>CM034704.1:8634292-8644489 GCA_020142125.1 Phrynosoma platyrhinos
AATAATAATAATAATAATAATAATAATAAGTTTGTTAATTTTTCCATGTTTGCAATTTCCATTAATTACCCGACCCTTTCCCAATAATTTAGTAATTTATTCATTTTCTAATATCTTGCTAGCACCTCTCTGGCAGCTGTTACCATCTATTTAATAAAAATTACTATACTTTATTGCTTTGTCCTCTTTGTCACTTTATCACTTCTATTCCAGTAATCATTTGTATCTGTTTACTTACTTTGAACCAATACTTGTTTACTCCCTTACAATTCTAGCACATGTGAAAAAAAAATGGACAAATATGTTTTCCACATTTCCAGAATAGGTTGCTTGTATCCTTATATATTTTGGCTAATCCCTACAGGACAATATACCACCGAAACATCATTTTATACAGTTTTTCTTTAAGATTATTTGCATATGTAATTTCTTGAAGAATGCTTTATCCAACTCTCTTCCCATTTATCCAATATTGTTTCTTACATTTTTTGCTCAAATGATCATATTCTCTTTAACGTGTTCATTCTTAGTATTAAACCTATGTAATAACTTGTACATTTTACTTATTATTGGTTGTGACACTCTCAATCAATTTCTTTTTTTCTCCCTTCCTTTTTTTTTGAAAAAAAAAACCTTGTGAAATTCCAAGCTTATATTCAGTCACATAAAAGAAAGCTCTCTTTGACCTTTTATCTGACTTCTTTGCTTCAAGCAAGTTACCATTTTCACATGAAAAATCCAAATCCATGGTTCACTACAAACAAATTACAGTAATATAGACTTAAAATGCAATCTAAAACATGGCAGATTTTATGGAAGTCATTCCAGACTGGTTATTTTTCAATGTGTGGCACTTACTGTAAATTAGCTCTTCCTCCTTTGGTTTCAAAATACTGTAAAATGCACACACAATGAGTACTCAACTAAGTGCCAAAATGTTTTTATGCAAAATATCATTTTGTAAGAAAGATTGCATCAAGGAAATAAAATGTGCCGACAAATTGATTTTTGTGTAATATATACTTTTAATATCCAGAAGAAAACAAAAGAGAACAGAATGCATTTTCAAAACATTGCAGTAATTCCTCAGTGTATAAATGTGAAACTACTTAATGCAGCAAAATTTTATAAACAACAAAAAATGTAACAAATTATTGCCTTCATTTATGCTAATGAAAAAAAAAGTTTCTAAGGGGAAACTATCTTTCTCTTTCATACATCTGTTTAGCAGCTTGCCAATGCATTTGAATCAGTGAAGGCAGCAAATCCAGTGGTTGGATCTAAGATCTACCTTTCACTAGTTCGAGGGTGAGAAACAGAAATTCCTAGTAGACCTACTATTGCAAGGACAGTGAATCCACTCAGGTATTTAATGCAGTTTCTTCTAGAGCAGCTCCTAGCTTAACAAGTTGGGCTTTAGGTTAGCACTGGCAGAGTCCTCATTCAATTTGGGTGGGTACCTGTGGCCTTTTAAATATTCTTGGATTGTACTGCAAACTAGGGTTGATGACAGTTGCAATCCAGCAATATTTCAAATATCTCAATTACCCCTCCTGAACTACCAAGAAGTGTTCTGCTTGCAAAAGATCTTTTATATTTGCCATACAAATGAGGGGCTGGGAAAGCTGCTGCTTAACTTTGTTACACACACACACACACACATCTGGATCCAACTTCATATATTTACTCAGAGAATAGCATTTTGCTGTAAAATTCTTATAAGAAATTGTGATGTAAATTGTCCAAACTGGATTTCAAACTAAATGATTTAAGGGACTAGCTCTGGATTGTGGAACTGGAATGGTGTGATAATGGGGCATACTGTCCCAGTGAAATATGCTGGTTATATTCTGAAACCTCTTTCCCTCCCTGATCTGTTTTTGGGCCTTACCTTTCTTCCCCTTCTTCATTGTTAATTGTTCTCCCCCAAATGAATAGATCTGGACATTTGGGGAAAGGAACATGGAGACAGCCCTATTATTTGGGGGTGGAGAAATGTCCTTGGTTTGCATTTTTATATGATAATGTTAATTAATAATCTATTTCTCAAACTAATAACACATAAACTAGAGTATATTCAGGAGTAGTTCTGCTGGCTATTTAGCAAATTCAAACAAAAATACATCAGTGATATCTTTACTGGCCAACCAAAATGCACAAAATACTTGTTGCAAGTTTTTGGAGCTCCATGGGCTTCTTCTTCATCAGGCAAGATGTTACAAACCAAACAGGAGGGGAAAAAACACTACTGGACATGTTAGCAAGATGCCTACATGTTGTTTCAGTAGTTTAAAATCCATGCAAATGTATTTTAAATTTCCTGGACTTTGCAAATCTCCCTATAACCACATGGCCAGGAGGAGGAGGATCCTGCTTGCCAAAAATATTCTCCCCACCATATACCATCTTAAATAAAGACTGAAACATCATTTAGGCATCTGACTAACATCTCCAATTGTTTGTCTCCTATTTGCTTTGTAACACTTTTTAGATGTTTGCATTTTGAAAATGAATGCATATTCTTTGCCCTCATTTATTTTTTTTTCAAAATGCACCATCCTGTAAATGTTTGAATTGTCTTATAACAATCCCACTAGTACCATGACTAGCTATTTCCCAGGGTGTATTATTATATTGACTAGATGGCCCCTGGATACCCTCCAGGATTTCACAGATGAAAACTAGAATACATGATACCAAAAGTTATTAATGAGGAAGAATACACAATCTAGGAGAACCTTCAACAGTTTGTTTTTATCTGAGGTTACTGCAAAGGGCAAGATTCTGCTCCATCTCCTTTCCTTTCCTTCTGAATTAATTGATTTGCAATTACTTTTGCACTTTGAACACAGTTTGCAGCAATTGGAGTAAGTTCCAAAAGGAGGAAACTGGGAGGAAGAGAGAGAAACCAGGACATTTTAAAAGATATTTTAAAAGTGGTACAACAGAGAATTAAGCAGGACTGTGACTTCCAAATTGGGGCACCTAGAGGATATGCTTCTGTAGCCCCTTCCATCTCTATTAAAGTGGAAACAGACAGAGGAGGAGAGAAAAAGTAGACTATTCTGATAGAGCTCCTTCTACCACTACCTATATTTTCTTTATCAAAGAGGTTCTTTCTGAACACATGAAACACTTTAAGCAGGGAGAGGCAAAGTGGGGGGAATGAAGAGAGTGCATAAAGCAAAGACTCAAGATAAGACACATGAACAATTATAAAATTATGAAAAATGTTTTCTCCCAGTCCTGCTAAAAGAAATTAAAAAACAAAACAACTCTCCCAAGCCTACCACTATCCAACACATTCCTGTTGGAAATTAATCCCAGACTACTTACACCTTGAACATCCTTACTTCTTCTGCATTTCCAGGGACCTCACATTGCTCAGACTGGCTCACAAGAAAGAAGTGTCCCCAAACTGGACTGGAAATAACTAGGGGAAAGAGCAGAAGCTAATCAGATCAGCCTCCTGCTTTCATATGACATATGACACTAGCCATCTCAGAGTGAGGCTGACTCAGCCTTACCCTGCAGATTTGCAGTAATAATTTCCTTGGTTTCCTGCTTTCATATAGAGGTGAAGGTTAAACATGTTCAAATATAGCATCTGGGCTATTCAGAAATCACACCAGTCCTGCTCACTGCCTCTCTTGTCACTATGCTGGACCTGTCCACCTCTCTTCCACTACCCTGAGCCTTCCTACTAACACATAAAGATGAGTTAAAAAAGAAGAAGAAGAGAAACCATTGCAAAGTTTCTCTTCTTTGCATTTATCTTGTGCAAGCAAATAGAGAGACAGATTAGACTGTTGGCTAGGGAAGTGCTGTTTTAAGTTATTGGCCAGAACTGGCACAAGTTGGGATACACCCAGCTCATATTGTGGATGGTTAGATCATCTCACCGAGAAAACATTTTTCAACAGATGTTCTTCTGGAGGTGTGGGAGGTGGGTGATGATGAGAGGACAGACAAGACCTCAGCAAACAGAAGGAGTATGTGGCACAGGAATAAAGTAGGTGTGGAAGACACACAAACAAACAAGAAAGCAGTAAGTCAAGATAGTTATATATTGTGACTAAACCCCTACAGAATAACATTCAAAATAAAATCTAGGGAGTATAGGTATGTAAATCTTGCCAACTCTAGCACCATGGACAGCAGAAAGTATAGACACATGCTATTGCACTGGCAAACCATTATTCTCAAAGGTGTAATGCTATGGACATTGCATGCAGGTGGATAAGAAGGACACAGATGGTGGAGCAATTCCCCCACACTATTAGGAACAGATCACTCATGTTAGCCCCAAAAGGACATCCTGGTGAGAATGCACTCAAATTTTGAATTGGCTCAGAATCTTTTTCCTCTCCTCATGATCTTATTAAAGGGGTGGATAACTTAATGCATGCCCAACCTGTTTTGTTTTGTTTGGAGTACTGAGACCCATCAACCAGAATTTAATATAAAATACATGCACCTCAACTGAATTCTTAACCCAATAATTAGAGCAGAAATGAGTTCACAGTTCTTGACAGGAAAATAAATTCCTGACTTGAGTTAGTCATGTGTTTTTCATTTTAATGCTGTAATGTAGGACAGGAAGGACACTTATTTTGTTTTTGATTTTAAGGAGGTCCTTGCTGATATACTTGAAATGCCCCAAAAGTAGATCTACAGTCCAGATTGTAGACTTACTTTCTGTTCAACTCTGGTTTATTCCCTAGTCTCAGAAAATGCTTTGATGCTGTCTTCTGAGGTCAAATGATGGGTGACCCAGCTCTTAGGCCAAAAATTAAGTAGTTCCCTCTATGCTGCTTCCCCCCTAAAAATACACCCACAAAAATAATTTTTGAACCATTATTTCCCTTTCCCAAAGGTGTCCATGCCATGTGTCCTTTGCAATATCTACAGGAAATGTCAGAAAGAAACTCTTCTACAACATGGCCACACAACCCGAAAAACCCACAAAAAAAAACTATGGATGCTGGCCATGAAAGCCCACGATTTCACAATGTTATGAATAGTTTTGGTGAGCTTTTGGGCTATGTAGCCATGTTCTGGAAGAATTTATTCTCGATGTTTTGTCTACATCTGTAGCTGGCATCTTCAGAGGTTGGTGGCCTGGAAGTGAGTGATTGTTTTATAAATGTTTTTATTACAAAGACTGTTGAGATTGTAATTTCTAATTAACTTTGAACTGTATTTCTGAAGGCTAAACTTACTGCATTACTGTACAGGAGCAGGACTGAGTAATATAAGAGACTTCTTCATAGCCAGAGGTTGCATGAAGTGCTTATTACTTTCATACGCTTATGCAATCTGTAATCAAATATCCTATATTCTCTTCTATAAAAAAAAAATATTAAATATGTTATGTCTGACTCCACCTTTATAGGAAAGTTCCCAATCAAATAATTGAGTTGTAAGAGATTTTTTAAAGCATAAGAATGCCTCAAGGAAGCCATCAAATATTCC
Source organism: Phrynosoma platyrhinos (assembly GCA_020142125.1). NCBI lineage: Eukaryota > Metazoa > Chordata > Lepidosauria > Squamata > Phrynosomatidae > Phrynosoma > Phrynosoma platyrhinos. The sequence continues at coordinate 8,639,768 of CM034704.1, forward strand.
ATTTGATTATCTTTACAAATCTTATTTGATTGCTTTAATAATAGAGTCCCATGATAACATTGTCTGAGAACTTTCCTGCCAGGTACAAAGCAATTGCAATGTATATAACAAGACAATTTGTGTTGGTTTTTGTTCTTTTTCTTCATTCATTCATTGTACTAGGAGAAATATATCCATCAATTCATGATTTTATATTAGATCGAGCTATTATGTATGGCTGCAATTATAACACCCATGCTGAGAGTATTATATTATAAAACAGTTCTGATAGTCAAGAGGTGCCTCTTTATATTCCAGAGATGACAGCAATGACATAAAAGCAATTTAAAGCAATCTGCTTCTATGGGTTGCTTTTATCTGTTGCAAAGAAAGCAAATCATTTCCACTAGCAGTGGGACTGAAACTTTCATCCAAATTTTACCACTGATTTTGGAATTTCCTGGTCTTCTCTCAAAAGTGAAATAGATGCAATCAATCTTCTATTGTACTGTCTGAGTTTTCCAAATTTCAGATAGGCCACATACAGAAACTCACCCTGAGTTTCTGATTTTTGTAATGTCCCACTCTCTCCTTCTTCCTTACCATTAGGCAGAAATGGTTGCCTCAGTAATTTGCATTGCAGAGGGGCAGGATAGAAATAAATTTTATTACTACTACTACTACTTTGCATGGAGTGGTGAAGAAGGATTTAGAAAATTTGAATGAGAAAGAGAAGGACAAGATTCAGAAGGACAAGATTCAGCCCTGGTGGCGCAGTGGTTAAATGCCTGTACTGCAGCCACTCACTCATAGACCACAAGGTTGCGAGTTCAATACCAGCCAGGGCTGAGGCTCGACTCAGGCCTGCATCCTTCCGAGGTCACTAAAATGAGCATCCAGCTTGTTGGGGGGCAATCAGCTCACAGTTGTAAACCTCTTAGACATCCCATGCGCGATATGAAGCGGTATATAAATGAAGCTGCTTTGCTTTAAGCTGAAGAAGAAGAAAATCAATAGTAAGTGGCATAACTGACTGACTGGGTTTTTCACTTACACTGGTTTTACAGTTAGGGTTCAATCTTTGTGATCTTATTCCCTGTTTCAAAATATGGAAATTCACACAGTGTATGCAGATTTTGAGGAACAGAAATTATAGCTCTATGATTAGACTTCCTGTACGGAAGCAGCCAAGTATCCTGATCTTAGGTCTGTGGTGCTTAATAAAAGCTCAGTGGCTCTGGTGAAGCAGACAAATCCTGGGGGTTCAGGGTGAAGAGGATTTTTAAATCATTGTTCCTGCAAGTTCAACCATGAGTGTTCTCTCTGTAAAGGCCTCATTCCTTTTGCCAAAGGGAAAAAAGAATAGGACAGCTTAGAGACGAGGACAACAGGAAAGGTCATGGTGGTACTCCACCTCCAATAGGAATGGATAATTTAATCACATTATTGAGTGTTTCCACCAATCAAATGGCAGCTTCTTAATTGAGGGATGGGTTTCCTCCTAAAAAGGAATGCAAAAGCCCTTCTTGACTAACAATTTACATTCTGTTATTGGGTTGGAGGAGTTAGAAAATGGCTAGAGAAGGTAGCTAGAGAAGGAATAGTTGATCCTTTCAAATTGCCTCTGGTACCCAGTCTGAAAGTGTCTTCTTTGTGGTTCCAAAGAAGACACCTGGTGAGTATAGACTCATTCACCACTTGTCTTTTCCAAAGGGAGAATCTGTTAATGATGCTATCCTTGCTGATCTTTGTTCAATATAGTATACCTCCTTCGATGAAGCAATTTGGGAGATACATAAGAAAAGACTGGCAGTGGAAATGGCCAAGTGTGATATTAAATCTGCATTTTGTCTCCTACCTGAATATTTTGAATTACTAGGCTTTTCATTTGAGGGTAGTTTCTACATGGATGAGACGTTATGCATGAGATGCTCTGTTTTTTATTTAGCTGTGGACCTTTAGCACATTTCTGGAATGAGTGTTGCAGGCTCAATCAGGGCACTCGGGGGGGCACTATCTAGATAATTTCTTGTCTGTGAGTTTGTTCGCCATTGCACCTCACTTATACAGCCATTTCTTATGTTGGTTGATGAATGAGAGGTCGCTTTGGCATAGAAGAAGACCGAGGGCCCTAGCTGTAGGCTGATTTCTGACTTTTCTAGGTATTGAAATTGATACCATAGCCCAGTCTTGTCAGCTGCCTCATGAGAAAGTGCAGGATTTACCTCTGCCTTTTTGGTTGTAGAAAGGCAACACTCGGGGAATTTCAGGAGCTTATTGGCCATCTAAATGTGGCTTGCTAATATGGTACTGGGCAATAAGACTTTAGTTTTTTTGTGGGATTTTTGGGCTGTGTGGCCATTTTCTAGAAGAGTTTCTTTCTGATGTTTCACCAGCATCTGTGGCTGGCATCCTCAGAGAAAACTCTTCTAGAACATGGCCACACAGCCCGAAAAACCCACAAAAAAACTATGGATGCCGGCCATGAAAGTCTATAACTTCACAGTAAGACTTTATTTCAGGTGCAATGCTGGCTTTTTTTTTGGTACTGGCATGCCAGAAGCAAACTCCAGAAGTCCAGCTGACATGGGGTAGGTGAAACTTGGTGGTGAACTGGAAAGTTTCATTAATGGTCCACTGAGTAAAGCAATGCATCAATAAGGGACTTGACCTAAACTCTATTTCTGGCTTCATCAAAGAAGCTTTGGAAAAATGGTGTGGTAGAGTCAAGAAGAAGCAAAGATGGGAGGCAGAGACATTAGGTGTATGAGAACAGGCTTAGTACTCAACTCTCTCAATCCTTGGAGGCCAGAAGAAGGCAAAACTTGGACTCACTACCAAAGTGGAACAGTGATAATGGGTTTAACCCTGTCCCTTCCCATGTTACTCAGATAGCAGAATGTAGGAATAAAGCTGCTTTGAAGATAATGTCACCTCTTACTTTGATTTTGGTAGGTGGGGCTCACATGGTTTTCATATGCTGAGTGACTTAATTACATGACAGGTATGCTTGAAAATTTTTGGTGACACCAATAGGAACTGCAATGTGGCAATGTGCTGATAGACTCATGGGCTGGTCCTTTCTAAGTCTCTGAAGTAAAATGAAACATAGAGCTTGATTCAACCTGCTAATCTGATCAGCAATGAGTGTGGGCACATATGTAATTTGGGAGATGCAGAATACAGGAGGAAGGATCTCATGTTTATCTCTAGGCCTCCTCATTAATTGAGTTTTCTGTACATGTTCCAAAAAGGCTATTATCACTGCTATTTTTGAAATGAAATTTCCAACAATCTGTACTGCCCCATTAGGTGTCATGTTCCCAGTATGGAGAGGGTTGTCTTTTCATGTAGTTATAAAATATGATGACCTTTGAAGGTTAAAAAGAGGGGGGGGTAGGATGTCAACTCTAACTTGGCACAACAGATAAAATAAGTCTAAAAAGCTTGTGTGGATGAATCAGTTAATTTCACCTACTTCCATATCTAAATTTATAAAATAAGAACTGCAAGTTTTGGAAAGTTCTGTCACATAGGGAGCCAAACAAAATCCTCAGTTTTCTCTCTTAAAAGTATTCGGTGATTTTTGAAAAACAACTTTATCATGGATTATTTGCAAAGTTTCCTTAGATGACATTTTCCTGGACAATGGATTCCAAGAAAGTCAGCTGTTTAACAACCTCTACACTAGTCCAAGCTTTTGACATCACAGTGATTCAGGACCCAGAGCACAATATGTAAGAAACCTCAAGAGGCTGCATAAAAAAGCAAGGTAATATATTTCATGTATTCAGGCTAATCTAAATACATGAGCCCAGAGGTCTCTGACTAAAGAAAATTGACTAATCCACACCTACTAGGTCTGACCCAGACTATTAAAAAGCATTTCAAGACAACAAAGCAGAAAGAGAAACTAAATTACAAGACCTACCTTTTGATCTTTGATGGCAAATCATTTCTTGTATGGCCTGTGGTGTGGAGGTGAACTATTTTGCAATAATCATTTTGTACTTCCATTTAAATTCATTAATATCAGACAAAAGTGAATCTCTGAATATTTTACAAAAATTCTCTCAGCTTATATAAACTAAAGCTGATGTGAAATGTCCTCCCCAAATTTCCCACAAAGCAGCAGGCTATTTTACAAATTTTGGGGCTGCGGACCCATGATCATCTGCAGTACATTGGAATGAGACAATAAGACTTTGCAAAGAATGGTGAGATGGTAAAAGGAGATGGTAAACAGCAGCTTCCTATTTCTACTTTTTTTTTTTACATCAGGGAAAGAGTGATGTAGCATGATGACTGTTGATGACAGCTTCCTTTTCCATTGTCTTTGTGAGAGGGACAGCATGGCAAATATAACTTATAAAGATATAAACACCGATATAGTCTGGGTCCAGGCTATCTGAAGGATTGTATCCTCCTATGTGAGTCTTTCTCTTGGTCCCATCCTCTTCTCAAGCATTTTTGATTCTAACACAGAACAGGATCTTCTTGATGACTGCTCCCAGGCTTTGGACCTCACTCCTTAGGAAGACTATGGCCCCAAAACAGATGGGCATGATGTTGATACTGAACCCCAAAATTCTGCATGATCTCTCCCAGCATTTTCATGTAGGGATGTTATCACACAAGGGATTTGCGTTGGTTATTCTGCACAAATCCCGAACAAAAACTGGTCTTGAGACTCACGTTTTCACACGACGCCGCACAGAAACTGGACAGAAAGTGGACAGAAAG
>CM034704.1:8674911-8693256 GCA_020142125.1 Phrynosoma platyrhinos
TTGAATTGTCCACCCAGGTAAGTTGGGTAGTTTTTCACTGATAAAGTTTTGCTATGAGAACTGCTTCTGATTTGCCATGGAGCAGCAAGAATCTTTAATGCTTAGTGATAATAGTGACAGCAACAACCAGAATATGTATTCACCTCTTAAATTAAGTTGCTGAAATAAAAAAGTTGTTGAGCAAAGTAAAGAGCACAGTTTTCTAACGATTTGAATATTAGAAAAAAAAATGGCAGACAATTCTACTCCTCCCCTAGTGGTATTGTTCCAAATCATGGGAAAATGCTGTAGGGAGAAATTATAATACTTTCTAAACAGATGAAAAAGGGTGATCTATAGAAGAACTTGAAAAACTATCCAACTGATCCATGGTTGAGTCACAGCCCAATTATATCAGACTGATATTAAGGCTCCACCCCAAAGCACAGTTTTCTGAAATATAATAGAAATGGCATCCCCTGTAATGAGGTTGTGAATTGGGCTGTATATTGTAGCTTGGTGTTTTTTGTTTTTTGTTTTTTTAAATATCTTACAGGACTGTAGAAGCAAATAAATTGTTCAAGGAAGCATATAACCCAAACAAAGCATTATAAGAGGGTTGGTTGAGTCAAGACTTTTCTTTTATTTCTTAAATCATAGTTAAAATTGCAACTTCTATTGAGAATACTGACACCACATTGTCAAAGAGACTTGGAGAAAATCAGTCCGTTTATCCCAAATACTCCTTTCATTTTGCAGAAAAAATTGGAAAGTAATTGGAAGTTACGTCTGAGATGAACAAATACGACACAAGAAAGAAAGGATAAAGCTTTGTAACCTTTTGGCTTAGTGAATTCCAACTTCTGAGAAATGTCAGCATTTTCACAATTCCCCCTTATTGCCTCTTGTCCTTCTAGAAAGAAGATTTCAAAACTGTAATTCCTGAGCTGAGACACCCCAATTGCGTTACAGAAGCCATGCCTGTATCTATGGGTTAGCAAGTATAGGTGGGTGAGTATTTTATTTGATTCATCATTTATAAGAACTTTGAAAATTTGCACATTTTTATATATTCATGCAGAATTCAGGAAGGAAATTATATAGGGAAAATGAAATTGTCAATTCAGTTCTGAAAAGTATGGCATTTCAAGCTTGTTTGTACTGCTGAATTAGGGTATACATTGTTGTTTTTCCTCCAAAGACTTTCCATCTTTAACCATTATTTGACTGTCAGCAGGCAGTACAAAATGATCCCTTCATCACAAGAAAATACCTGTCTCTGTTAACTTTGTTTAGGGACACTGAGGCATGGAGGGAAAATTCTTTCAGATAATTTTTAACAAGAACTCCACAATTTTCTTTTCAAAGTTTTCAATGGATTTACACGACACTGTTTTAAATTTATTGAAAATGGAATATGGGATAGGGGAATGATGAAACTGAGATTCCTGCATCACTGTTCCCTGAGAGTTATGTTGAATTGTATTAATCCCAAAGATATCTGCTGGAAAACAGCCTAAAAATCATTTTAAATTTGGGTCTCTAAACTCTGAATATATGACATACTTCCCAACAGACACTAATATGAAATCATGGAACACATCAGATTAGTTTTCACTGGTCACTTAATCCTCCTTCTTTCTTCTAGCCATTTGTGCAGCCCATGGCAGCAGAAACAATTACAGCTTTGAATACAGGTTTTTTCCCCACAGTATTTAAAAAATGTTTTTTGTTCACTTTAATCCATGAATGGACTGATGTCAGTCCTGATGTAACTTTCCTGATCACTATTTGATGCGTTAAAGAATCCCACTCATAAACTCGTAAGAGAGTTTCTGACCTGTTCTCTCTGACATATAGCTCACTTATAAGTTCATGTGTTACCTGCTCAAGATCTGAGGATAGGAGATTCCCATTTCAATCATACATTTTCCACTTTAAAAAGGATGACATCAAGGTGATGTGAGACATCTTTTCTGAGATGCTAGAGGGACTGCCAAACTCTCAGAGTCCCCAGGGAATGTCTGCTGTTTAGCAAAGTTGGCTTTTTAGCTGGCTTTCTTTTAGGCAATGGAAGTTCCCCCTCCTGGGAAATCTCTCCCATATCTGAATTACTCTTTAGAGTAATATCATAACATATTGGTAGAATTAAAATATATAGCCATGTTAGTCTGTAGAATCAGTATGTATAGAGATCTTGTAGCACCTTTGGGACTAATTAAAAGAAAGAAGTTGGCAGCATGAGCTTTTGTAGACTTCAGGGCCTTTACAGACTGCCAGAAACAATGCAGCTTGAGGCCACTTAAACTGTCCTGGCTCAGTGTTAAGGAATCATGGGAACTGTAGTTTATTGTGGCACCAGAGCTCTCTGACAGAGAAGGCTCAATGTCCCAGAAAAAAAATACAATTCTCATGATTCCTTAGCATTAAGACAAGACAGTTAAAGTGGCCTCAAGCTGCATTATTTCTGGCAGTCTGTATTTCTGAGTCTACTATTACCATCCTGTGGGTGGGACATCATAGTCCCCAGGAGACAGCTGCCATAAGACTTCCACTACCTCCATGTGTGTATATGTCAATAATGTGTCAGTAATAACAGTAATAGTAACAATTGACCCCCTCTTCAAAAGAGTTAAATACAATACTAAAATAAAAACATAATATTAAAATAGTGAGTCTTCTGGAACAACAGTGAATGTATAAAGAGGAAAGAGCACACATTAGATTGTAGTAATCTATTCAGAGGAAGGCCTGCTGGAAGAGATCCATTTTGACAGCTTTTTTAAAGCTGTCTAAGCTGGTTATTTGACAAATTTCCTCCAGCAAGATTTTCCATAATCTAGGAGAGGCAGTAGAAAATGTCCTCTGGGAGGTTACCATTAACCTGGTTTTTATCGGTTGAAGTAAATTCCTCCCAGAGGACTTGAGGGAGTGGGGTGGATTGTATGGGAGGAGGCGATCCCTTAGGTAGGTTGGACCCAGGCCATGTAGGGATTTAAAGGTAATCACCAACACCTTATACTATTCTCGGAAACCAATAGGCAGTCAGCGAAGGGATTTCAAAATAGGTGTAATATGACCACTCTTAGATTTACCAGTGATAAACCTGGCTGCCACATTCTGTACTAGTTGTAGTTTCCAGACTGGGTAGCCCCATGTAGAGTGCATTGCAGAAATCAAGTCGTGAGGTTACCAGTGCATGTACTACAGTTTCTAGGTCCCTTATTTCTAGGAAAGGGTGCATCTGATGTAACAGTTGAAGCTGATAACAAGTGCTCATGAATGTCACATTCACCTGATATATCATGTGAAGCGATGCACCCCCAGACTGCAAACACCTTAGAGGAGAGTGTGACCCCATCCAGGACTGGAGATTGCAACCGAATACCTGGTTTGGGGGCCCCTACTGTGAGTACCTCTGTTTTGTTGGATTCTGTTTGAGTCAGTTTTTCCGCATCCAGTCCATTACCACCTCAAGACATTGATTGAGGGGAAAATTGCCATCTGCTGTCATGGCTGCTGACTGAGACATGGAGAAGCATATTTGTCTATGGATGATTCCCTCAGTGGCTTCATATAAATATTGAATAGCATTGGGGACAGAATAGCACCATGAGGGACACCACAATTAAGCTCTATTTTTGAAGAGCAACTGTCCCCAAGCGTCACCCTCTGGAATCTGCCTGAGAGGAAGGAACAGAACCACTGAAGTACAGTGCCTCCAATTCCTAACTCTCCCAAGCATTCCAAGAGGATGTCATGATTTATTGTATCAAAAGCCATTGAGAGATCCAAAAGCACCAACTGGGTCACACTTCCCCAGTCAATGCTTAGGCGAAGGTCATCTACCAGAGCAACTATGGCAGTCTCCACCCTGTATCCCGGTCTGAAGCTGGTTTGAAATGGATCTAGAAAATCAGTTTCATTCAAGATCACTTGGAGTTGAAAGGTGACAGCCTGCTTGATCAGCTTGCTCAAAAATGGTCGAAGTGATACTGGCCTATAATTTTTCAGATCCAGGGGTTCCAGGGAGGGCTTATTTAGCTTATTATTCCTCTACTAGCTCTCCCCCGTTACCCTCCATCTGAATGATTTTTTTATTGGTCCTAGAATTTGCAGACAGATCATTCTAAAAGGCAGCATCTAATCTGCAGTGCTTGGAGAGGAAAGAAAATGATTTTTCAGTTCCTTCCTCTGAAATATAATCTACAGTATTAATTGGTGGGATCTGGGACATGTCTGGAATCTTTCCGGAAAGTGCAGATAATGGGGAATTTATCTCCCCAGTCTCCCCAGTGTATTTAGGGTACTTAGGCCATCCCACTACTTGTAATGATGGCTAAAAGTGGGGAACAGCATAGGCAGAAGAAAGAAAGAAAGAAAGAAAGAAAGAAAGAAAGAAAGAAAGAAAGAAAGAAGGAAGGAAGGAAGGAAGGAAGGAAGGAAGGAAGGAAGGAAGGAAGGAAGGAAGGAAGGAAGGAAAGAAAGAAAGAAAGAAAGAAAGAAAGAAAGAAAGAAAGAAAGAAAGAAAGAAAGAAAGAAAGAAAGATGCTATCACCATCTTTGGCTGAGTAAAATTTGGAGATAGTTTTGAATCACAGAGAAACAGGTATGATTTTACTGACTGCTCTTAAAGTCACTTCCTGATAGATTTATTTTCCAATCTATATAATATAATTAAAGATAATGATAATTATTTAACTGTATGCAGGTGTTTTTTTTTCTTCACGTGATATGGAGACTGCAAATAACTTTAGATATTTTAATTATTAACTGCCTCTATTACTATCAAATGATTTTAGAAAAGAAAAAGTCCAGAAAATTGTTTTCTACTCTCCATAATTCATAAACACCAGATTTCAATTTTTTTACTGTTATTTCACTGTATTTACAGAAAATAAATGAGATCTTAAACAGATCTAGTTTATAATAATAGTTAATAGTAGATTTAAGTCTACAAAAGCTCATGCTCTGTAGGATAGCTTCAATAATTTGACATAGCCTTTTAGACAAATTAATGCAGGTTTGTACACAAGCTTCAAGATATACTTTAAAAACATTAACTATGGTTCCTGGGGTATCAGTGCCATCTAGAGGCATCTCTACAGATTACTGTATTCTAAGAAAGTGACCCTGTGAAAGAGAATTTAATACACTTTATTCATTCTATACATACTTGCATTCACATATGTGTATGTGCCTTCACATACACACATGCACGCACACACACACACACAGAGCTGTCAAATTATGACCTCAATGATTTTCATAGGTTTTCTTAGACAATGCACACATAGTATTCATCACAGTCAACAAAACAACAGAAATAACCAAATATATTGGCCTTTTCAATAGGATTAAATGCAGTAACATCATTGTAAATAATGCTTACATTTAATGTCTACCAGTAAAAATTACAAGCATTTCAAGGACTGATAGTGAAAGTATCTGGATATATATATATATATATATATATATATATAATAAAATTTATTTATATCCCGCCCTTTGGAAATCCAATCAGGGTGGCTCACAAGTGTAAAATCTTACACAATACCCCAAACCCAATGACCCCTCCCCCCTTAAAACAGTATTAAATCCATACGAATTAAAACCAACAATTCATGAATTAAAACAATTAACGACCAGACAATTTTACAAATATAATATTAAGCCCACGGCAATAATCCTCATCCATCCTTAGATGGGGCCACACAAGGATCATTGGGGTGGGGGTACCCAAGGCCAGGATAATTAATCTGGAAAGGCCTGCCAGAAGATATCCATCTTGACAGCCCTTTTAAAGCTGTCTAACAATGTTAATTGATGGATCTCATCTGACAGGATCTCATTCTGGAGTCTGGGGGCGACAACTGAAAAAGCCCTCTGGGAGGTAGCCACAAGCAAATTCCTCCCAGAGGACCGGAGAGCGCGGGGAGGATTGTAAGGGAGAAGGTGGTCCCTGAGCTAGCTTGGACCCAAGCCATTTAGGGCTTTAAAGGTCATAACCAAAACCTTGTACTGGGCCCGGAAGCTGATAGGCAGACAGTGGAGGAACCTCAAAACCGCAGTAATGTGGTCCCTCCTAGATGTTCTCGAGACAAGCCTGGCTGCCATATTTTGTACCAGCTGTAATTTCCAAACCAAGCACAAGGGTAGCCCCATGTAGAGCACATTACAAAAATAAAGGTGTGAGGTTACCAGTACATGCACAACAGTCTCGAGATCCCTTACTTCCAGAAAAGGGTGCAGCTGGCGTATCAGCCGAAGCTGATAACAGGAGTTCCTGACTGTCACATTTACCTGATTTGTCATCAGGAGCGACAAGTCAAGGAGCACCCCCAGACTGTGAACACAGTCACTGGAGGAGAGTGTGACCCCATCCAGGACTGGAGGTTGCAACCCAATTCTTGGTTTCGGGGCCACTACCGTGAGCACCTCCGTCTTGTCTGGATTAGCTTCAATCTGTTTTTCCTCATCCAGCCCATTACCACCCGAAGACATTCATTGAGAGAGGAGATGCCATCAGAATTTGAGGCCAATGAACAAGACACGGAGAAATAGATTTGTGTGTCATCCGCATACTGATAACACCCAGCACCATAACTCCGTATAATCTCACATAGCGGCTTCATATAGATGTTAAATAACGTAAGTGACAAAATAGCCTCCTAAGGGACCCCACAAGTGAGCTCCCTCTTACTAGAGCTACTGTCCCCGAGCAGCACCCTCTGGGACCTACCAGAGAGGAAGGACCGGAACCACTGCAAAGCAGTGCCCCCGATACCTAACCCTCTCAGGGGTCGAAGAGGATGCCGTGATCTATCGTATCGAAAGCTACTGAGAGGTCTAGGAGCACCAACAGGACATAATATAGGACCTAAACATATGGCATACGTCTTCACTGAAAGTGTTTATTTGACAAACCTAATGTAAGTGCTAGGTAAAAGTATAAAATAAAACACACACACACACACCAAAACATAGTACTAAGGTCAAAAAAATTACTTTGTACCTTTGAAGAAAATCTCACAAGGACTGCTCTTCTCAGACACTAAAGTAACAAATGCAATCCCTTTTCATAGCACCCCACATGGTTGCCTTAGGGTGATTGTCTCTCTCTGCCTAATGATAGGGTCAAGCCTTGATGTGTTATAAGAGCTTCTCCTTGAAGATATTCATTACTGCTCAAGAAGAATATTTGAATGGAATGGGAAGAATACCCCATAAAAAGCTGCTGTTTTGCCACGACAACAGCAATGTGTAGAAACCAGTTGGTAGTCTGCATATGCTTCTTCTCATGCATTAATATGCCAAGTCCTAGATAACTTATCTTGCAGGCCACTTAACAATTACTGTAATGTATTCTATGTAATGTTGTGCCTCTTCAAAATTTGCAACTACTGCAGAATGCAACAGCTAGAGTGCTTAGTGGGGCATGAAGCCATATTCAGATTATATTTCTGTTGAAAGAACTGCAATGATTTCCTATTAGCTACCAAGTCACATATGAAATCCTAAAACCCTCAGGAATAGGAAAACTAGAAAAAATAAGTTTCCCTTTGTGTGCCATTTGTCCCGTTTTCAGAGGTTTTATTGATTGCTCCATTAACAATGAAATCCTACCATAGGACATCATGAGGGTGGGTCCTCTCATTCACTGTCTGGTTCAGTATCTCTCACATGGTCTGAGTTGTAGAGATTTTATTTAGTTTTGAAAAATTACCTTATCTTATCCTTATTGTTAACTGTCTTCAGGTTGACCTCAACTCAAGGTGAATGAATCACTTTCAAAGCACCCTATCCTCAACAGCTCTGCTCAAATCCTGCAGACTCAGGGCCATGTCCTTCTTCATTAAGGAGTTTATCACATTGGCTTTGCTCCTGAGATGCAGGATGTAAGAAGGCAGATCTTATCGCATTTCCCTGTTGCCAGGGAGTACGCAGCCTGTTCGCAACCTGGACTTCTTCCACTTCTCATTCTTCACAATATGTGGTTTAAAGTTACATCTCACATCTATTGTGGGAGCAAAGCCAATGAGATAAACTCCTAAATCTGTCCATCTAGAATGCAGCCTTCATGTCTTTCTACTGCCTTCTACCTTCTATGTTTCTGTCATCTTTTCTAGTCATCTTTTCTAGTCATCTTTTCTAGTGAGTCCTGTCTTTCCATTATGTGTCTGAAGTACTTTAAGTTAGTCATTTTGGTTATTGTAGAGAGTTAAAGCTTGATTGTATCTAGGATCTATTTGTTTGTCTTTTTAGCTGTCCACAGTATCCATAGAACTCTTCTCCAGCACCAGAACTCAAATGGGTTGGTTTTCTTTCTATCAACTTCCCTCACTGTCCAGCTTTCACAGCCATACATTGGAAATGCATTGTCTTGGATAATCCTAATCCAAGGATCAATAGAATTTCTATAATCTACAGACAAATAATCAACTTCGGTCCTAATTAAAAATTTACACTTCAAGATCTTGTCTAGTATCTTTATAGCTGCCCTTCCAAGTCCTAGTCTTCTCCTGATTTCTTGACTACAATCTCCTTTCTGACAATAATTGATCCAAGGTATTGGGTATTTTTAACTATCTCAATGTCTTTATCATTTACACTGAATTCATTTAACTCTTCCAGGGTCATTATTTTTGTTTTCTTAATGTTCCACTTTAAGCCTGCCTTAGCACTTTCTTCTTTGTCATTCCTTAGCAATTGCTTCAAGTGTTTGTTATGTTCTGCTAGTAGTATGGTGTCATCTGAGATTGTTGATATCTCTTCCTCTGATCTTCACTCCACTTTCCTCTCAGTCTAAAATTTCTCTGTGTATAATATTTTCTGCATAGAAGATGAACAAATATATTGATAGAATGCAGCCTTGACTGACCCACTGTCTAAATCAGAACCCTTTTGTTTTCTGTATTATCTTGATGACTAACCACAAAATAATGAGACCAGACTAAAGACAATGGGTTAAACAAGGGCCACTTTATTTGACCTAAAATTTATTTAAATTGAACCTGGGTACAAGCAACGGGGGGGGGGGCAACTTGATGTGGGTCCAGCTGAATCCCAGGTGTCAACCTGTGACCATATTCCCTTGGAAAAAACACCTGACCTCAAGGGCAATCCAATATTGTAGGCTGCTTCCCAACTGACCATTTACAGGGAGGTAAATCAAGGGTACTACCCCCTACCAGTCCATAGACTTTACAGGAGAGAGAGAGAGCAAATGCTATGGAATTCTGGTAACTGTAGTTTTGTCATAGAGTTCTTGTGCTTTTTGTCATAGAGTTCTTGTGCCACAACAAACTACAATACCTAGAGTTCCATGGCATTGAATCTTGGCAGTTAAAGTAGTGTCAAACTGGATTATTTCTGTAGTGCAGATGCAGCATTTGCCTGTGTGGGAAATTAATGCAATGGTCCTGTAGGTACTTCAGCCTTTTGTGTTTCCTTTTTTTTTTTTTTGGTATAGGAATATATATTGATCCATTTCCAATCTGTGGGATGTTGTTTTGTTTTCCATACTTGTTGGCAAATTGTATTTCTCTTGCAGAAGTTCTATTGGTATGCCATCTTTTCCCAGTGATTTATTCTCGTAATTGCTGTGAGGGCAAACTTCTCTTCACTTTCCAAAATTTGGGGTTCTTCTTTGCATTATTCTTTTTTTCATGTGTCATTCATCCTTTTGTCTCTTTCATATAGCTCTTCTGGGTATTTATGTAGTGGATGGCACTATATAAATAAACAACAATAATAATCTTTTTTTAAAATTTTATCTTGGTCATGTATTATGCTCCTCTGCTGATCATGGAGCATCCTTAGCCTTAGTTTAAATTTTCCTTTGATTCCACAGATTTTGTGTGAGAGAACTCTTGTTCTAATCTGTTGTCAGCTTCTGTTTCTCTGCAATGGTTGTTATAATAATTATTTTTGTACTAGCACACCAATTGTTAAACCAGGGGTAGGCAACGTTTCCCCTTTAAGGGCCGAGGGACTTCAGCTCCCAGAATCCCAGGAGCTATTGGCCAACATGGAACTATTGGCCAACATGGCTGAGGCTTCTGGGAGCTGAAGTCCCTCGGCCTTTAAAGGAGAAAGGTTGCCTACCCCTGTGTTAAACAGTTCAATTCATTATTCTGGGTCTATTTCTGTCTCCCTTTTTCGCTTCTTGCCTGTCTTGCCTGTCCTTTACTGCTTGAAGTATTCTGGCTGCCATCCATTAATTCTTCTGTTTTGTCTTGGCTACTGATAGCATCTTTCTGTTTTCCTCCTTGATTATGTCCATAGTTTTTCTGTTTGTCTGTCAGTTGAGCTTGATAATGCAAATCTATTTTTCACAGTATCTTTCCATTCTGCTTCTTTTCAAATATATTTCAGTATACTGGTTGCTTTAGTGTTCTTCTTTAGCATTATTCTAAATTTTGTTATTAGTAGTTTGTGGCTTGTGCTGCAGTCTGCACCTGTCTCATTTGTACTACAACAATAGAACAATAGAACCCCTCTGTCTCCTACTTCCACTTATGTAGTCTTATCTGATTTTTGCATTGGCCATCTAGTGATGCCCAGGGTTTGAATCCTTGCTCAGGAATCCCACTAGGTTACCTCAGGCAAGTCACATGATCTCAGCCTAAGAGGAATGGAATGGCAAACCCCCTTCTGAATAAATCTTGCCAATAAAATCCCATGATAGATTTGCCTTAGGATCACCATAAATCAGAAATGACTTGAAGACACACAACAGTAGTAGCATAACCAAAACGTTTTGGTTTTTTCTACTAATAAGCAAGCTGTTTTTTAAGAGATCTTGAGACACATATTCTTTTTTCTGTGGATTCCATTAGATAATCCCTACTTTTTATAAGCTTTGCATCTTTTTTTTTTTTAATGTGAATCACTCAAAAGTTTTTTTTGCATTTTGTATGTTGGTGATACAGTATTTTGTGTTGCCTTGTTTCAGTGGTTCCTGCCCAAAATACAGTGACATAACAAAAGTGCCAACAGAGAAGATATACAAAAGCTACCATAATCTAGCCCAAAAGGGAGAAAACTTTTATTTATTTCATTCTTGAATAAGAGAATGAAATGTATAGATTTCCCTTCCTGTTCTTCACTGACTGTAGTTTTCAACCAATTTCTAGAGCAGTCCAAGAGAAAGAACATTATCATCAATCAATCTTATAAACTCAAAATTAGTTGCATGAATGCATGAATCACTTTGGTCAGGTGATCTCTAATAATGATCACAGCTATCATATCAACATTGTGGATAATAGGCACTATTTTTTTTATTTTTACTGAAGTCACTTGACTCTTCTTAGTGTGACACAAATAGATCCAACAGCACTCCCACGTTATGCTCCTACACTTGTGGGTAGCATGCAGCCCCAGACTGGTAGATTACCCATCTCTTGGTGCCAGGAACTGCTCACCTACCTACAGGATTAAATTAGCCAACATGATGTGGTGGACTACAACTGTAGAGACAAAGGCTCAAATCCCTGCTTGGCCATGGAAACACATGGGGATACCTTGGGGAAAGTCACACTCTCTCAGCCTCACATGAAGGCAAAGGCAGACCCCCTCTGCACAAATGTTGTCCCCAAAACAAAAACAAACAAACCATCATAGGTTCAGTTTGAGTTTCCATAAGTCAGAAATAAATCAGACAGACAAAAACAACAACCACAGCTCACTATTCCATCCAGACACTGATCTGTCTTGCACACAGGAAAGGGCTGTGGTGGCTTTTGAACTAAATGAGCTTGAAAAATATTTTTATTTTCAAAGTTTACAGACTCAATCATTGTGATACAGCCTGACATCATGGTTACTGCCAAGTGACTGGAAATCTGCCAAACTTTTTTGTTTTGGTTTTTTTACATCCTTTAGATGTTTAATCTAGGAAGGACATTCCAATTTGACTTCATTTTTCTCCAAATGGAATCAAATGAAAACCTTTAGAAATGCAAAACCTCCATAAGAAGCTTGCTTTGTCTTTTGGTTTTGTTTCATAATAGATTCTCAAGGTGCTTCACTTGAAGAGAATCTATCCAATTTGCTTTGGCTTTCATTTTTAGACAAAATATCAATGGCAATTCTGGCATATTAGGAAAATAGCATTGTTAGATAGCTCTGGGATGCTGTGGCTTTATTTTCCTCTTAATAAACTAAGTTGTTATCCTTTCCACCATTGTATGGTTTCCTTGCTTCTTGTACTTTAGTAGTTGTGCCAATTTTCTTTTCATTATTTATTTTCACTAGTTACATTGAACTGTATAGCTAAGTGGATTTCTATTTTGCTTCTATGCTAGGAAGAAAATCATGTTTCAGTTCTTTCTCTCTCTCTTTTTTTTTTCTTTAACTCTCCCTTTTAAAACAGACCATTGTCCCTTGACTTCTCAAGGCTCTTCAAGTCTCCATCTAACCAGTGTCTTAATGCTGCTGCTAGAAATAGACTGACCTTGCCAATCTCCTTTCTTGTCTTGGATAATGTATGACACCATTTAACCTTCACTCACTGCACATCTTTGAAAATCTCAGTAGGAGGGTTGTCTAGGACTCTGGGCTTCCACCTCTCAATTTTCCCCCATTTAGTATCAAATACTTTGTATGAACTGTGACAATTGAAGACTTTGTATATATTCTGTGAATCACATGGGAGAAATGAAACATACAATGCTAGATTGCTAAGCAGCCTGCAGATAAATATTACATTACTGTTAGTCCTGGCTACTTCTAGCTGCATTCAAATGAAGAGGAAATCTAGGAGGGCCACTATTTGCATCCTATAAAATGCTTTCAACATTAATTTCTTTGAGATTGAGAGAATCATTTTAATATTTTTATTCAGTTCTTGTCTTGACCTTCTGTGTCAGCAATCTCAGCCATTCCTAAAATTTAGAACTTTAAAAAGTGTGACCTATTCAGATAGATAAAACCAGCCAAACATGAAGCCCCAAACAACAACAGTTCTATCTGAGATAGGGTTTGCAAAAATGGAGGGCTTATCATATATGAGTTAGGACTCAAAAGAGAACTGGTTACCTGTATTTGCTTTGCTGTGTTGTAAGCCAGTCACTGTGGCATAAGTAAGTAAATAAATGTATTTGTATAGTGTGCACCATTACAATAGTAATCCATATAAAATATATAAAATATAAAATATATAAAATGTAAAAAAATAATACATTATATAGTTAGAATCATCTAAAAAACAAAACAAAAACCAACCCAAAAACCTTGCAGGCTCAGATGAATCTAAATAGGCACAAGGACCAGATCCACTGAAACTATATAACATGGTTTATAAAGACTGAAGTTGTTCAAAAATATATATGGTTCAAATCTATCCTGTAACCCAACCATCATCCTTATAAAGCTTCCTCCTTAGAAGTGATGCTTTAAAAGCAAAACAGGCTACCTTTTTAGAAGTGCATGGTTCAGTGTCCCCTAATAAAAGATTGATCAAATATGAGTCAGAGTTATTTGGTACCAAATCTAAATATTTGAATAAGGCATTTCTTATGTCTCTATAAATTGGACATTCCAAGAAATAATGGGTTAGATCTTCAACTGACTTTTTCTTTTCAGACTGTCCTTTGATAATGTTCCAACACCACAGCCATAGTCATTGACTGACAACTAAGTGCTGTAAAGGCATATCTCTGTTTGAAGTTATACTATTCAGATATTGTGGATAACTTGGTTGGGAAGGGAGTTTGGCATACCAAGGAGAATATTTTGATAGGCCAGCAGATGTATAATCTATTTGGAAGTTCTGCTTCAGAATGTGGGACTTAATATATTTTACAGCTCTATTGTAGTTTAAAGAGCACAGTAAGTACCTTGAAAGCCATATGAATCACAAGGACTATTCCTGTTCCTTTAGTAAGTTTCAGCCAGTATTTAATAGTTTGTACCTGGGTTATAGCCTCTACAGTATGAAGTCCACCTTCCAACCGAAGGATAGAGGTCTCAGTTAATTTGAGCAGACCTAAAATTGTTCATAAATAATTATTTTGGACTGTTTCCAAATTTCATTTCATCTTAGGCCCCCAAATTTTAGCCCCATAACGTATCAGAGCTATAACTTTAGCCTCATAAATTCTGACAGTGGAAACGGTTTACCACCTCTGCTTCAATGGAACCTCAATAAAGAGTTGGCAAAATAATAATAATAATAATAATAATAATAATAATAATAATATGCATTTATATCCCACTTATGTGATAAATCAATCTAAGTGGCTTACAATTAAAGCAGTACAAAATGTCCCCAGACCAACCCTCCCCCCTTAAAACAGGATTAAATATCATAACAATTAAAGCACAGTTTAAAAACATAATCTAAAAAAAGACATAAACTAAAAAGGAGACACAACACAATGCCCTGGTAGTCTCCTGCAACGTGCCTTATCCATCAAATGATGGGGCCACGAAAGGAACCGTAGGGATGGAAAAGCCCAAGGCCAGGATAATTAATCTGGAAAGGCCTGCTGGAAGAGATCCTTCTTAACAGCTTTTTTGAAGCTGTCTAACAATGTTAACCGATGGATCTCGTCCGGCAGGTTGTTCCAGAACTGACGGATCTCGTCCGGCAGAATTGATAGCAATTGCTTTCATGTTTTCAAAATGATATTCCCAAGATCCAGTAGAGGAAAAATTTAGTCCTAAATATTTGAAGGACTTCACTTGTTCTATAGGTTGCCCATCAATTCACCATGTATATTTTTTGTACCTATTGCCAAAACTTAATATTTTGGTATTTTTATAATTAATTTTCAATTTGGCTTGTGTTGCTAGTTCACTGAAAGCTTTTAATCAAACCTTGCTGTGATTGTGACAATAAAATAGTATCATCTGCATACATGAGAACTGATATTTTCCTAGGTCCCAATTTAGGGACTACATAATTGTCATTATCTCTTAAATCTGTTATAAACAATTCAACATAAACATTAAACAATGCTGGTGCTAACAGGCAGCCTTGACAGATGCAGCCTGAATTTTATTTCAGTTCAGGTGAGGCAAGTCTCTTTTTAATGCATTTTAAAGGTAGTGCAACAATCTCCTATCTCTGAAGAGCCCTGGTTTTACTTGGAGGCTAGTCTTTTAGAGTGGTATAATGTCTGGTCTCCTCACTTTTAGTGTTTCCACTTTAAACAAATATAAAAGGAAAAAGAAAATCTTTCTCCTTGACATAAATGTCTAGTCATAACCAACAGTAGTGGGCAATGGTTATCTCTGTTACTATACCAAAGAGTCAGCATTTTCCAAAGACTCCAGTGGCCATGTGGCCAGCATGACTGCATGAAATGCTGTTATCTTTCCACCAAAGTGATACCTATCAATCTTAATTGAACTTTTACATGCTTTTGAACTGCTAGGTTGACAGAATCTGGGATTACTGATGGGAGCTCCCTCCATCACATGGCACTTGGGCCTCGACTGCCGACCCGCCAACCTTACAATCATCAGAATTGACATCTTAACCACTAAGCCACCATGTCTCCTTTAAACAAATCTAACTATGTGCAAAAAAAAAAAAAAAAAAAAACCTGCTCCATTAGACTGAAATTCACAGAAGTATAGAATAGTTCAGGTGTGTCTACTAAACTATATACCTTTGAAGCGTGTATATAAATATGTGTGCATTTCAGATGTGTAGAAAAACAACAACCTAAACCTGCTTTGACCAGTGATAGAATGCATGCAAGCAATGTATTTTATTTTTTAAATATTCTTTAATTCTTTAAAATTAAAGAAAATATCAGAAAGGTGATACCAACTTGATAGATACACACCACACTGAGTGTGCACAAAAGAAAAAAAAGGGGGGGAATGCCTTGCTACTACAGAAATTTTCATGTGCAGGTCCAAGGCTCAGTCCAGTGGTACACCCAGACTCTGAATCTGCTCCTTCAGGGAGATTGTAACCTATCTAGCACAGGCTGAATGTTTATTCCCTGATCTGCCCTTCAACTCAATAGGAGCACCTCCCTCTAGTCTCAATTAAGTTTCCATTTGTTTGTTTTTATCTAGTTCCCTGCTGATGGAACACACCAATTTAAAACTGAAATGTCTTTCTTGCATTGATGTGGTAAGGAGTAATAGAATGGTGGCATCAAATCCAAACCTCCAGGCAATATCTTCCAGTAGATACATGTAGATGTTGAATAGTATGGGACACAAAAAAGAACCTTGAGGGATCCCACAGATTAATATTTATTTTAGTTAGTTATTTCGAGTATTTATACCCCACTCTTCAGCAACAAAGGCTCTCAGAGAAGCTTACAAATTACAAATGGATAATTAGACAATTCCCTGCTCTCAGGCTTAAAATCTAAAAAGACACGACACAAAATGAGAAGGGAATGTTGGTGGGGAAGGGGATCAGGTCCAGTAGTTTTTCTCCCCATCTGAGGCCTGGACCATGGCAGATAGACTGGAGGGAGGGCTTCTTAGTTTAGGCCCAATGGAGATGGGCCTGCATCTCTCTCAGAAATGATGTCAGAAGGAGTGGAGGGAGGGTTCCTTTTAGTCTAGACCTGATGGAGCTGGACCTACATCTCTCCCCCAGATAATGTCAGATGGAGTAGACTGAGGGCTCTTCCTTGAATTAATAGCCAAAGGGGCACAAAAGAGCTGCTGGCACTAAAGGTGGCTTTTTGTTGCCCCTAAAAGGAGCGGCATTGGCAGTTCTTTTTGAGTGGCAAAAAAAAAACAGATTGGGGCCGTGACATGTGGTTGCCACAGCCCTGATCCGGTGCCCCCAGGTGTGGCATAGAGATGCCCCTTAGGGGCCGTCTGCATCGGCCCAAAGTCATTTCTGTCTCATAATCAGGTCTGAAATAAGATAGAAATATAATCAAGCTATGATGCCATAGGAACCAAACAAATATAAGAGTCCTCATAATATAAAAGACTGAATCTTTCACAATAAAAATAATTAATAGAAGTGTGTGTGTGTGTTTGTGTCCTTCAAAAATAGCTATGACAAAGTACTTTTGTTATTAGTATGAAAAGATAGATAGATGATAGACAACAGATAGATAGATAGACCAACCTCTGTATCTTGTAAAGAAAAGTATAAGATACTGACACAATACATGATTTATGAAACTATCACAAGGCTCTGTAAGATATATACATTTACTTAAAAATGTAGCAGGAACTATTTGCCAATCAGAAAATGCAAAGAAAGAGAGAAAACTAGCTAACTTTCAAAGCTCCCTGGCTTCTTCATTAGGAATGATGATGTAGAATTCATGCAGTGAAAGAAAAATTAGAGACAGTGCTATACAGACAGAAATTCAGACTCTCCTCTATAGAGAGGCAGAGAAGTGGCAGGAACCAAGACAGTAAAATAAGGCCATAACATTTCAGTTTTCTCCACAGAGACTGACTTGATCTCAAAGGAAGAGAGGGTATACATACAATGAGAAACTGAGGTATATATTTCTGAGTATGAGCCTTCTAAGTCCTATCCGCCTTCTGATTTCTTAAAAGGAGTCTCTATTCTGATTGATGACTGAGCCAAGGTATGGAAAATCTTGAATTATTTCAGTGTCTTCATCATCTACTTTAAAGTTATGTAATTAATCTGTTGTCATTATTTTTGTTTTCCTAACATTCAGCTATAAACCTGCATATTACACTTTCTTCCTTGACTTTCATTAGGAAGAATTTCCTGACAGTAAGAGTTGTTTGACAGTAGAACACATTCCCTCATGCAGTGATGGAATATCTTTCTTTGGGTATTTTTAAGCAGAGGCTGGATGGCCATCTGTCGGGGATGGTTTGATTGTGCATACCTGCAAGGCAGGAGGTTGGACTGGATGGCTCTGGGGGTCTCTTCCAACTCTATGATTCTAGGATTGTTCAGTAATCATTGCAAGTCTTTGCTATTTTCTGCTAGTAGTATGGTGTCACCTGAATACCTTCAATGGTTCATGTCACTTCCTCCAGTTTTCATGCCTCCTTCCCATCAGCCTAATCCTGCTTTGCATATGATATATTCAGCATACAAGTTAAACAGATAGGCTGATAAAATGCACCCTTGCCTGGCTCCCTTGCCAATTGGAAACCATTCTATTGGTAGTCTCTTGTCTTTAGTACAGGTTATGCATTAAGACAATCAAATTATGTGATACACCCATTTCATAGACTCATAGAGTTGGAAGAGACCCCAAGGGGCATCCAGTCCAACCCCATGCTGTTCAAGAACACACAATCAAAGCACTCCTGGTAGAAGGCCATCCAGCCTGTTTGAAAATCTCAGAAGGAGACTCTACCACACTCTGAGGCAGCATATTCCACTGTAAAATATAATAATAATAATAATAATAATAATAATAATAATAATAA
>CM034704.1:8693356-8703958 GCA_020142125.1 Phrynosoma platyrhinos
TGCCCTGATAGTAAGAGCTGATAGTAAAACAGCTCTTACTATCAGGAAGTACTTCCTAATGTTCTTCCTAATTTCTTTAAGAGTGATCTATAGTTTTTTCATGAGCTATACAATCAAATGCTTTGTTATAACCTATAAGCACAGCCTGATTAGGTGCATTTAGTCTGGATCCTCCCCAACACTCTCTGTGAAATGGGAGACTGTCACAGGAACACACAATGTTACCACTCTGGAAAGGTGCCATTGGTGTGTGTGTGTGAGTATTCTAGATAGAAAGACACCCCATGACTTGTCAGGAGGGATTTCTTGTTGGACTGGCCAAATAAGGACAAAGACTCCTTATTGGTCAAGGCGTGGGGAGGGGGGGAAGGTCACACCACCATGCCTGGGCCAACAGGATGGGGTTAACAATTCTCACAAGGCTATTGTTATGTGAGATTTGGACGATAGTTTGTTGCTTATAACGAAGCAACCACGTGGAGGCAGCCATTTTTATAGTTGAGACGGTGAGAGTTACTTCGAACCATTCTCTGCTTTTGGCGACCCATCCTTCCCACCCTTGGTTCAATGCCAATTTACTCTCAGGCCTTGGCTGGACGACTTCGGGGGCTGGGAGGGAATTTTTTCCCAAGATTTTACTTGGGTTTTTGCGCTCTCCCTGAGATTCTGTGTTAATGTTTCGGCTGGGTCGTGATTTTCTGTTTAGTTGTTGTCACAACTGGAGATACAGGGTCTACGTTTGGTTATATGTTTTAATTTGTGGGGGCAAGGAATGACCTCATCCCACAGATAAAATTAATTCAGCTAGTTAAATTGGGAAGAGAAATCATTTCACTCAAAACAAATTTACTGGAAATGACGTAATTAACAAAAATTTTACGCCATGGCAAATTATGATGTCATATGATGTAATATGACGTCATTTCCGGGGAGGGTTTTTTGGTTATTTGTTTACCTAATTGTTTATTTATTTACTGCTAAAATTGTTGATAATTATTGTTTTGCCACGGGATGTGAAGGACCACCCTTAGGTGGATACACCTTCACTTACACCCGTGGCAAAGATGTTATAATAATAATTTAATTATTTGGTTTGACCCTGTATAATTTCATAAAAGTTGTGGCCTGTTTTAAACCCATAAAAGGAGTCTTATGTCCTTTGTGCCAGTACAACTAATTAAACCCTAAATTTGCATTTGGGAACAAATCTACATCTCTGTTCTCATCTGGATACAGTTCTGCAGTACAATGCCTGTTCATCATTACCTGTTACTATGGTAACCAAAAGATGCTAACTGCTAATATAGGAAGAATCTGAATTATGAATGGGTGTAAGCAAAATAATCAAGCCTGTTAAGAGAGCTGTGTGTGTCAACCTACACGGGATTCCAGCATTATGTTAATAAGCACTTACTTTTCAAATCTCAAGGGCACAACCTTCAAAGAAACCCATTTTTTAAAAAGTATCAAACTATCATTATATTTCCACTCTCCCTATGACTGCTTGTGTAGGGGGATCTTTATTCCCCAGAGTATCTCTGCCTATAAAGATTGTCACTGGTAGAATTTTCCCTGTGTAATTTTAAAATCAGTGCTTGTTTAATCCTAACTTATTCAGGAAACATAAAGAGCTAAATTCTGTCAACTCTACTTATATTGTATTGCTTCTTGCTGAAAATTAGTCCCTAAGAATTGAATCACATTCAGTTCAATGTGCACTTTGGACATAAAACATTCTGATTAATAATTATTGGGTGAAATAATAATAGCCTTTGTTGGAAACGCCTTTCTCCTACACAATTATCAAGATTATTAAAAGGAAACAAAAATGAGGCTCATTCACAATGGTAACAAATGGCTGAAAATGTAATTTTGAACATGATAATTGAAGAATTGTAAGATTATTTTTGTTCTCTGTTAGCAGAAATCATACATTGGAACAATTCCACTTTACTATACTGTTTTTGTGCCTTCAGTGCTTCTTTGGTGGATGGTACAAACTGTGGAACTCTCTTCAAGGGACTAAACTGTTCTTGTCTTTCTGCCAACAGACAAAGACCATTCTCATACAAATGAAAAAAAAAAGTTTTTAATTTACTTGACCAGTTATTGACATCTTTTAAATTGCTTTTAACTGAATCGTATTTAAATATTATTTTTAAAATTCTATTTTAGTATGAATTCCCCCCCCTTTTGTTATTGTTTTTAGCTCCCCTCATATTGAATCAAAGATGATGATTCTGTGAATGAGAAAGAATATTGAACAGTTCCAGTCTATTGGCCACTGTTTCATGGGCTGAAACTCAGCATGTCTTCTAGATACTATCCAAGCAAAAAGCAACCCTGTAAATTCCCCAGAGACCCCCCTTTCAGTAGTTGTGTAAGAGCAAGCACAAGTGGTTGTTTCCAAACCAAAGCCACTGTGTCAGCAAGTGATAGCCACTCTAAAACCAGATTTTTGGGGCTGAACTATAGTGGATGCCCAAGTTGGAAGGGCTCCCAGTTCAAAACCAGACAAATTGCTGGTAGATTTTGGTGCTACAGTCAACACTTTGCATCCCAGTTTAGTTGGCTTTAAATCAAAGACTTGAGCAACCATGGCATTAGTGGGATATGGAATGGCAAGCTACAAGCCCCAATTTGGGACAAGATTCCGTAGTAAGTTGGCTCTATGTTAGATCTCATCCAGACATATGAAAACCAAGGAAAAGATGATGGAGTCATGGGTGTGAGATTCTTAAGGCAACATCAGCTGATTGTAAGCCTAGAAAATAGATTCCTCTGGCAACTAGAGGAGGGTCCATTACAGATTTCAGCCATACACAGGTGTGCCACCCTGAAAGCCCTTATGCCCCTCTTTCCCCTCACCACAGATTCATGGGTGGCAGATTTTCTGAGGTGCGGATCAAGGATAAGATTGACTGTGGCACAGTCAAGGATACATGTGTTTTGATAGAGGGAAAAGATCCACCTCCTCAAAAGCAGTACAGGTACCCCAGAGAGGCAGAAGAAGGGATTGCCAAAACCATAAGAGGCTATTGAAATAATGTCATCATCCCAATGCAGTCCATTTGCAATTCGCCTCTATGGCCCATTTTGAAATCGGATCGGGTCACATAGAGAATGACTATAGATTTCAGAGCCCTCAGTGCAGTCACACCCCCAGTAGTTCCAGTGATGGCCAAATACAATGAAATCTTGGCAGCAATCACAGCCAGAGCCAAATATTATAGTGTCATAGATTTGACCAATGCATTTCATTCTATTCTGCTACATGAGAATTGCAATTACAATTTTGCATTTAAATTCAGGGGCATTCAGCATTGTTTCACCAGATGTGCTTGGGGTTTTCACTGTCATTCCCATGTGGTAAAAATGTGGATTAAGTTGTGCCTCCTATTATGTCCCCATGTACTGTCTGTCATATGTGGATGACATATTGGTGCATTTTGACTCAGAAGAGAAAAAAAAACTGCCATTGCTAAGGAAGTCTTGTGCTTGACCCGAGACACAGGATTCAAAGCAAACAGAGAAAAAGCACAGCTAGTCCAGACTCAAATCAAATACTTGGGATTGAACCTTTGAAGAAACTGCAGGACACCAGGCTCCCAGAGAGTTGAAACTATAGAAAAGCTTCCAGCCCCAACTGAGGTAGCATCACTAAGAGCCCTGCTAGGCACCTTCAAATTCTCTAGGGAATTCATGGAGTCTTTTACCATCAAAGCCAAGCCTTTGTATGCACTGCTAAAGAAAGGAGTCACTTTGAGAATGGGGGCCTGTGCAGCAAGAAGCTTTTACCACATTGAAGAGAGATTTAGCTCAAGCACTAGCTCTTGCCCATCCAAATACAAGCAAAACATTTTACATTCAGCTTGCATTTTCTGACAACAACATAGGACCAGTCCTCTCTCAACTCCAAAATGTGATAAAGAGAGCTTGTTTGCAACAATATCATGGGGGACCTTGTCAAAAGTCTTACTGAAATTAAGATATGCTATGTCTACCACATTCCCTTCATCTAGCAAGCTGGTAATAAAAAAAAAAAAGAGAGAGAGAGAGATCAGATTATCTGGCATAACCTATTTTTGAGAAACCCATGCTGACTTTTAGCGATTATGGCATTCCCTTCTAAATCTTGATAGTCTCTCTGTTTAATGAACTGTTCTAGAACCTTTCCTGGTATTAATGTCAGACTAACTGGGCAATAGTTGTTGGGATCCTATTTTTCCTCTTTTTGAAGATGGGGACAATGTTTGTCTTCCTCCAGTCTTCTGGGACTTCTCCTGTTTTCTAGGAGTTCTCAAAGATTATTGCCAGTGGCTCTGAGATTATATTTTCTAGTTCTTTTAATATCCTTGGATTTAGTTCATCTGGTCCTGGAGACTTAAATTCATTTAGGTTAACCAGGTATTCCTGTACTTCCTTTTCATTATTCTGTGCTGCATTTCCCCTATTGTGTCCTCTGCTCCATTTTCCTCAGATTGAACATCCTTTTCCTTTTGTGAGAAGACTGAAGCAAAGATGGTGTTTTATGGGTTGTAGATGATGAAGACAACCATAGCTGGATTGTTCCCAAGGAACTTTTGGGATATTTGATCCAGTTCATTCATGAAATAGGACACAGGGGAAGGCAATCCACTTTTGAGAGAGTCAGAAAAACTGGATGGTGGCCACAGATGCAACAAGAGATTGAACAATGGGTAGACAATTGCTTGTCTTGCAGCATGGTTAATGTGGACCAAAGTGGTCCTAATGCCCTGATCCTACATCAATACATTGAAAGTCCATGGGCATGTCTCCAGACAGATTTCATTGACCCGCTACCAACCACTCCTGGGCAAAATAAGTATTGTCTCACAATCATTGACCCCTTCAGCAAATGGATTGAAGCTTTCTCCACTAAGAACAATACAGCAATTATGACAGCTTGAATTTTGTTTAATCACATGATTAGTATTTGGGGTATACTGCATACATTTGACCACAATTCCGGAACTCACTTCTCTGGAGAAGTGATGCATGAGCTGTGCAAACCATTGCTAATTCGGAAGCGGTTTTATATAGCCCATTATCCACAGTGCTCAGACCATATTGAGAGGGCTAACAGAACTCTCAGTGAAGACCCGAGAAATGGCTTCCTATGGTTTCACTCCCCATCAGGTGATGACTGGCAGGAAAATGCTGATGCCTGAAGCATTCTGGTTAAACACAACACTTCCCTCTGACTTGGAACCTAAAACCATGAGTGGGTTCAGTCTCTAGTCCAAAGCATTAGTCAGATTTATTGCCAGGTTGCAGAGAAATTGGGAGAAAGCATGCAAGCCATGGATTGCAGACTGGGTTGGGTGAAGAACTCTCAGCAGTGGAAAGTGGATTAGCTTGTGTTGTACAGGAATTTTTCCCAGAATCAACATGGTTTTTTTTCTGCTAATTGGGTAGGCCTTGTTGAAATCACTGAGAGAGTGTCTCCAGCAGTTTATCAAATTTTCATTCTTAACAAGCATAAAGGCAAGCGTAAGTACTTTTACAGCTCTCAGCTGAAGGAATGGAAGGGAGGTTTGATCCCTGTCAAGCCTGTGGCATGGGACTGGTCTGAACTGCCTGTAGTTAATTTGGCTGAATGAGGGTGAATGCTGTTCCAAAACTTAGTTTTTCCTCTCTGTTTCGCTACTGGGACAAGAGATGGCTAAATACCTGAACAGATGGCTGATATGGATTTTGTCATATGGATTTATAGGTGCTGTTCTGCCTACCTACCCAACACAGTTTAACACCAGTTGGGGGTACAACATTCTAGTTGATTGCCATTGGGCACCCCCTTACCCTGGAATTTATGATGTTTTAGATGATATGGAAGCAGCTTGTGAATGGCACAGCACAAAGGTTCCTTTTCAAGTAGCCACAAGAGTTATCACCACTGCCCAATGATAATTATGTATGGCCCCGGAGAACATAAATGGGTAGACACAGATGCTGGGAATTTCCCATTGAATGATGGAGTATGCAACTGAAATCACTTCAACCTGCAATATGGTAAGGTCCCTCCATCCTTTCAAACTGCTGTTATGGTCAATAATACTGCCCCACTTGGACATGGAAAACCAGGCTGTTCCTCTGTGCTAATATCCCCTGGATGCCTGCAAACTGTGATGTCACATGCAACAGAATGAGATGCCCTTATGTTTACATGTATCCCCAGATGTCCTAAAGGAGCCATTTCCACCTTTGCCTATTCTGAAGTGCAGCCCATTCTAACCACTATGATTCTTAATTTGACCACATGGAATGTGGCTAGACAAATCCCAGCCTGTAGTCCCTATTTAAAAGCAGCTTGGGCACAGTGGGAACAAAGAGAAAAGCAATGGCAATTTATAATGCACCCCCTTTTTAGATCAAGGAGAGATGTTCTAGGGTCTGTACTTGGGACTTTGGGAACTGGCAGGGCAATTTTAAATGCCATAGATTCAGAAGTAATAGCTAATAAATCAGATTGAATGGGTTCCAAAACTCAGGATATATTGGGTCTCAATAGCTTCTGATCTCACAAACGTAGTGCAGGGGGTGGATTTAATCGAACACATTTTACCCCAGTGGGTGGGAGTGGAGAAAGAAATAATTTTGGATTTGGGGCATTCTTTACACAATAGTATTTATAATCTATCAATCACCATTCAGTGCATGCAAATCCAGAGTAATCTCATGGCATTTGCTTAGCAATTGATACAAGCCACATTGATGAAATTGATATACCCTGAAATCATAAGCCTAATCAAAGATGGCTACCTAGATTCATTGGTACCCTGTTGATTTAATGTGTGTGGCAGGAGCTCAGTGGAAAGACATGGTTTTAAAAGTTAGGATTCACCATGAGAGAGTATGGGACCCCACACTCATACATCCTGTAGCTCACCTGGGACTCCCCCTTGCCAAAAGCAACACCACTGTTCTTCAAAAAAAAAAAAATACTCCACTGGGCAAACGGAACACATTTATTTGATTTAATTGGTTGTATTAAAATGCACCAATGGGTTCACTGCTATGACAGCCTAACAGGTGTCTCGGTTCAAGTTATTCATGAACTTATAATAATTTTGGTTAAAACGACTGATTTAATTCCAATGACACACAGCTGTTTCTGTTTGTGCATGACCTGCATACATTTGATGATCCATCTCTGCAGTATTCATTGGCCATAAATAGGGGTTTGGGGAATCCTTGCTTCTATAGACTACATTTAATTGACTGCTTTGGAAAGAAATTTTATTAGCATAATCTCATTAAACATTATGCTGTGGATGCTCCATATCAGATAAGTGCTGAAATAGTCCAAGGATTTCATTTGGAGAATGAACTAGCCATTTTTTTTCTTTCTTTCTTTCTTTTAAATTTTAATTAAATTTAATTAAAATACAAAACTACAAAAAAGAAACTACAACAACATCAAAAAGGAAAAACCAAAAGAACAATAACATATTCATTTAGACATACATACATTCTAAAAATTCATACAAACTTACTATTAAGTAACTCATCACAACTATAAGTTACTTTAATTTTTAATCCTTAATCACAACACTTCTCTTCATCTATCACTACTCCTCCTTCCTCCCTTCTACCTCACATTTTTCCTCATCCACATCTACCTTCCCTCTGCTTTCTATCCCTTATACTTCATAACTCCAAATTCCTTAACCTCATCCACTTCCCATTTTCTCCTACATACCTCTTTATTTTCTACATTCTCTCACCCTCCACTAAGCAGCTTCATTTATATACTGCTTCATATCATGATATGGGATGTCTAAGCGGTTTACAACTGTAAGCTCATTGCCCCCCAACAATTGGATACTCATTTTAGCGACCTCGGAAGGATGCAGGCCTGAGTCAAGGCTGAGCCCTGGCTAGTACTGAACTCTGAAGTTCATTCATAATAGCTCAACATAAAGAAAACCAAAATAATTACCATGAAGAATCTGCAAAATTTAAACTTAGATAATGAGGAAATTGAAATAGTTTAAATACTTCCTGTATAATAATAATAATAATAATAATAATAATAATCTCTATCCCGCCCCTTTGCAACTTTCAACCATTGCTTAGAAAGGAGACTACAGTCAGAAAATAAGAAGACTAGGAAGTGGAGGGCAGCCATTAAATAACTGGACAAATTCCTACGAGTTGATCAGAATGAAAGAATTAAACTAGAAGTCAATACTTCTAGAAAACAAATCAAGATCAAAGACATAGCAAAAGATCAAACCAAGAAACACATCAGTGCTTTAATCAGTTAAGAATGAATGGGACAGGAAAGAAAATAAGAGTTTCCTATTCTGTGTCATTTTTGCCTGGACAACACAGTTTTATTCAGCTTTGGTTTGTTTTTATAACCTTCAGTTCTTATTATAGTTCTTCCTTACACATTTAGAATTTGAATAAGTTACATCTTTCTCTTAACATTTATGTACATGCCTTTATCAACATTAATTTCAGGGTGATTCACCATGATGCAGTCCCATTAACATCCTAAACCACAGAGATAGATAAAAAGTCAGACAAAAGGATGGAATTTCCTCTTGGAGATAAGATATTATCTGTGACTATGCCTGAGAAAACAAGATCAAGATTTTAGATGATAGATAAGACTGGTTCTTAGATTAAAGATCTCGGTACACAGAACGATAAAAGAATAGCTAGATCTTAGTACACGAGAGGTGCAAATTTCTTCTCTCAGTATCACCACAGGTAAATCAATAGCAACAAATTAAATATTTTCAAGTTAAGCCCGGAGAAAGGGTGAATATTAAATGCAGGGTTAATTGTCTCCCTCACTTGTATAGCTGAGGCTTGATGTCGTTCCAAAAGTTATGTTCCCATTCTTAAATAGCAGCACAAATATAAAAGAGTAAGACATGAAAGAACTATGATTAATGCAAGGCAATACCACTAATATCTTCTAAAAGCCAACTGAAACTGGCTGAAATGATGGCCTTTGAAAATAAATTGCACTCCAATCAGCCAGCTGCAGAGGCTTTTAGCAAAAATATTGCCAAGCTGATATGTGGGTTGATGGTGTTTCCAATGGCTAGAATTTGCAAACCTCCCATTAATTTCCCAGCCAACGCTGCATAGCTATTCATCTTCTCAAAACTATTCTATGGATTTATGAATGGATAATATGTGAATAATGCTAATGTTTTATGTTGAGAAAAAAATAATATTTATGTCCATGCTAGCCGCAATGTAAAACAGAGGTCAAATGAGTGTTTGCATGAGATAGGATGAAACTTCATTCTGTAAGTATCCAAGCAACTTGATCTATCTATCGATGCAGATATGCAACGTTAAAAGAAGTAATATGAGCAGATGTAGTATGTGAAGGCATCCATATCACTGGGATAAGTAGCATGGCGACATGTAGCCATGGGTGTGTGGAAAGATGGGAAATAGAGGAAGTTACCATAGAGAAACACAAACACTCCCTCCCTCTGCACTTCAGATGGACATGAGTGCAGGGTGAGTTCTACCAGATCAAACAAGACTTGAATCCCCTTTCATGTTTTGTGTTTCCCTAAACACCTGCTTTTTCTGGGGAATCTCTAAATCTTGTCTTGGTTTTGTTAATCACAATCAATCCCTCTCATTTCTAGAATATCAAAACAAACTTTTTACTTTGGAAATGTTTCCAGGTTCTTTCAAAGGATAATCAAACTTTTGGTTTCACACAGATCCTTTGTCACTTGGATTAGCTTAAAGGGTTTCTGCATGGCAGGGGGTTGGACTGGATGGCCCTTGTAGATTCTTCCAACTCTGTGATTCTATGCTGTAAATAACATCCCCAAAACATAAGCTTTGCAGTAGTGACAGTGACAGTTACATAAGGCACCTGAGGCTGTTGCCCTCAGACCCTGATTCTTCTTTTCCCAAAACCTGCAATCCTAAATCTTCTGGTTTGCATGCCACACCCCCAACCTGGAGTTTTGCCACTGCAAAAAGTAGTGGCAAAAAGCCATTCCTTTTTGCACTGGCAAAAAACTTGGCTTTCAATCAAGAAGGCAGCATTTTGGCATTCCTGTGGTGTGCAGCATCTAAACACCATGCCACCAGAGCACCCAAAAGCTGCTGCTGTGTAAATGGCTAGCCACCTTCACGGCAGCCTCCTGGCAGCTTGGAGGGGCGTGCATTGGAAATTAGCTAAGAATTGTTACTTTTTGTATGGGCCTGGTAGATGATCCACGAACGGTTGCACTCTATCCTTAATATATTGATGGAAAGCTGCCACAAAGGGTCCATCTGTTTTGCCCCTCTTACTCTTTCCAGGTTTGTAAGGCTGTTGGACTAGGGTGACAATTTTGTACAGTCACTAGGTAGGGATAGATGAATGTCAATTTCAGTTTTTCTCAAGGTGGTTTCAACCAGGCTTTTATCATGCCATCTTCTTACTTCATTCACTGAATATTACACATGCTTCAGATGATGTTCCCTAGTCATAACTTTCTCTTGTTTTTTTCTCTGCTTCCTTCATCATTGTCCTTGACTGCAGAAAATTTATAAAGGAGAAAATACCTGAATATCTGCATAATGACTTCTAAGGACCTTATCACA
>CM034704.1:8704058-8719001 GCA_020142125.1 Phrynosoma platyrhinos
TTATTATTATTATTATTATTCAGAGAAGTATAACTCTTGAAGAATAGCTGGATTTTGAGTTACATGTTGGTTCAAAAATGAAATAGTAAAGAGGGTTTTGCACTGAAATGTGGATTGAACACATTTCTCTTCAGCTTTAATAGCTTTTATAGTAGATTTAAGTAAGAATGAACAAACCCCAGTTATTTTAACCATTCCTTCAAACATGTTCTGCATTATTTCCAAAGCTTGGGATTTTTTAAAATTAATATAGTGACACAGTGAAGTGATTGTGCTCTCTGGAAATCAGGTATTATTTCTAACAACTTAAGTTGGTTCCTAGAACCTTTTTTTACTAAAGATCTGGAATGGCATTACATTTTTTCCCTATTAACAGCCACTAATTTTGGTGACAGGGTTCTGCACATTACTTGCTAATGGGTGTTGTCTGTTTATTCAGAGGGTGAAAATAATTCAGATAGAATTAGGGTTGAATCTTTGGTGTTCACATGCATTTCAAAAGTATCTGATTAAGTTTTTTTTGGGGGGGGAGGGGACTGCAGCCAAAAAAACAACAACCACTTAACCTGGGAAAATTGATCTCGGGATGGGGAGGGGTTTCTGAGTTTTTCTTAAAGTTCTGCATTCTCAGCTGTGTGAATAACTGATGCAACTAGACTTGGGATAAAACTTCATGCTTTGATCAGGTTTTGAATGCATCCACATCACTGACTTCATGTTTATTTGAGTATTGGTATGTGTGAGCTATAAAACTCACAGAGCTGTGCATAGATGTGGTTCCATAGTGTTAACAACAAAACTGGAATGCCTGGGTGAGATTATTTGCATAGTCATGCCAAAAAAAACAACAACGTCTAAATGACCCTAGAGTCAATCTGAGCAATAGGAAAGAAAAGGGAAAATGGGAACTGGCATAATTGGTAGGCAGGAGAGGAATCAACAAAAGCACAATATTCCTAGATCCAAGAACCATCATGACTCTCAGAAGTCTGGCTATGAATAGGCAGTCACCATTGTTTTTCCTCTTTCTCTCATCTCTTTTTGGAATTACATCTTGTCACATTCTCCCACTGCTTCTATTCCTAGGCATAATACATTTTTCATTGAAAGCCCCAACAGGTACTTGGCATCACCTATGGCATATTTAGCAAAACTCGAAGTTCCCAAACCCCAGAGAACTTTTACTTTGGCATGATGCCATGCCCTCCCTTCAGCTATTCTTGAAGACTGACACAAGAAGACCCCCTTCTCAGACAGAGTATCCACATTTCTGCACTACACTCTTATAGTGCTGCTATAAGAGGCATTTAGAATTCTCAGCCAGAGAGCTTTTAGGCCTCACTGAACTACAAGCCTCAGAATGCAACAGAAGGCAGTCAGGGCAGTAATAGTGGAATAGCAGTCCTATAAGAGTGTAGTGTGGAAATGTTGACTCTGGCCAAATAGAGACAACAGAGCATGTACTACTCCAGTATGCATACTACAGGGACATCTACCTCAGCCTTATTTCACCTCAAGGTCACACCAGTCAAACATCATGGTCACACTAGTCAATTTTACACTTCTTTGCTTTCAGATACCAATCCCGATATTATGTGTAATGTTGTCAAGTTCTGTGCATCTGCAGTTAAAATCCATCAGGCAATAACCTCCACAGTAGGCTAGTATTAATTTTGTCCTGCCACACTGGATTTTAAAAGGATATTTTAAATACTGCTTTTAACCTGTGTTTTCATCTTGTTTTTACCATTACCTTCCTTTATTCTGTATCCACTTTTTACCTATGCTGGTCTATGCCCATAATAAAGATGAACTTGAACTTGAACACTGAAAGCCAGAGAGAATACATACATTTAAAACATTCCCTTGAAATACAGTTAAAGATAGAGCCAGCCACATAACTCTTCGGAAGCATCTCTATCAGATATGGACTAATCCAAAAGTTTCCCATTAAATTCAGTTTTGTTTCAAATGTATTTGTTTTCATCATATTTGCAATGACAAGAGCCCCAGATCTGTATGTGTCAAGCATGAGCATCTTGTTCATACATTGCTATGTTACTGAAAAATAACTAAAGTGAATGGTACTTTCTTAATTTAGCTCCTTCAAATATGCAAAGACCAGACATTATGGTAGCTCATAATACAGCAGAGCCTAGTGAATGAAATAAATATTGGATCAGAGTTTATTCATAGCTAGCAGAAATATGTTCCTCTAATTGCTGAATAAAATCATGATGTGAAATTTCAGTCATATCAAGTGCAGGCAAACTACAATTAGCTAGGTTACTCAATTAACAGTAACACTGATATATGTATATATATTATACAGAGAGAGAGAGAGAGAGAGAGAGAGAGAGAGAGAGAGAGAGAATGTGTTCTTTTAAAACAAGTTTTGATTTAACTTTGTCATTAACACCTGTAGGGCTTGCAGAAACCCCATTATTAATTAATTATTAATTTAGAGCCTTCTTAATTGGGTCTTGTAAATACATAGCAATAAGGTGAGAATAACATTATAGCTCACAGATTTTTACTGGGAGACACAACGCCTTTGCAGACTGCCAGAAATAGTGCACATTAAATTGAGGCACTGCTCTGGCTCAGTGCTAGGGAGTCATGGGAATTGTATTTTTTTCTGAGACATTGAGCCTTCTCTGTCAGAGAGCTCTGGTGCCACAATAAATTACAGTACCCATGATTCCCTAGTACTGAGCCAGGGCAGTGCCTAAATTTAATGTGCACTATTTCTGGCAATCTGCAAAGGGCCGCAGTTTATTTCCACGATGTACACTTTTAAGACTCATTTATCTATTTTTCTTATGAGCTGAATGTTCAGATAGGCCAACTTTGTGTTCTGTGGGATCTAATTAGAACCAGGTGAGAGTGCAAACATGAGCCATCAAGATGTTCTTAATCAAAACAAAACAAAAAGGACTAATTAGAGAGATTGATGTTGATAATTAAGTTCCTTAGAGGTAGTAAACTAGTTAGCTTAATTTTCCTGGGGTGGTCAGGTTAAAGAGCTTTCAGCAGTACTTGTACATATTTAAAATGAAATTCTCTCAGTTCTTGTATCAACAGCTCCCCATCCCAATTTCATTTGTCTTTCAAACAAGATACTTGCTGTCTGAACTAATCTTTCTCATTCCTAGAATATCATTTAGTGATAAATCTTATGCTAGTCTAATGGCATAAAGCCTTTGAGAAAATAATTACAATATAATGGTTTCTCCAGAAGACAATTAAAATTTTGATTGGAGGTTAAAGAGGTCAAACATGATATATTTTCCATCAGTTTTTCTCTGACATGCTCAATCAATTGGGATTTCTTCTTGATTTTTTAAATTTATGATTATATTTTAGTTCAATACTCTGGGACAATTAGAATAGCAGCTATGTGATTATCAAATTCATTTCATAGGACTGTGAATATGAGAAAACATTTCTGCACTCTTATGTAGGATATATTGAAAAAGCAGGGAAGGTGGGACCATGATCTTCTGACTGCACCCTTATCACTGTTCCTTTAGTTCTGTCTTTATAACAGCCCTGCCTTGAACATTACATCATAAAAAAAAGAAACAATATATGTACAATTGTTGATGTACAGGTATTCTAGGACAGCAAATCTGGGGCAGGATTAGCAAACCCCAGCAAACTTTGCCCATATATTTACTGTATGTGTAGAAACACAGGAAATTTGAGCTTGTGATAATATTTCTCTTCCATATTGGAAGGCATTTTTGACAACACTATGCAATACAATCTCACCATTATAATTTCCCTCAAATATTCTTTTTTTTTTTTCAAATGTTGACCAGGAATTGTATCACTAATTAAGGTTGCTAGAATTTTGATGTACATGATTAGGTAAACAGTGCTGAGGATATTATTATCTTTGTTGTTATGTCAACAGGTATTAAGCAAAGGTAAGGACTTGGCTAAACTTTATATTAAATATATAGATAGCAACTATGTCCTCTAGGTGTCACAGTTTGGCACAGACAGTCCTGATTAATCCTTTGTCATCCCACTTTTTCAACTTTTTTCTATTGATGACTAACAGATGGAATAACAAGACCACACAAAAAAGTTGGGTGGAAATATGGACCACTTTATTTAATCTGTCACCTATTTTATCCCCTGAGGTATGCAAAGGACTGAACAACCTAGTGCAGGGGCAACTGGTCTCTTCCAGACCTCCCCAGCTTCACCTGGGTGAAAAAGCTGACTCCCAAGAAGAACCCAAAAGCTAGGTTGCTCCATCCATCTACTGGAAAGCCAACCTGAGGATCCAACTCCCAGGTTGCATGACCATTAATGAGGGCTAAACTCTTAGGGCTGTCCATTCTCCTTCCCTACCCCCAAGTCTCATGACATGCAGAGGTAGGTAAAAAGACCTATCTATCAAATGGGTGCCATAAGTATTTGCCAAATTCCTACTTCCCCCCCTACTGTCCCAGATAAGAGGCAAGTGTCTATTTACCCTCTGTCCCCCAAAAGGCTGTCCAAAACTGCCCTCACACCCTGCTGAAACTATCTCAAGAAAAAACTGGTTCCCTAATTCTGATAGGTAGACTCCATCTGCCTTGTAGAACTCAGGCTTTTGGAATATAATATGAATGTGACAAAAAAATAGCCCAATCCCCTGATCATGGCATTGTGGATTTCCATGTTGACCCTCAACATATCACCACATATCTCCTGGCCATACTTGCTTTATTACAATAGCAGATGACATAATAGCCACTTCTTGTCATAGAGACTGGATTATCCTCATATCCTTTATGGCTTTAATAATCATATCCTTGTCCCTTAATAAAGCTAAGTCATTCACACACACCCAGGTGTATGATAATGACATGTGACAGATGAACAACAACACTGACAGCAGACTATGCCACAAAAGGCCCCTCTTGTCAAGCCACTAACCACAGATATTGTCTGATCCCAGGTAGGAACAAAGCTATGGCACAGATCAGGATGTGATGCCTCATTGCCCATAACCTAGAATCTGAGAGAGATAACAAGAATAATCAACATATGCTAGTGTTGCAATTGCTGCACATGCCCTGATATGCCACAGACCTCCAGCACCCCATCCTATTAATCATTTGAGAACCAATGCCTTTCACAGAAGTCATTGATTCTAAATAAGTGAGCACCAAATATACATTTTTTTAAGGTGATGAATCAGAACTGGTACTTTGTCAATGGTGAATGTGGCGAACCCTCTTCCCACTTTTTTCTGTGAGGTTCTGTTATCCCACCTCTGCCACCCAACATGTGTAAAGGACCCACACAATTTCTTGGTATGATGTCCAACACCAAAAGCTTCAAAATGTTAGTAGTGCGGTTTGTTCTGAAAATGTAGGCCAAGTAATGTTTAAATAAGAATAAAAGTTTGTTTTAGAACAGAATGCAATAAATATAACTTGTATCAAAGCTTGTTACTGTAGTTTTCTTGGTTACATATAAACACCATTTGTTTCCAATGACCTTTTAATATTTCATCTACAGAGGCTAGCAATATCCCTCAGGATATAACACAACAGAAACTCCCTTCCTTAGAGCTCTGTATGTGTCCCAAGTCCCTCCCATCTGGACTCCAAATAACTAAATTTACAGTTCCCTTGGGAATTCCCAGAAATGCATCTCTCTCTCTTTTCCAAATGTAAAATGGCCAGCCTTCTACAGTGAGGTCATTCACAGGTCACTCACATCAGCATCCCTTTTAATATTAACTTTGATATTAAATATGAGTGGTGAATAGGGGTCTGGTCTTCGGGAACACTACTGACTGTTACCCCTTCCATGTGGGAAACAATGATATTGCAAGGTGCAGCCTTCAGAATATCATAAGGGATTATGAAGCTCTGGGTAGGAAGCTGAAAGAGCTGGATGCACAGGTTATTCTCCCACTGAAGGGCATGTTCCAAGAAGGAAGAGAAAAATAGAGGAGGTGAACAACTGGCTCCACAGATTGTGCCACAAAGAATGATTTGGATTCTTTTACCATGACCTGCAGTATTCTGGGAAAGAATGGGGTGCATCTAGTCCTACTATCCAACCACTAAACCCAATGAGGGATATGAAACACTGGGCCTCACTGGGCCCCAATTGGATGTTTTGTTAATAAAAGTCCTATGGGCTGATGTACTAGAGGTCAGCCTGGGGGTGGAGTTGAGGCAGGGCAATTGCATACCAGCTGCCCTGACTCCACCCCGACTCTGCCCCAATGTCACACATCCATCTGCACAGTGCACAGCATCAGGGCACCGTCCTGGTGCAGCATGCATACATGTTGTGCCAAAAGGGCATAAAAGAGCTGCCGCCATGGCTCTAAGGGTGGCTTTTTGTTGCCCCCCAAAGGAATGACAGGGTTACAGTGTGTGGTTACTGCAGCCCTGATCCACTACTCCCAGGGGCAGCCCAGAGCCATCCCAAACAGGCCTTCTGCATCAGCTCAAAGTGGCACCAAAGGCACAAATTAAAATAAAGACCTAGCAAAATGAGGCCTCAAAGTCAAGGTCCAATAAATCCCACAAAGGCTAAAGTAGGCTTAAAAGTACTGTCAAAGGCTAGGCAAGCCAAGGCCAAAAAGGCCACAACAGTGCAGTCCCAGAGATACCTGCACTATCCACCTAGGCTTACTTAAAGCTATGACACACTCTATCCCCATCCCAGATCCAACAGACCAACAGGGCTTAAATCTCTGATTGAAATTCTACAAGTAAAATGTATACAGAATGAGCTAATGAGCACAACAACAAAGAATTTAAAATGATAAGACTAAACTCCCCTTTTTATTTAGCAGAGGCCATGGCCCCCACCTGTCCCTCACAGACTAGACCAGGGCCTGTCAAATGAAAATAAATAACTTGAAATTCCAAATAGATTGAATGTAAAATAGAATTAGGAAAATCCAGTACAAAAATAACAATAATATTCTGTGAATGGGTTAGATCACATGGTAGCATCCGCCAAACTAACACTGCACAGCAACCAAGCACACCACAACCAAACCAACAGTTCACTCAGGATTCTGCTGAGATGACATTGCTACCGGTCCCAAATATTCTACAGATAATTCATTGCAAGTGCTTGTTTCAACTGGAAAACAATAAGTGGCAGAGGCAGCATGAGGTCATAATTTCTCTGGTATGATGTTAGCATATGTGATTTTTCGTAAAATTTTGGACACATGTGGAGTTCTCTCTATGACCCCAAACTGACCTATGTGGGATGTTGGCCATAATCCCCTATGTGGCAGGTCATGTAGGCACTGAGAGATCTGCCCAGGACAGCTGGAAAATTCCCTACCAGACAGGTTTGGGAGTTGCCAAAAGGGAAAAACCATTATACTGGAAAAGACACATAACAGTGCTTGTTTTTTTCTGGATATCACACTTGATGGGGCAGTGATCAGATTTGACTGCACCCTTTTCTCTAGCTTCCCTTCCTTGATAGTCTTGAAACCAAATGCATTGTTCAGATTGCTCTCACACCTAGGTTTGAC
Source organism: Phrynosoma platyrhinos (assembly GCA_020142125.1). Lineage (NCBI taxonomy): Eukaryota > Metazoa > Chordata > Lepidosauria > Squamata > Phrynosomatidae > Phrynosoma > Phrynosoma platyrhinos. Next base: position 8,711,581 of record CM034704.1, read on the forward strand.
AAGGCTAAGCCTATCGACATGTTTGTCCTGGCTTCAGCCAAACCATTTAGTCAATAGCCAAAAGGCAGTAATTTTCTATATGAACCCTTGGATTTCTAGGCTCTTGAAAGTTCATGCAAACTCCACGTCGGTCTTTACTCTGATCATACTTCCCATGGACATCTTACCCACCCCCCATTTTGGCATATGTGCTTCATCATCATTATCAACTTCCACAGCAGAACCCGGATAAGCCTTTGGAAGTGAATAACTCCCTCTCAAACTATTCCCATTCTCACCCCCTTTATTCCTAAGAATGCAGTGTGTGAGAGACCTATTCATGTGTGTGGTTTTCCCTTATTAATAATGAATATTTACACTTTAATTGGAGAAGTCTGCCTCAGCGTCATCCATTACAGGATACCTTAGTCCTCTGGTATACATAATGGTACACAGTCCTGTGGGGTGTTGTTAGGGCCCCACTCTTGTATATTTTGAGCTAATTATAAATTCCCCTAATTAGATCCTTCCTAACAACGATTCCTCACCACATTTTGTCATTCTGCACAGATCACAACACTGATTTCATGGTCTCTCTTCCTGGGAGACAATAAAAATGACTTTCCACCTGCCACATTGTGTTGTATGAAGGGGGAATCTAAAAAAAATCCCAGTTTCTCTCTCTTCTTCCCACCTTCCCACTTTGTTCTCAGTTTGCTTCAGTTTGCTGAAAACTGAGTTCAAGGTACAAAACTTCTCTCTCTCTGCACTCATTTAAATTAGCAGGAGGGAAAGGACAAGAGGGAGAATAATGTTACCCTTCCCAATAGGATGACACAAAAGCAACTGCTGCAGCCTCTGCTATCTTGCCTGCTCTTTTTCTTTCCACTTTGATGTTTTCATCTGTGAAATGTTAAAGTATATGAATGCCTTTTTAAATTCTATTTTACTGGAAGGAATGGGCAAAAAATATTATTGTAATTTCCATGTCTTTGTGAACTTCCTAAACTAGCCTGCTGCTCTTAGATATGACAGAGGGCAGTTTCTATTGTTGGAGTGTGATTCACCTACTTGTGTGCTTGGTATCTGCTTGTGAATTGTAAGGCAGAATTCATTTACTTCTTTGTTTAAGAAGGCAAAATATCTTTGGTCAGCTCTGGATTAATAAGTATTCTAGGTTATAAAACAATTTCCTACAGTCTGAAAATCATGCGGTGTTGGTGGGAAGCAGGTCAACTATTGAGGCATTAGAAAGACAATATAATGTTATCTACTATTTCAAAAGAAGGCCATCTGCAAACCGTTTGACCCTCACAGACCAACCATGCCATTTATGATTGCTTTCCATCAACAGTGTTCTGAATGGAAAACAAGTCCAGAAGGAGAATGGTCAGCACTAATAATGTTCTCTGTGTTCTATAGCGATATGCAAACCTCTTATGTTTTTGCATTCTGCTCAGACTTTCACTTCCCTATTGCTTAATCTAGCTGGTATTGGGTCTCTGAATAATAATCATCAGCTGTAGCTGTCAGTAACTCTAGGAAAAAATACTATACCAAAATCTCTCTCTTTCTCTCTCTCTCTGTCTTTTATACTGGGAAGTCTACCTATCCATATAGTTTAGCCTTAAAACCTCACTAAACCTCTGTCCCACTATCTTCAGCATAATATTAATTTCTTGCTTAAAAGACCTTTGTGTAAAGCTTCTTCATTTTTGCCTTGGGCAACACATTCTTTGATATGTAAATATCATGAATAATACAAAATAAAAAGAGGACTTTTCTTTCTTTCTTTCTCTCCCCCCACCCAGCCATAAATTTACAGTCCTGAAGGATACACCTTGGTAAAAATATAAAAACAATTTTCATAAAATGTGGCCACCAGAAATTATGTAGCAATAGCAATAGAAGCTTCATTTATATACCACTTCATACAATGCTATGCAGTCTCTAAGTGGTTTACAACTGTAAGCTAATTGCCCCCAACAAGCTGGGTACTCATTTTTAGCAACCTTGAAAGGATGCAAGCCTGAGTCGAGCCTGAGCCCTGGCTGATATTGAACTTGCAACCTTGTGGTTTGTGAGTAAGTGATTGCAATACAGGCATTTAACCACTGCACCGCCAGGGCTCCTGGTTTATATTATATGTATTGGTCCATAACTGAGTATGCTGGGAGGGAGATTCTGGGAATTGTTCTCCAAAAGGTAACTTTCCCAAGCTTTGTGGAAGACCAGTGGTTAGTAGAGGTAGTGTTCATGAAAAGTAGGAATGTGGTACAGACAGCTATGATTTCTCTTCTGCTCCATTTTACCATCAAACAAACAGAATCAGGAAGAAAAAAGAATGTCAGAAAATACAGTTAACATTCATAACAATGACCATCAAAAATTAGTGCACCTAGCAGGTAGAAACAAAATGAAGTATAGAGAAATACAAAGATTTAACCACTGAGAAGGTCAGCCACACTGAGTTCAATGAAAAGTGGGGGCAAAATGAAAAAAATGAATACTTATATCATGGGGTGGGAAGCCAGAACAGACACATTCAAAATCTGGAACTCTTATTAAGGTCATGCACAGCCACTGGGTAAGATAGCTCAGAAAAATCTGGTTTCTATAATTGGCTGTTTCTTAAGTATATTTCTGTCTATACCCATGGGGAGGAAATATCATGAAAAGTAAAATAACATGTTCTTTTACATGTTCTGCTACATGTACAGTACTAAAGAATGAGGAATGACTAAGAACCTGAATATGGACTTGTCTACACTGCTGAAAATTCTTTAAAAACAGATCTGGGCTATAAAGCAACACAATACATGGCCCTATACACTCCAGATTTGGGGTATACTCCCTTATCGAGGGGTTTTAAAATTGCTTCTGCTACAGACCTTCCGACCACTGCTGTCCCCACCACTGCACCCTGCTGCCACTGCTGTCACCTTTGCTGCTGCCTTTTTGGGATTATTGCTGTCCCCACTCTGCATTGTCCCCACTCCCCACTAGACATTGCTAGCCAAAGCTTCCAGATCATCTAATTGCCAATGGAGCAATGGGTGCTCTACTGGAAGGACAAGGCGGGAAACACTTTGGGACAGGAAAGGCCCAAAGGTTTGAAGTTAAGGCTTGAGTGGCAGAATGGGAAATCGTGGTGGTGGCGGCAGCAGTGACAGAGGCATTAGTGGCAATAGGGAGCAGTGGTGGTAGACCCTAAACTCCACAGGGACAGTTGGGAAGTGTAGACAATATACCCAATATCTCTGTGGAGAAAAATGTATATGGATTGGCTCTGATGTGGGTATGGACAGGAGGGGCTGGAGTCCATTCAGACTTTTGCTCATAATGTAGACCAGGGGTAGGCAATCTTTCCCCTTTAAGGGCCGAGGGACTTCAGCTCCCAAAATCGCAGGAGCTATTGGCCATCATGGGACTATTGGGCAACATGGCTGAGGCTTCTGGGAGCTGAAGTCCCTCCGCCCTTAAAGGGAAAAGGTTGCCTACCCCTGGTGTAGACTAGCCCTATGTTTAGGTTGGAGAAGAGAGTAATGAGTGGTAACATGATAGCCATCTGTAGATGTCTGAAAGGTGGCCATGCAGAAGATGGAAGCATCTTGTTTTCTACTCCAGGGAATAGAACATGAACCAATGGATTCAAATTACAAGAAAAGAGTTTCCATCTAAATATGAGGAAGATATACATATATATATATATATATATATATATATATATATATATATATATATATATAATGTAAGAACTGTTCAGCAGTGGTATTGATTGTCTCAGAGGATTCACTTTCTGGGGTAAAGCAGACAGTGCAAATGGTCTGTGCTGGGACCATGCCACCACCGTTTGTCCCAGGACATGGCAGCTGAATGTGCCTGGTTTTGATCTAGGCCACCACTATGATCCTAAACTGGACACCAGGAAAAAAAATGCTGTATTTTACCACTCCTTTTTGGGGTGGTTCTTTGGTAAAGAGCTGCACCCAGGGTAGCTTCTGGCTGCATTTGGGGCATGCATCATCTGAATGTCATGCCCCAATGCAGTCCAATGGTGGCCCTTTGGGGCTGGCTTTTTGAGGCCTCTGTCTCTGGAGGTCTTCAAACAGAGGTTGAATGGCCATCTTTTAGGAGTGGAATACATAGCAGAAGTAGTATGGCACATTGTAACAACACAAGCACTTCATGTAGAATATCTCACATTTATTCCTGATCATTCCATGATAGAAGAACCAGGTAGCAGGAAATGAGTCCCTGAAGGATGCCCAGGTAAATATACTGTGTTAAATGGACAAACATTCTGACCTGAGATAAAGCCACTAGCTAAAAAAACTAGACACATTCAAGGAAACTATGGTATTGAGTTTGCAAAACCTTAAAAGTTTGTTAATAACAGGGTAATCTTGGAGGCTTCTCATTCATAGGTTTTCCATAAGTTAAAGGACAACTCCATCCGATTTAATATCAACCACAGTCCCAAAAGACATATGTAACAATAAAACTCTTAGGACATTATCACACAAGGTTTTAAATCTGCTATTAAAACTAGAGAATAGTGCTTTTGGCAACAATTATGACAAGATGTCATGTCCATTTCATTGCTGCTTTGCTGTTGGAATCTCCCTTTTCATTTTTTAAAGTTTTATTTATTTATTAAAAAACAGTTAAAAGTACACCCAATTACATAAAAGTTATACAAATTATATACTTAGTATACATTGCAAAATGTGTAACTCTAAGCGTACAGATGAAAAATATAAAGATGAGAAAAGAAAAAATAGTGGGAGCAAAGAATATAAAAGAAAAAAAGAAAAGAAAAGAGAAAAGAGAGAAATAAAAGAGTTAGTGATAGAATTAGAAAAAAGAAAAGAAGAAAAATATAAGAAGAAAAAAGAGAGAGAAGAAAAAGAGAAGAAGAACAAAAAGACAAAGATTCCATGACTTCCTGGAGCTGTCACCAAGGTATATATATTCATCTTATTATTTCTGACCTTTTTCCTTAAGTATAAATAACAACTGAGATTTTTAATATATAACTTTTGTATCTCTTATTTGTGATAAGTACAATAATATATATTATAATCTCTTGACTATGTACATTACTACTTATTTTGCACAGTTGACTCTCACATAACTTACTTTTTCTTGTTGTATATTATTCCTATTATTAATATAATTGACCAGTGGTTGCCATATTTTCTCATTTTTTTCCCAGTTTTGGTCTCTTAACATAATAGTTAATTTATCCATTTGCATTAAGTCCACCAGCTTCCTTAACCAGTTTTCATAGTGAGGAATTAATTCATTTTTCCAATAATGAGCATATAAATTCTTTTGAGATATTGTTCAGATCATATTTTGGTATGATTACTGTTTTTGCTTTCTTCTTCAGCCTTATTTTAATTTTTGATATAAGTAGTCCATGATCTGTATATAGTCCACAACTGGTCTAGTTTTGAATGAAAGAATAGATCTTCTCCATCTTCTGCTTCCAACTATATAGTCTAACTGATTTTTATATTGACCATTCTGGTGATGTCCATGCATATAGTCTCTTTCTGGTTGAATGAAGCAGGTATTTGCAATGAATAGATTGCTGGCTTTGCAAAGTTCTATCAGTCACTCTCCTGCTTTATTTCTTATGCCTAGTCTGAATCTGTCTACTTTTTAAACTGTTATTTTCTGCCTCCTTCAGCATTCCAGTCACCTATGATCAGTCTGAAGTTCTGTGTTGGTGTGTTGTCAATTTCTTCCCCAAAAACACTTATATATATTGGACCAGAACTGAGATACTTAATAGATATTTCTCTTAAAAATACTACAAGATCAAAATTCAGAACACATTGGGAAATTCCAACCCTTCCAACTTTCCTTATTTGGCAGGTCAGTCTTAATTAGTCCTCTGTCATTCCACTTTTTCAGATAAAATATCCCAGTTTTCCCTCCTCTTCCCACCTCCCTTTGTCCTCTCTTCTCATCTTCAAAAAGGGAAAAAAATAGGATCCAAACAATTATTGTCCAGTTAGTCTGACATCAATACCAAGAAAGGTTCTAGAGCAGATCATTAAACAGAGCATCTGTGAACATTTAGAAAACAATCGCATTATCAGAAAAAGTCCACATCTTTTCACCTTTTCTCATATAGTAGAACCTAGGGTCATTTGATAAAACTAAATGTTCAAGATTCAGGACAGATAAAAAGTACTTCTTCATAAAGTGCATAATTAAACTGTGGAGTTTGCTATTGTAAGATGCAGTGGCAGTTACCATCTTGAATGGCTTTAAAGGAGGCTTGAAAAATTCATGGAAAGCAGAGAATTTCAGTGGCTAGTAGTCATGAAGGCTGTACAGAATTTTGCAGTACTGGAGATAGTACATCTATGTTTGTCAGCTGTATATTCCTATATCAGTTGCTAGGGAGCATGAAAGCTTTTGTGCTAATGCTTGCCTTGAATTCTCCAAAACAAACTGGTTGTGAATATAAAATTAGCCTAGGTATGGCTTTGTGTCCTATCTCAGCAGTCACCTGGGGCAAGGAATTTAGCAGGGCAATAAAACTGCTATACCATAGTTTTCAGCCTAGCACTTAGAGTTCTTAGGGTCAAACCAGTATGGGTTAGCAGGAGAAGGCAATCTATCTAAGCATCAAATCCAAAGGAGTATGGGTAGCAGGGTCAGTCCACAAAGCAGGATTAAAAGGTCTTGGAATCACACAAGCTAATAATCAAAAGCAAAGCAGTTTGCAACTTTCAGAAAATATCAGTTGTCATCAACAACCTTCTGGACGAGAATCTGGGATATTATGTTCTAGTAGACTCCCACAGTTGTTGCTTGATTTCATTGCATTTTCTATAAATATGCTCTGACCAATGTAAACCTTTCCTTTTTTGACTGTCTTCACTTGTGGTAGGTATTGTCTGGTTTGTATCTGTGTCTTTTCGCTGCTGTGGGGGATACCCCTGTTTGTCCCCTGCATGGGAATGTTCCTCTATCTGCCGCCACCTTCATCTGCTTCTGGGAAGTGGGCCTGACACTTTGGTCTAGTATAGCACAACTATTTTTTTATTTTATACACAGAATAGTGCCTTCTTTTCCAGTGGACCTCAGATGTGAGGTTCCCTATGTGAGAAATTCAGCTTATTAATTCTTATAGCAAGGGTAGGCAACCTTTCCCCTTTAAGGGCCTAGGGACTTCAGCTCCCAGAATCCCAGGAGCTATTGGCCAACTTGGGACTATTGGCCAACATGGCTGAGGCTTCTGGGAGCTGAAATTCCTCGGCCCTTAAAGGGGAAAGGTTTCCTACCCCTGTCTTATAGTAACATATAAATGACAGGTGCAAAACATTTTGATGAAATATTTAAATAAAAGAATCATTTACTTCTTTGTCTAGTAATAATAATAATAATAAATTTTATTTATAGCTCGCCCCTCTGCAGAG
>CM034704.1:8725186-8735809 GCA_020142125.1 Phrynosoma platyrhinos
CTAATCTGATTTCTTTTTCTTTTCTGTTTTTTGATAAAATTACCAGCTTGGTCAATGAAGGGAATGCTGTGGATGTAGCATATCTTGATTTCAGTAAGGCATTCAACAAGGTCCCCTATGATATTCTTGCAAACAAGCTAGTATAAGGTATGCTAAACAATACAACTGTTAAGTGGATTTGTAACTGGTTGTTCAGCTGAATCCAAAAGGTGCTCACCAATGGCTCCTCTTCATCATGGAGAGAAGTGACCAGTGGAGTGCCACAGGGTTCTTTCCTGAGCCCAGTGCCATTCAACATCTTTATAAATGCCGTGGATAAAGGCATAATGGGCATGCTTATCAAATTTGCAGATAACACTAAATTAGAAGGGATAGCTTATGCCCCAGAGGGCAGGATCAGAATTCAAAATGGCCTTAATAGATTAGATATCTGGAGCAAAACAGACAAAATGAATTTCAACAGGGAGAAAAGTAAGGTATTATGCTTAAGAGAAAAAAGGAAAAGCATAGATATAGGATGGGAGACACTTGGCTTGACAACAATACATGTGAAAGGGATCTTGGAGTCATAGTAGACCACATGTTGAGCATGAATCAACAGTGTGATGTGACAGCTAAAAAGGCCAATGAGATGAGGGAAGTAATAGTACCACTGTCTTCTTTTTTGGTCTGGCCTCAAATATAATACTGTCTCCAGGTTTGGGCACTACAATCAAAAAGGATGAAGTTAAAAGGTGAACACTGCCTGGGAATTTTGAGCCCATTCAGTTAAATTGCAAGTTTCTTTAAAGTCAGATGTTAATCTGAGTTCCATGAGGTTTTAATAAGTAATGTTAGTTGAAGACGTTTGGTTGTAGTAGTGCTGTTTCAAAAGGAGCAAAAGGAGTAAAGAAACATCAAAGGGAGATTATAGACAGACAGAATTCATTAGATGGTTCAGTGTGTATCAAGTGGATCTAAATCAGTGTTAGGAGTTTCTTCTCACAAAATACACCTTCTAACTGGCTTCCCTTGGTCTATTATTCACCATAATTGGTGAGTGGACCATGCTAATAATATAATTGCTAAGAAAAAAGACTCACTGCATTTAATTGCTCTGTGATACTGCTGATTTCATTCCAACCATAACCAGTCCATACCTGGCCTCACCCTTATACGCCCTTATAGGCCACAGACTTATTATTCAACTGTGTTGCTTTTCTGACCTGAGGAGCCTTTCTTGCAGGCATCATAGCTGTTTCATGACCTGCTTTTAACAAAGAGACATTGATGGAGATAAATAGCTATATAATTTCAATAATCCTTTCTGATAAGAACTATCAGGTGAAATCTTGGATGATTGAACTATAAATAAGCAAAGATGAGCTCCTGTCAAGGATGAGAAAGAATATTTTAAAATATTAGAAAAATTGTTGGATTTTTTTTTCCCTAAGTGCTGAGAAATCCTGATTATGGATTGACAATCCTGATTGAGTACTGAAAATCATGGACTTCATAGTTTGGGACTTATTCTGCATAGAATTCACATGTAACTGTTTTACACATAAAACAGCATTTTCTGTGCAGAAATTAATATTTATGCCCAGAAATATTGTCTTCTTCACACAAAATTGCTGTTTCCCATAGAGATAATTCTGGTTTCTATGCAATTTAACAATATGGAATTTTTGTGCAGAATAATTCCCCAATTACAACATTTTCTGGGCTGGAAATAATATTTATGCACAGAGTATAATTTAATCAATTATGAGGGAGAGCAGACGGGTGGCCATGGGCCGCCCCGGGAAGCTGCACAACAGGGCTGAGGTATCCCCACATCTCAGCCCCACGGCACACCTTCGCCACCCCTGGAAAGGAGCACTAAATTGGCGCTCCTTTCACAATTGCCAAAGGTGTGCTGCAAAAGCTTGTGGCACACCTTCGGCGACTCTTCCATTGAAGCATGTGTGGACGCTGCAGCGGGAGGTCCTCCTCGGAGCGCCGGCCATGCGGAGGGCTGGCTGCTCTGAGGAAGACCTGAGGAAGGGGTTGGGGTGCCGATTGTGTGGCTGCCCCTCCCCTTCCCTGCCACAAAACAGCCCAATTGGCCATCTGCTTAGCCCCTAAATTTACTTTTTTGCTGCTTGACTACCAACAATTGATTCAATTGATTCAATCAACAATTAATTCAATCCACTCTAATTGGGACTAAACTAGGGGATTCCAACCCTAATGTGTGCATGTAGTGCAAAGCTCAGTGAGTCATTCTGTGATGTTAAATCTCAAACAAGCAAAAATTGAATGGCATTCATAGCTGTGACTTCACTAATTTCCTAAACACTCTGAATTCAGGTAGTAGGTTCATTGCTTTCAGTTCAACGGAGCAGAATAGTGATTATGTGTTTCTGTGTATTTTAAGATCTATGAATGTTAGATATTTGCTTTGTCCTCTTTAAAAATGAAATCTTGGAATGCAGACTATCTGCCAGTGTAACTGACTTCAGAAGACATGGCTAAAATCCAAATAAAACCCACTCACCTGAGCAGTCCCTCACTTTTTTCCTGTTTTTCCTCTCTTTCTCTCTTTATACATACAAAGAATAACAAGAACTTTGAAAGAAACTACTGTTTCAGTAACAGTAGCCTTTTCAAACTCCACCATGCTCCTTATGATCAAATGCACATCTTATCTCAAGCATTCATGAATTTCTGAAATTTACAGGGCATTTTTTTCAGGAAATAAAAAAAAAACAATTAAATGAATGCACATATTTTAAAATGCATGTAATGGGGGAAGAGGGAGAGATGAAGAAACATAATTAATCAGTGGGAAAAACTGACTAAAATATATTACACTATTAGGAAAATATGTAAAACACAATATGAATTTCAGTGTGGGGGAGATCTCTTCTAAGATGTTTAAAAGCTGTAAACTTTAGCTAAGAGAATTTGTATTCTTTCTTCCTTATGGGTCCCTTGAAAAAAATCATAATTACCTCACAATTACCTCACATTTCAGAGAGGTATTACTATTGGGAAACCCAGCATGGTGTAGTGGAGCTACACTACAACTCTGGAGATCAGGGTTAGATTCCCTGTTCAGGAATTGAAACTCACTTTGGCAAGTCATGCACTCTCAGGACGTTATCACACGTGGGCCAGAAAGTGAAAATAAAGTGGAAATGAGGCATTCTGAAAATAAACAGAAAATAAACCTTAATTCCGCAAATGTCACCTTAATTGCAAATTTACAGTAAGTGCATTTAATGTTCACACACAAGCGAAAAAAGCCCGTAAATGTACTAGAAATGAGCCTCTTGCACATGTGCAGATAGAGGAATGCTCGCGGGAACCATGGCAACAGCAGGAAAATGCTCCCAAATGCACATTTGGTTATCACATTATGGTAAATGCAAAATTACCTTAATTGCACATTTGGATTTCCTCCAAGCAACCAAATTTCAAAAGATTGCGGTTAACACCAGTTTCTGTCCACTTTCTGTCCAGTTTCTGTGCGACATCATGTGAAAACATGGGCCACTAATCCAGTTTCTGTTTGGGTTTTGTGTGAATTAACCAGCAGATTTGTCCCCGTGTGATAACGTCCTCAGTCCCATAAACCTTATTTTAGGTTCACCTTAGGGTCACCCCAAGTTGGAAATGACTTAAAGGAACACAACAACAACAACAATAGCATCACTGTTGGTAAACAAGGAGCTAAGCTTCCTCTTCCTGTATATAGTGAATTGCTGCTGTTGCTGCTGCTATTGTTTGCCTTCAAGTCATTTCTGAGCTATGACAACACTATTAGGGGGTGTTCCTGGAAAGATTTGTTCAGAATGGGTTTGCCATTATTTTCCTCTGTGGCTTAGAGTGTGATTTCATGAATGTCATTCAGTAGGTTTCTATGCCTGAGTGGGGATTTGAACCCTGGTCTCCTGGATTTCTTTGCAACACCACAACACTACAAACAATTGTATACCATATTGGGTGGGGGGGAGGAGAAACATTCTATAATCAATCTTTATAAACTGCCTGCAGAGATTCATGACACTTTTTCTTACCTACATGTCACTTATGGGAAAAGGAGAGTAAATCTGGGTCAGTAATAATTTGATATAAGTAAGATTTGTTTTGTTTTGGTAAACTGGGGGAAAAAAGACTGGTAAAATGTAGTGTCTTCCTGGTGACTTGGGGGCATGGCATAAGCACAACACACAACCCCAAGATGCCAGGAACATGGCATGAAGCCATCCTACTGCCCACACAGCGGCAGTTTTTTGGTACTCCAGAGGTGCAGCGTTTAAAGACCGGATGCCACAGGAGTTCTGAAAAACCACTGCCAAAGCATCAAATGTGTCTTTTTCCCCAGTTCAAAAAGGAGAGGCTTCTTGCTGTTTCTTTTTTTGCCAGGAAAAGGCCAGGATTGGGGCATGTTGTGGTTTTGCTGAGGCGCCATGGCATGTGGCTCTGTAACAGTCCCAATCCGGTGTTTTGGGGCCAACTGTTCTGGCCCAAATTCTCAAATGGTTCAGATATTAGAAAAAAAAACTGCAACCAACTTTATTCTCCCCCTCTCCCCTGAATTTTGTTCTTGCTATCTCAGAAAAGAGCATGCTTTATGCTTCAATCCATGCATTGTCATTCATACATATATTATAAGTTATGTGCCTCTTCACCTAAAATATGGTTGCTGTTTAATTCTAGTGTGATGAATTGCTAGAGTGAATTCATGCAAACAGGTAAATTGAAATTAAATTCATCATGCTAAGAAAAGTCCATCCCACTCATGTAAATTAGCTGCTTTCCTGCAAAAATCAATTTGTTTTTGTAAATTATGCAAAAATTCTCAAAGGGTTTAGATGGGTAATTTATTATACTCTTGGCTGTACTATAATCTGGGGATATGGAATTTATTCACACAATATTAGATGGCATAAGCTGTGAGCTTAGTGACAATTATTGTTTATTACAATTCATCCAGGTTGTCTATGTGCACAGAAATTGCACTATATATAGGACATAACAACCTTTGTTTGAAGCAATCTATTGCAGACTCTACTCAGATATACTTCCATAGAGGCAAACAGACATGAGATTCTTTCATTTTATAATGGAGGTACAGTTGTGGCATCTCATACTCTATATTAATGCCTGGCAAATGTAAATAAATGGAACAAAGGACTAATGATCATCAGTCTGATTGATGAATATTATTGTACATATTTACAAAAAGATTCTCGATTTCTCATTAATACTCAACAATCACTCACCATTTTTGTTTTCCATATAAGTGGAGTAAGATGAATGGTGGGAATGTGGAAACACTGCAATGTGAAGCAGAATCACAGAGAAAGAGAAGGAAATAGATGGATTCTTGTCCTACAATGGGTTATTCAGTTATTTGCACCAGCATGATGTAGTGGTCTGAGTGCTGGCCTACAACTTTGGGCAACCCTGGGTATCAGGGTTTGATTCCTTCTCAGCCATGAAAACCCACTGGCTGCATCTGAGTGTATCATCTTCAGATTGTGCTGAAAAGTGGCCCCTGAAATGGCAATGAGTTCATTAGAGAGTCAACAAAGGTAATATAGTGCTTTTAAAATTCACAGTTGTGGGTTGAGTGTCTCCAGACTATTGTTGAAAAACAATGCTTGTAAAAATATTTGATGTATGGGAACTGGCAACCCTCCACCTATGTACCAGGAATTGCTACCATTTTATTTATTTATTTATTTAATCATATGGTTACAATGTTTCTTTCTTTCCCGAAAAGTCACTATGGACCAGCAGCCAATGTCTTATGAGTGGCCATGGTGCACAGACTGTCATTTTGAAAAGCAGTGGTTTAAACATTAAATGTTTACTTTGCTAAATATTCAAACTCAGCAACTGTTAATAATCTGAAGGGGGTCATCTCAGACTAATCAGGAGTGAGGAAAGTGCAAACCTAAAACATTTTGCTGTCTGAGGAAGTACAACAAATAGCATTCCACTGAATGCTAAATGTAGGTCAGAGTTCATGGTATCCTGATACCGTCAAATTATTTTAGTTGTAAGGTAACCAAATTATCAGACAATTCTCATTTATGGGAAGTGAAAATGCAATAATAACACACTGAGTATTTAATCATTTGCTACTGTTCTTTCAGGATGACAGTCCAAATCTGCTAGGGATAAGGTCACTTATTGCAGAAAGTAATAGTTCTATTAAATCCTGCACCAGTCAGGCCTCATCTGTAGTACTGTCTTCAGTTCTGGGCACCTCATTTAAAGAAAGAAATAGACAAATTGGAGTGAGTTCAGAGAAGGGTAATGAGGATGATAAGAGGTATGGAGAACAAATGTATGAGGCGAGGTTGAAGAAGCTAGACAAGTTCAGCTTGGTAAAGAAAAGGTTGAGGCATGATATGATTGCACTCTTAAAATATCTCAAGGGCTGCCACAAAAAGGAGGGTGCTTGTTCTCTGCTGCATCAGTGAATAGAACTAGAGCTAATGGTTTGAAGTTACAGAAGTTTAAATTTTGATTTAACATTAGAAGGAATTTCCTGACAGTGTGAGCAGTTCAGCAATGGAACAAATTGCCTAGAGACATGGTGGGGTCTTCTTCTCTGGAAGTCTTCCGAAAGAGGCTGGACAGCTCTCTGTTTCAATTGCTCTAGCTGGAGAGCCTGCATTGACCAGGGGGTTGGACGTGATGACCCATGGGACCCCTTTCAACTCTATGATTCTATGATGATTCTGTGAACTGGTGGTCGTCCTTTTTATTGCATACAGACCTGTCAAGAGTTGTTTGCTTGTTTGTTTGTTTGTTTTTAATCACACATTTTCTTATGTCTAGGCCATGGAGGTCCTTGTTACATCATTTGCATCAGATCATGCCATCTTGAGATTTCAGATTGGTGTCAAGCATTTGCAAGCTAATAGCATTGTTTACATTCCTGCTGCTCATTCACAGCAAAGCTACTCCATCATCAGCTTCATAAAGTTTACAGAAACAATGATTTCCCATGCGAGTCAAACTAATTAACTATTAATCATATTTCAAGTATCTCCTAATCTCATGCTAATTATATTGCTATGATTCATTAATAAATATTTAACTTGGCTTTAAGCATGCTTTCCTTGTTTTCTGCTGCTAATGACATGGAATGTGCACACCATTTCAGCTGATGTATTTACAGGGCACGATAATATAAAACTTTTGCAAGTCGATTACCATGTGATTGTTCTACTGCAGGGTGTCCTGAAGTAGGAGAAGAATTTGAGAAAGACACTATTGTCATTTTTATATCCAAATATTTCTCTAATAGTCTCAAGGAAGCTGTATTAGAAATAATCAGCCCTTCTCTTTTCTTTCTTTTGCATCACTTCAGCATTAAAATGTTTGTCGCATTTCTCTCTTAATGTCTACAAAACATGTACTGATTCTTTCTACTGTAATGTAATATAATTGAGAGAGTCTATGAAGGTGTCCAAGTAGTCACTGACTGCACACCAATACAGGACTTTAAACTAATTATAGGCAACTAAGGGGGGTTGAAGACTGCCAGAAATAGTGCAAATTGAGTTCACTTTTTAGGGTTAGGGTTAGGGTTAGGCAATCATGGGAACTGTATTTTATTGTGGCATCAGAGCTCTCTGACATAGAAAACTAAATGTCTCAGGAAAAAAAAAAAACAATTCCCATGATTCCCTAGCACTAACCCTAACCCTAAAAGTGGACTCAATTTGCACTATTTCTGGCAGTCTGCAACCCCCCTAATATGCTAACATAGGCAGCAAAGAGTAAAAAACAGCAGGCAGATTCAGATTAGGCATAGTAAATAAAGTGGGAGAGCAACTAATAGAATCTTGTGAGGAAAACAAAGCATTCATTGCAAATACCTGCTTCATACAACCAAAAAGGAGGTTACACACATGGACATCACCAGATGGTCAATACAAAAAATCAGAAAGACTGTATAATTGGAAGCAGAAGATGAACAATCTCTAACCTAGCTGAAGAAACACTTCAAGCAGTAAAGGAAAAAAGAGAAGTGAGACAAAAAGAAAATAGGAACAAAATTGGAACCATGAACACAACTGTTCAATGACTAGTATGGAAAGATAAACAAGAAGAGGCAACAGATTTCTCTGACAGACCATCCTTAATACCTCACCAAACAACAAATTTCAGGATTCTGTAGGATAAAATAATGACAATTAGCAATAGCATTAGCATTGGCATTTACATTTCTATGTCACTTCATAGTGAGGTCAGCACTCTCTAAGCTGTTTACAATCTGTAACCCAATTGCCTCCAACAAGCTGGGTACTCATTTTGTCCATCTATGAAAGGATGAAAGGCTGAGTCAACCCAGAGCCCTCTGAGATCAAACTCACAACATTGTGGTTGCAGAACCCACATTTATCCACAGTTCTACCAGTGCTCCTGGTGTGATTAAAGTTGTGTCAAATTGTTTTAATTCTGCAATGTGGATACACCCTTGGTGTTGGGTTGCAACAGCATATCATAGAATCATAGAGTTGGAAGTAACTACAAAGGACATCCAGATTAACCCCCCGCCCTGTAGGAACTCAAAATCAAAGCATACCCAACAAATGACCATCCAGCCTCTGTTTAAAAATCTCCAAAGAAGGAGACTCCACCACACTCCGAGGGATAGCGTTCCAATGTCAAACAGCCCTTACTGCCAGGAAGTGCTTCCTAATGTTGAAGTGGAATCTCTTTTCCTGTAGCATGCATTCATTGCTCTGGGTCCTGTTCTCTGGATCAGCAGAAAACAAGCTTGCTCCCTCCCCAATATAGAACCCCTTCAAATTCTTAAACAGGGCTATAATATCACCTCTTAACCATCTCTTCTCCAGGCTAAACATACCCAGTTCCCTAAATTGTTCCACATAGGGCACAGTTTCCAGACCCTTCACCATTTTAGTTGCCCTCCTTTGGACACACTCCAGTTTCTCAACATCCTTTTTGAATTGTGGTGCCCAGAACTGGACACAGTATTCCAGGTGAAGCTTGATCAGAGCAGATGGCATTCTTTATGTAACATGGAAAAATCAAGGTTTGCTGTTTGAAATTTATATATTTTGAAAATATTTTCAAACCATGGATTCTTGAATCTATGGATAAAACATCAGTGGATATGGAAGGCTGACTGTAGTCTATTAGTCATCCAGCATTTTGTTATGTTTCTATTGTATGATAGCCTTGCCAATTTTCCACAACTGTTCAATGGCTACTCGTACGGGAAAAGTTATGTGTGAATTCTACTAGAAAATCTTACATTTTGAAAGTATCATGAATCCAGCAGATTTTTCCCCTTTAATTCTGTAGCATCAAAATGAGTAGCGGTGCATATTGATTTTCAAACAGTGACCATCTTTTCATGAGTACATTTAATGCTGCATATCATCTGCATTTCTTGTATTCCTTGATGTGAATACAATATGAATGATTGCTTTTAGAAAAATAATCTTACATCTTACTTTTTTTCCTGCGGAAAATAAATTTGAAAAGCAGGATCACCTTTTTTGTGTTCAGTGATCAAGGTATTATATTAGAACTTGTGAAACTTAAATTGGTTTTTAAAGAAGAAAAGAAATGAATGAAATAAAATGTGCCATTTGTAAAGAATACTTTGGAGAATTCATATTTCCCTGAGATGCTGAGGTGGAACTTTTGCTGCTATGGCTACAGAAAAGGTAATGCAATGAGAAAGTAATACTATCATTTGGAAATAATTTCAACAGTTAATCCCTAGAGGTCACTAGAAGATCCATGTGTATTGTTTGTATTTTTGTTGTAGCTGTTGAAAAATTTGATTTGCAAATAAAATGTGCATACTGTAATTTCAACCTCATGCTAATTGACTACAACAGTATAATTTCAAACATTTGCTATGATGTTCAGTTATTAAAGCAACATTCCTTCTTTTTGTAATACATGTTTATGTTCAATTAAAATTAAATGTAATGAATTCATTTTTTAACTTTACCAAAATCAACATCTCAATTCAAAATGAATTGTTTGAGGATAAAATGGGTCAGACAATGACCATATACTGAGCTTCTTGTATGAAAAGCAAATTAGGAATATCATATAGGAATAAATGGGGAGATAGAAAAAAAGATAATGGAGGGAAATTCTCTCCAGAACATTGGAAAATACCAATAAGGAGAGAAACACACAAAGTTTATAAAACAATCTGTCATTCCTCAAAACAAACAAACAAACAAAAAACCTAGCGGCAGGTATACAAGGGTATCATAAAGTTTTAATTATCAACTTTAAAAAATGTGACAGAAAGTTTGTTTTGATTTGTAGTTGTTAACTCATCTCTACATACTCACCATCCAGATTTACACATCTTGACCCTCTGAATACCATTATTGTCGAAGTCTGCAGATTGCACCTTAAACCACTCTTCCACTTCATGAATGACTTCATCTGTATTATCAAATTGGAGACCCTGCAATGGATTTTTCATTTCAAAAGAAAAAGTCACTTGGTGATGATGACACCGACAAAATTTCATCAGTATACCATAATAACCTCAGGTGACAATTATTAATTATTAGTTGACAGTAGCCCCTCGTACTTCTCCATCTTACACTTTAGTCACTTCTGGCACAA
>CM034704.1:8754715-8766697 GCA_020142125.1 Phrynosoma platyrhinos
CAGGGGACACATTTTTTCCAAATAGAAGATGCTGGGAAGAGAGGTGAAGAGGCAGTAAATGTAGCAAAATGAAATAATACACCCTAAGTAGCAGTTCTTAACTGGGGTTGTAATGTCCTCACAAAAGGTCTGCAAAATTTTGAAGAAACATTATGAGCTTTTACAATAGCAATAGCAAGTACATTTCTTGCTTAGATCAGTAACTAAGCCCTCCCTAAGTGTTTTACAATGTGTACATTAATTGCACCCAACAAGCTGGGTACTCATTTTAGCAACCAATGGAAGGATGCAAGACTGAATGGAGCTTGGAGCCCCTGGTATCGAACTCACAACCTTGCGGCTTGCTGTATAGGCATTTAAGCACTGCACCACCAGAGATTAACATTACAGTTAAATGTTCTATGTCTTAGATCTTTTAATTGTCAAAACTGTGTGAGTAGAGGGAAACAGCCAATCACAGAAGTTGGAGGAAAAATGTGAAGGTGACCGTGGCAGAGCTCATAGTACCTGCATGAGGAGAGGGAAAAAGGAAAGTACTTGAGCAGCTGCTTTCTCTCACTTTTTGGCTTTTATTTTAGACTCTAAGAAATATTATGAGCTTTTACAGTCTTAGACATTTTAATTGTAAAAACTCATAACATTTCTTAGCATATAAGATAAAAGAGAAGAAAGTGAGAAAAATCAGCTGCTCAAGTACCTTTCTTTTTCCCTCTCCTCATGCAGGTATTATGAGCTCTGCCATTTGCCTTCTCTCCAGATGGTTAGCTACAAATCCACAAATGGCTGTGGAGGCACAGAATGAAGGGAATATTTGTGCTCACTAACACACACACACAAAATACCCTCCTGGATTATTTTGTTGTTGTTGGGCCTTTGGGGCAAGAGAATGGAGAAACCAATCAAACCAGTCTAACCAATCACGTGTGGAGTACCATCCACTCCTTTTCAATCTCACACGGTCACTCCACCAGCACCATTTCCAGAGCCTGTCAGAGCCTTGAGTCTCCTGAGCAAAAAGGAAGGATGCATGAGCCTCTCCACACTCCTCTCACCCCTATCCCTTCTGGAGTCATATAAACTTTGCACAAAGAGGCTTGCACACCCTCCTTCTCTTCCTTTTTTCTCTCAAGCCACTTGTGAGTCTCAGTTTATTCCCCCCTTTTTTTTGTGGATAGGCCATGCCAGTTTCCCCCATCATGAGGCCTAAGATGAGGTTGCTGCTGGAGAAGCTCAAGCATCATACCACAGTGATGACCACTAATGGGTACTTTCATCTGTGAGGAGGACAAAAGAGGAAAAGGTTCTGCTGGTGTTGCTGCAGTTTTTCCAAGAGGGGCCCAGGGGAGGGTGGCCATTTTGTTCACGGAGGTTTAAGGAGGATGTGTAGCTCATTCCCTTCTCACTGCAGACCTCTCTTTTCCACTATAAAACACTCAGATGGCTTTTCCTTTCACAATGTTTAACAAGGAAGAATGGCCTGTGTTTAACTTTAGGATTAATTTCTCCTTCTTTCCCTCCCCTTTCAGCCAAGTGGAATAATTCAAATTGTATTAACTGAGACTCACATAATTAAAATGATTGACTGAGGCAGTTACTTTTATTACTTAAGCATTAAATAAGTAAATAATTCTTGAATATCATGTTCTCTTTGCCTTTTCTCTGTCCCCTGTTAACTTTTTGCCATCTTCTCCACACAGTGGCCCTACCATTTAATTCTTCTTGCTTTTGCTGTGGACATACCCAAAAAGCCCTTTTTATTGTTCTTAACCTCTCCAGCAAATCTGAGTTCATTCTGTGCTTTAGCTTTTCTGTATATCTGACATCCCTATTTTGCATACGAGTTTCTTGGAGACATATTACACTAAAATTCTTTTTTCCTAAAAAGGAGAACACCCTTTTTCTCTCTTGGGGTGTGTTTAGCCCTTTCACATTCAATGAAATAAAGTCCATATAAGTGCTGTTTCAAAAGAATATTTTATTAGTCATTTATTACTTTAGAATTTACTTTCAATCACAAGAGAGAAAAATAGGAAAAATATCACATTACACAATTATTCTAAATACATAGATCACAATTTTGTTGCACTCTGTTCTTACTTTTTAAACTCTATATTCTTCTCAAACTTAAATTTAATAAATTCTAACCCTATTAGGATTAGTAATACTTAATTCTCTAGAATTGTTTTAGAACTAACCACACAAATCCTTGTAAGACACACTAACAAAAATATTGTATTACCTCTTACTGACTAGAGTCACTTAGCAAGAGAAAGGAAAAGAAAAAAAAATCAATTTAATTTTACCCAACCAATTTAGTTTTAACAGAATTCTCCAGTAATAATAACTTTTCTCTTGATTATCCTTTTTCCTTCTCACCCACTCCCTCTTTTCTCTTCTTCTCCAGTTCTTTTCTTGCATCCAACTGTTTTTGGGTTTTTTTTCCCATTGTATCCAATCTTATTTTTGTCTGCTTCTGCTGTGATTCCTTCAATTTCATCCCATTTAAATGGGATCCCATATATTTTCAATTGATCAGGCAGGAAATTGTAATCCTTTCTTCTCAAGATTTTTCCCAGAGTATCTCTGAATATTGTGATTTTCTTGCTTTCTATTAATAGTTTCTCTTTGTAGCTTTGTTGTAGTATAATATCCCTGGTTTGTTTTCATACAAAGTAAATCACAACATCTCTTGGGAGATTCCTTGTTTTTGCAATGCAAGAATTAATCCAATAAATCCGATCAATTTCCCAAGAGAATTGTATTTCAGATTCATCAATGTATTTAGCCAGGATTGGAAATAAGTAGACATATAAGTCTTCATTTGGAGATTCTGGAAGTCCTCAAAATTTTAAACAATTCTCCTGTTGGTTACATTGAAGTCTTAGAATCATATCTTGATCTTCTTGCTGATCTTTGGACAAATCCATCATTTTTTCCCTCCATTTTGTTCAGCTTAGCTTCCAATACACCTACTTCTTACTGACTTCAGTCAAATCCTCATCTATTTTGTCTAGTCTTAAGATTATTTCTCCTACTTCCAGCTTAAAGTCTTGCTTTAGTTCTTCTCTAGAATTATGAATTTCTTGTTTTATTTCTTGATGAATTCATCTCATTTGTTCCAAAATAATGACATTTTGAGCTAATATTGGTGACTCCAATGATGGTCTTTGATTCATCACTGAAGCCTGAGCTGTTTTCCTAAGCGAGGCCATTCCTGTCACCATTACATTTCTCTTCCTTTGTTCACTGTATAGTCATAAAAAGGAAGAAATAAAAAAAATAAAAGAACAGAAAAGAATAAGGGATTCTATCAAGGTCTCCTGCATTGTCCCTGAGGTCTGGCCCTGCTGCTGTTCCTCATTATCCCAAATAAGGAAGAGAGCTTCAAGTCAATTCAGTAGCTACAAGCTCTCAAAATGCACCCTGGTTGTCCTGCTTCTATGTGTCACATTCCTGTAACTGTGTTTGGGAATTGACCTCCTCCCAAGAAAGTTCCTTTGTGTCCTCCATCCAGGACAGTGTGTTCTGCTCTGTCCAGGAAAACTCTTGCTCCCTAATATCATGAAGTGTATATATTCAGGCCTCCAGATGCTGGAACTTCTCTTCCAACAGGGATACCTACTTACATTTGGTGAAGGTAAAGTTACCCACATCCTTCAACAAGAATACAAACATACCACAGCTATTGCAAGTGACTGCAGTAGCTCCCTCACTGTCCATATTCAGTAGTCTTAAGTAGACATAAAGCTAATGTTTTAATTGATGCATTAATTAACAATAACTTTCTAAATTATAAAATTTCAATTATTAGTGTTTACTCTAGTGAATTAATTTTCCAGTTTCTAATATTTAATAGTATCTATCTTTTATAGCTGACTTTCCAAGGTCTGCTAAGTATTGGGTATAATCAAAAATTGATTGGGATACATCTACCACTAATTTTATCTTGGTACATTTAATTTTTTCTACACTATTGGGGCTGGTTTATGTATTTATTATTAAAAGAGTGATACCATATTCTGTATAGAAACTTCAGGGTGTGATACAGATGGTAGAAACATTATACAAATTAATAATTTAAAATAGTCCAGGAAGATTTAAAAAAAACACCTTAGAATAACTTAATAGCTATGGAGTTGAAAATTATTATTATTATTATTATTATTACTACAAAAAACAGGTCCCTCTTTTCAGGTTACAATCTGAAAAAATGCAACAGATAAGGAAAGGGAATGACAGTAGGGAAGGGCACGCTAGTTTAGTGGATACTGCAGTTTCTTCTCTCCCTCCAAGGCCACACCAGTGGTAGTCAAGATGCAGGGAGTCCCTTTCCTCAGTTGCTGATTCCAGGCATGATGGAACTATGCCTGCCTGTTCTTTTCCCCCTCTAAGGTCATAGCAGTGGTGGTTGGATTGGAGAGAGCTTTCATTTGCTGTTGAGGCTGAGGCATGATTGAATCTATCAGTGCCATTCTCTGTAGCTAATCCTGCAGATAGGATCTGTACTACTGCATCATCAGTCCTCCTTGTCCTATTGCACAGATCTATAACCCCAGTCTGTGATATTGAAAGCAAGTAAAAGCTCTAGATAGCTCAATAGGACAACACTAACCTGTCTTCTCTCTGGAATAGGTTGACAAAAATTGTCATTCCTGAACCCCACCCTAAAGCAAGATTAAAACAGATAGAGATTACACCTCCATGTTCTTCATTTGATAAACATAACAGTAAAGAATGAATACCTTTGCTTGTTTCATTCTTGCATGTTCATTCATCTGTGGGACAGTGAGATATTTTCTATCAGTGTTGGAAGAGTTTACACATTTGCAAGATTGACATTTATTTATTTATTTATTTATTTGCACAAATAGTATAAGTTGTGTGAATTGTGCAACTAAACTAAGAAAGCTCTTGCCTTCTTCTCTGGACTTAATTAGCATCTTTGCATAGCTTGCTCACATATTTTTGACCAATCAGCCAGTCATTCTGTGTTTGTTGTGATTGCTCACTTAGCTTCATAAAGAGAAAATATACTAGTTCTGCATAAAAACATCATGCATAAATTGTAGAGAAACATTTTTTCCTCACTGGTTCTCATAGCCTGTCTCATCAATAATAAGGAATTTAGAAAGTATCACATCTTTCACACTTACATATCTTCCTTTATATCAAACAAAGTTACCACTGGTGTTAATTTGTACATTGAACTTCCATGGAAGAGCAGTGATTTACATACAGATGTACATTTTCCAAATTCTCCTATATATTGCTGAAGAGTGACAACAGAAGGTCTGAAACAATTCCACATGTAGCATTATATCTCTAAAGCTATGGAAGTTTATCTGTCAAGTTATATCTATTATGGCATATTCATATATGCATGCCATTTTTAAGATGAAATCCTGTCTCCAAGTACATCAAAATGAGTCCTACAAATTCAATAGGATGTATTTCAGACTAGATATATGGACAATATTCTGTACTTTTTGTAATAATTAAATATATTCAGGTGTATTCAATCCTATAGATATGTGCTGTTAGAAAATTTACAGTAAATTCCTCATCCCCCCCCCCCATTTACTCTTATAAAGTCTTGTAGAGGAGGAGGAGGACAGAGGAAGATGCTTATGCCAGAAAAAAGAAATCACTTTAGCAGGCCATCTTCTCATCAAATATTTTTAAAAGATTACAAGGACAAGGACAATTTACCAAAAATGTTGTACAATATAGGCTGAGCTGAAGCTTCACCCTCCTATCCGCAAAGGAAAGAAAGTCAAAATATGGACTCTGTCACAACTGATAAAATAACCACTTTAGGTAACTTCTACTCATTATACTAGCTATGGTGCATCATCTTTTAAAGTGTATCTGCAATTTCTCCAACTAAAAAAAGAAAGAAGGTGATGAGGCAAAGAAATGAAGGGAAATAAATAACCTTCAGGCATGCATGAGAAGGTCTTGTACAATTCATACTAATGTTCCTCTATTTTCAATGTTTAGGATGCACAAGAAGAAAACAATTTATATAAAGACCTGTTGGAATCTCTGTCCCTTCAAGAGATGACATCTAATTTGGAAACTGAGTGATAATTCAAGCTCTGGTGAACAAGACCTTCAAGGTCACTTGCAAAAACCTTGCAAATTTATTGTAGCTCACTTGGCACCAATGTTCAGATTACTAAATGTGACTGAGCCACTTGTAGTAGAAAGTCTCAGTGCAATGCTTGTCTTTTAGAATACTGGCACCCTGTCCATAAAGGTCACATTGGGATTTAATTTCTGAAGATTTGTTATTGTTTTGCTGATGTTGTTATTTATTTATTTATTTATTTATTTACTTCTTCTATATGCCAACTTTCTTTCAAAGTCAGATCCAAAGCTTCCAAAAACTGCAAATTAAAAATGTTTACAATAAAAATGATAAAACAATTTAAAACTTAAAATCCCCACATTAAGCACTATAATATCATTTAAAATGTGATACAAAAATTAAAAACCAATAAAACACAGAAATAATTTTTAAAAGATTTTACCTGCTTAACCATTATGGGAAGATATGATCTTTCAGATAATCTGGACGTAAGCCATATTGGGCATTATTGATCTTGACCAGCACTTTGAACTGAATCTGGAAATGAACTGGCAGCCAATGATGCTTTTTCTACTGTTATTCTGTGCATTCAAGATGATTGTGACTTATAGTAAGCCTCTCACAGGGTTTTCTTGCCAAGATTTATACAAAGGAGGTTTGCCATTGCCTTCTTGTAAGGCTGAGAGAGTGTGATTTGAGTCTCCCAAGTGAGGAGCCCCAGTGTTTTACCATAGCTGAGTAGGGATTCATACTCTGGTCTCCCAGAGTCCTGGTCCAATATGCAAAAAACAAAAACAAACAAAAAAAAAAGCAAACCAACAAAAAACACCTCTATACCAAACTGGATTTTCTGAGGGTAGTCTACACAAAAAATATGTAAGAACTTTTTTTTATTTTTTAATTGCATCTTATTCTTTTATTTACGTTGAATTGTTTACTACTGCAATTAGTTTAATTCTATTTTAATGCTCTCTTCCTGTATGTTTTTAATTCGATTGTTCTTTTAAATTGGGAGCTCCTTTAAATCTCAATTTTGGGGAAAATCAGGGTATATATATATATATATTGTGTGCATGTGTATATCAATATATCTCTATCTGTCTATTTATCTATCTAGATACAATAGCTACCTTGTTCAGCCAAGGGAAATGTTGTCCTGGGTACTGGATGAGACTAGGAGCAAGCATTATTATTTCTTCCTCTATCTACCTAACTCCTCTATCTACCTTACAGTTAAGGTATGGTGAACCTTGATTATTGGGTTAGGGCAACTGTGAAAAATGCCCTTCTCCTGATCTGCTGCTCCTTATACCCTTTCTGTGCCATTATATTATCTGATTTTATTTTATTTGATAGGCGGGGGGAATATTTGCCAATATGTTTGGGATGAGGAGAGACTTAGGAAATGGGTATGTTTAGCCTGGAGAAGAGAAGGTTACGAGGTGATATAATAGTCCTATTTAAATATCTTCCAACTTGATGATTCTGTTATGTTTATTTCCTTATTTTCATGCTGAGGTTAGCACTTTTTTGTGGTTAAAAAGAAAGAAAGAAGAATAGTGAAAGAGGGAAGAGAAGAAGAACTGAAAGCCCTGCCCTTCTGATTTTTCTGAATAATTTCACTTAATTCTACAAAAAAATAAGGGATGCCAACAGTCTGTTCTTTTGGGGAACAAGGTTGCATTTTGCTCTCCAAATTCAAGCAGAATATGCTCAAGTGTATGTTACATTTCTACCTATTTGTAGTGGGCTGCTTTGGAGCAAATATGTGCAATCAGAAAATTCAAAAAGTTCCATACAGTTGCTCCAAAATATTAGACTACTGATGAAAGCTAGGTCCAGTAATAAAACCAAATGCTCTGCTTGTAGCAATCCTCCATTTCTTAAAACTCCAGCAGGCTCATGTGGGGAATAGGTTATTAAAGCTAATATGCCAAAACTCTTTGAATTGAAAAGCTTTGAATTCTACCCAGAAATGAACCAGTAACCAGTGGAGTTGTTTTAGCAGGGGAGCTATATGTCCTGATCAGCAGCCAGGCTACAGCATTTGGTAGTTGTAGTTTTCAAACAGTTTCCAAAGGCAGACCCACACTTGGGGTGTAATCAAGGTATGTGTCACCATGGTTAGGTCTGACCTCTCCAAGAACAGGCAAGGCTGATACACTTACCTGTGCAAAAGCACTCCTTAATGGCAATGAAGTCTGGACATCCAGGCTTGTATCCAAGTGCAGGAATATTCCCAAATTTTGTATCTGAAATTTCAGAAAGAGTGTAACCCTCTCCAACACATAGTGTTCCATGAGCTGCCTTTCAACATCTGGAAGTACCTCTGTGTTGTCTGGATTGAGCATCAGTCTGTTCATCATATTAATCCATTATTGATGGCAGACACTGTAATAAAACAGTTTCCTTTAAGTTAGGTGGGAAGGAGAGGTAGAGTTCAGTGTCATAAGCATGCTAGTGATGTCACACTCCAACACTCTTGATAACCTCTCCCTTAGTATTGATACTAAACAGGAGGAGGTACAGAACTGAGTCCTTAGGGACCCCACAGACAAATGGCCAACAGGCATCTCCCTGCTTAGTCTGTAGTTCCAAAAGACACCAGAACTATTGCAAAACAATGCCAATTATGGAGTCTCCAAATAATGGGATCCAAAGGCATCTAGCAACATATTTTAAAACAATACAATTTTAAAAACTACACAAAGTTGTTAAAAATATAAATACATTTTAAAAGTTATTAAATAATTTATAAAGTTTGAACATTAAGCATTAAAAACATTATAATTCATTAAAAAAAAAACAGCACCACACAGCACTGAAACTCCACCCTAGTCAATTTCTAAAAGCCTGACAGTATAACAATGTTTTGATTTTCTGACAGAAGGAGACCAAGGATTGGGCCATCCTTGACTCTCTAGGGAGGGAGTTCTAAAGTCACTAAACTGAGGTTATGAGCTGGAATTCAGGTAAAAATATATTCCCTTGGGCACAAAACTGCATTCATTTTTGATGCTTTGATCTTTCCTTAGCCATCTCTGCTACAGAAAGATCTGTGTTTCAAAAATTCAGAGTTATATTGAGTTGTGGATGACTTTGGTCATGGTGATCATGAGAAATTCTGAAGTCAAGAAGGGAACTAGCTGACTCTTTTTCCAAAGCTAGGGAAATTGAGAAGGTTGCCTGCTTTCATATTGAATTGAGTTAAGGTGGCTCTGATACACCATGCAGTAATACCAACATGACTGTAGCATTCAAAGTTTAGCAATGAAAAATGAGGATTTTTGAATAGAATTGTGTAAGGTACAGCTCCACAAGTCCTCTTTCTGGAATTTCCTTGTGCAAAGTTTGTCCTCTATTGCCTTCAGGCAAAAGGTGGGGTATAAAAATAAAGTTTGTTTGTTTGTTTGTTTGTTTGTTATTTTGGCATATTTTTTTCTGTTGAGCTCAACTACATTTCAGATGAGAAACTTTTGGTCTATGTGCTGCTAGCCCTTATGGTAAGCTGTCTGAGATTTCAGATGAGGGGGGAAAGTGGCAAAATATCCTTCCAGGCTGTAGCATGTTCAATATCCTGCATGAAAATGAAACTAGTCATTTACCAAATTTTAACTGATATATAACCACCGGGAGACATGAGTATCTGTTATCTCAGTATTGCATAACACTTAAAATAAACTTATTAGTTCCATATGAGTTTGTTTGAAGAAAAATGAACTCCCTCAATCACTGGAAAGTAAGCTAATTTACACAAAAGTGGTGAATAAATTAGTCTGTTTCCAGTTTCCATTATTTGTACATTTTAATTCATAAACATATTTCATGCTAAGTAAATTCCATTCCATTCCATTTTGATTAAATAAAAATATTGACAAAAATGCATGGAATAAATGTATTTAATCTATATGCAGGATCTGTGGCTAATGGGAAGAGCTTTCCCTTTACGATAACTTACACTACAACCATTATTGGAACAATGAAAATTTGAAGACTTTCATGGCTGGTGTCCATTATTGGAACAAATAAGGCCAAAACTTTTATGATTACAGCTTCATAGGCTTGGAATCAGCATGGGCCAGATGCAGCTATTTGCCAATGAATGAAAACCTAAAACCTGCCCTTCTTCTGGGTCCAACCAGGATGAGAGAAATGCAAAGTTACACAAGCAGATGCCTCTGTGTGTTTCTCCTGCCACCTTAGGAATAGTGTGAACCTCTGACTTCTAAGCTGAGTAAGAATTCCTGTGCTCCATGGTTCCTTATGGGGACACCCAATTGCATGAAACAAGACCTACCTGTTCCTCCTTGACTGGATCTGGGTTCTATGCTAAAACTACCCCTCCCCAAAAGTTGTGTCTAATTAATAAGTGTGGGAGGTTGGTATGAATTCTAACAATGATCTGGTTTTAGGAGCAGTTAGCAGCTCAATAAATACCCAGGGAGCAGACCTGCATGAAGCCTTCACCAACCATACTCAAGTCTCTCCCTCCAACAGCCGAATGGTTCATGTATTATTGTCTCTTCCTGGATGCCATCCAAAGCATGCATACCTCACATAGTCCTTTAGGAAGAAGATGGCCAGCTGTGCAAAATGGTGCCACCCAGTGAAACTCTTCCCACCACAACCCACAAAGCATCACCAGTAAGTCAGGGAAACATGATATATTTTTGGCTACAATCCTGTATGGCTCAGCATAGCCACAGACCTATGTTAGGGTGAGGAATATTACCATCACTTGGACTTATCATACAGCCTCACAAGCTCCTCCATACAGTCATTCCATGACTTGTGGGAAGTGGGTAGAATCAGAGATGCATTTGACTATGGGGACATGGCCAGATTTGAAATGATTATATTAGCACTAAGATCTGCTGAGGTCCTTCAGATATAATCATTTTGTGTTTGGCTATGGGGATACAGACACTTGCCTGATGTCACTTGTATCTCTTGAGTCAGGGAACAGTTGTACAAGGGGCTTTCTGAGGCTCTAGGGTGGTGGTATATGGCTCTAGCACAGGTTCACAGACAGAACTACTATGCTATCTGGAGCAATATGCTATACTGAAACAGCTAATTGTGGGGGAGGGCTTTGGGCACTGTGGAAAGAGGAAGGGAATACCAGCTACAGGAGCATCCAAAAGATATATGCAGCATAAAGGAAATTTGCATGAGTACACACTACCGTACTAACAATATACCAGCCAGTATGCATTTTATTTTAATTCATGTACACATTTTATTTCAAAATACACAAGCATGCACACATATCATAGAGTTGGTATTTTAGTACACATTATGTAGGGACTGGATAGGGTTTCAGCAGTATAACATTTGGATACATGCAAACACAAAGAGTGAGAGGATTCAGGAGAGAAGCAAGGACCACAAAAATAGTCTTAAGGTCAAAGTGTTAACTACATCAATGATTGCATCAATGTTTCTTTCAATCAATCCATTTTCTTTCTATAAAACCAAAATGGTAATAGTGATTTGTATTGTTCTTGTTGCTAGCTGCCCTCATCAATTCTGACTCATGGCGACCCTGTAGATGAGACATCTCCAAGAATCCCTATTTTCCACTGCCTTGCCCAAAAACTACAAGCCCATGCCCATAACCCCCCTGATTAAGTTTAATCCATCTGGTTTGTGGACTTCCTCTCTTTCTTCTACCCTCTACCTTTCCTATCATTGTTTTTTTCTAGTGATCCATGTCTCATGATGTGGCCAAAGTACTATAGTCTCAACTTGGTCATCTTTGCTTCTAAGGAGAGCCCTTGTCTGATCTGTTCAAGAACCCATTTGTTTGTCTTCTTGCCTGTCCATGGTATTGTAAGTACTCCTCTCCAGCACTACATTTCAAATGAGTTGATTTTCTTTCTGTCTGCTTC
>CM034704.1:8778428-8803583 GCA_020142125.1 Phrynosoma platyrhinos
ATCCATCTGGCATGTGGCCTTCCTCTCTTCTTACTTCCCTCCACCTTCTCCAGTATTATTGCCTTTTCCAGAGTCCTCTCTTCTCATGATGTGTCCGAAGTCTCAGTTTGGTCATCTTGGCTTCCAGAGAGGTTTCTGGTTTTCTCTACTCTAGGACCCACTTATTGGGTCCTAGAGCTCCTTTTGGCTGTCCATGAAATTTTCAGCATTCTTCTCCAGCACCACATCTCAAGTGAATTGATTTTCTTCCTATCATCTTTCTTGACTGTCCAGCTCTCACATCCATACATAATAATAGGGAATACAATGGCTTGTTATGATTCTAACTTTTATTCTGAGTTGTATATCTTTGCATTTTAGAATCTTTTCTAATTCTTTCATAGCCACCCTCCCCATTCTTAATCTTCTTCTGATTTCCTGACTGCAGTCCCCATTTATATCAATGTTTGATACCAGATATGGGAATTATTTTACTATTTCTATTTCTTCATTGCCTAGATTGAAGAAATAGAATAAGTGGCTTTACAAAAATCTATCAGACACTTACCTGCTTAATTTCTTTTGTCTAATCCAAATCTGTTTACTATTTTTGATTCTTCTTTGCTTCCAATTTTCACATTCCAGTCTCCTTTGATCAACTTAACATCTTGTGTTAGTGTGTTGTCAATTTATTCCTATACTCCTTCACAGAATCTATCACTTTCATCCTGTTCTGCCTCTGTGGTTAGTGCATATACTTGGATTATGATGATATTAATAGGTTTACCATGGGGCCTTACTGAAATTATTTGGTCTGATTTTGCATTGTATCCACTGACTGCTTTTGCCACATCTTTCCTTAGTATGAAAGCCATCCCATTTCTTCTTGTCTTCATTCCCTGAGTAGAGCACTGTGTAGTTGTCTTATTCAAAGTGGCCCATTCCTGTCCATTTTAACTCACTCACCCCTACTACTGCTATATTCATGCTTTTCCTTTCCATTTTTATTATGTCTAGCTCCCCTTGGCTCATGCTGCTCACATCCTACATCCCTATCTTATGTGTAATGTTACTTTGGATGTTCCTTGCCTTTCTAAGGTTATCTGCTATTTGTCTTGTCATCTTTCTTATGCCCTTGGATAATCTTGCAAATGTGATAACCATTTATCTCTTCTTCCTTCCTTGTCTTTTAATGCTCTGATACTTCCTGTGTCTCACTTGAGGTGTCTCAATGTAGGGTTTACTAGATGATTGGGTTGCACAAGGAGAGCCACCTACACATCCTTGTGTGCAGTGCCAACCAATGTTAGCTATGGTGTCACTACAATTGACTCCTATCAGTGACACCCATTACTGCTGCTGCCAGTAGCTGTTTGTCTCCCTATATTATTCCTCTTGTCATTGTTTGTTTGCTTTCCTAAACATTCCCTTATTCCTCCCTGGCTTTTTCTCCTTCTCTTCCCTTGTGTCCCCCCTCCTTTAGTCCATCCCCATCCTCACCCCCTCTCTCCTTTAGTGAGGGCAGAAATGGATGGTCACCCTCTTCCTTCCTCCACTTGCCTGCTTGGTCCTCTGCTGTTATCTTTCTCAGCTGAAGGGGTGGAGTCTGAGTTCAGATGGTGCCTTTCCCATTCCCCTTGCCTCTCTAGTTTCCTCTTTATCTTTCTGCTTTGCTGAGGGGGTGGAGTCTGTGTTCAGATGTTGTCTTTTCCAATCTCCTTGCCTCTCTGGTTTCCTCTTTGTCCTTCTGCTTAGCTGAGGCCATTACCAAATAAAAACTAAAAACACAAATATAAATATAAATTCATTTCACATGGTTTATTTATAGCTATATTACATATACTGCATTTGTAAGCTGCTTTGTATGCCAATTCTGGGGAGAAAGTGGGATATGAATAAATATAATCATAACATTTTTCCCCCTGATGAACCTATTTTATGTAAAATGCTTTGTTTTATTTTATTGTTTCTCCTTTTATTGAAACACTGTGGGAGACAAAATAAAATGAGAAATGACAGGCTTAAGACAAGCTGACTTGAAGGCCTCCACCTCCTTGCTCCTGGCATGGCTGCCTCCAGTTTGTGTGTTTTGTGGGGGCGGGGGGTTAATCTATGATGGTTGAGACTATTTATTTTTCACTGTACAGTATCTAAAAAGAGAATAAAAAACCCAACTCTTGAAAAAAAAATGCCTTGTTGACTTGCAATATATGTATAGGGCTCTGAGCAAAACAAATGCTTGAAACTGTACTTTACTAGTCACAAACCCTTGGCTGAACTGACATTTAAATTATTACTTTCATTTGTACTTTTCCCATTTGCTCTCTCATCCTTCCTGTCATGTTTCTTCTTCAACTCAAATCACACACTTTTATGCCTCTATTCCCCTGGGTGCCAATGGTCTGCTTCAATATTCCAGATCCTCCTTTCCTTTCCACACCTCCATCAGAAAACCAAACAGACAATGCCGCCACATGGTCAGGTTGATTCCTCCCTCTTTCCCTTGACTCTCCAATGCATGCAATAGTTTTTCTGTAGACACTAGAGTCTATTGTTGCAAGGCTAAATATTTTGGTCATGTTTACTCCTTGCTGAAAATTAACAAACCTTTCACAGCAGCAGCAGTAATAAAGCTGTAGAGCTACCTTTTACTTTCCTACTGAGGAACTGGATGACATATGGCTCAAAATAGAGAACATTTTGTCATTCCTCTTGGATACCCAGACATAAAGTTGAAATGTAGGAAATCTCCAGGAAAAGGAGGATTTATTTTTACCCTGCATTAAAATTTATTCCAGAAGAGGCTATGCAAACCTTCTGTTGGGGAGCAGTAGGGGAGAAGTTCAACATGATTTTGAAATTCACCATAATCATGAGTGTTTAAACCTTTTGTTGTGGTAAAGCTTTTTAGTTACAAAAATCACCAGAATTCTATATGGTTTGTTAAAGGTAAACATAATGTATTCCCTATTGGCAAGATTGTCTATTCATGTCCAACCAGAGGGGGTGGTGCTCATCTGCATTATTAAGCTGAACAGCCAGCATTGTCAGAGACTATCCTGTGATCATGTGGCCAACATGATTGCACAGAAGCCTGTTTACCTTCCCACTGACATGGTACATTTGGATTTGCATGCTTTTGAACTGCTAGGTTGGCAGAAGCTTTGTCTAGTGATAGGAGCTCACCCCATCATGCAGTACTTGGGCCTCGAACTGCCAACCTTCCAATCTTGCAATCAACAGAGTCAGCATCTTACCCACTTGAGCCACTGCATCCTATTTGTTATATATATATGCCTAACTATATAGCACTAGTGCTAAGAAATCCCTTTACTGAATTGTGAAGATGCATGATGGGACACCAGCAAGAGTACCCACTGATATGCAATGCACACTGATGTACATTGAACATTAATGTGCATTCAGAACTGATGCCATATTGAGAATAGAACAACCTTGTTTTCTGCTCCTCCAGAGATTAGAACATGGAACAATGGACCAAAAGTTCAGGAAAAGTGATTCCACTTGAAAACTAGGAAGAGCTTCCTGATGGTAAGAGCTGTTTGACAGTAGAACATACTCCCTTTCCTTTGAAGTTTTTTAAACAGGAGCTGGATGGTCATTTGTTAAAAGTGCTTTGATTGTGTATTCCTGCATGGCAGGAGGTTTGACTGGATGGGTCTTGTGGTTTCTTCCAACTCTATGATTCTATGATATGTGTCAGGCACCTTCTCAGTTCCTCTATGTAGTAATGTACTGTGTATGAACATTAAATAACTACACAATTCTATTTCCCTCAGACCTAAGTCCATATACAAAGACTTAAGGCCCCAATAAGATTCCAGCAAACATTTCTATGTTATATGAATTTGGGGTTAGACTGAGATGGTTACACTTCTTGTTTTTGTATGTTGATTTTTGTTTGTGGTATGTGTTTGTGCTAATGGTATGGCACCACTGGTAACGGACAAAATATATCCAAAGTATGTGCAATCTGCAACCCACTTTGGTTGTTAAGCATCATCAAAGGAAACTGGATTTGCTATCACTTATAGTTATTGAGCACATCACACAAGTTCTTTGAATTGGTCTGTGTTATATATCTTATATTTGATTGTCCATTGTGAATGCAGTATACATGTTTTTAACACTATAGAAAGAAAAGATGCCATTTAATCTTGACAAAAGTTCCCATATGGAGGGATTAAACAGAACAATCATTCATACAAATAAAATTTGGGTGGCAATCCTATTTTCATTGGGGTCAGTAGTCCTTGTGCAATTGCCTCTGAAAAGACTCTTGGTCACTGACAGCAAGTCCTGATGAATGTATCACTTATGGAGAATATGCATAGGGATATTAGTTTTATTATGTTTTATCCACTCCCATTCACAGATGTTTATGACTGATGTGTTAACTCTTTTCCTACAATTCATTTTGATATTTTATGATAACCAAGCCTCAACTAGAGACTAACATTTTGGGTTTTTTATATATATTTGCTTTTTGCTCAGAGCTTGGAAGCTTATTTTTAGGAGGAATCAATATCATAACATTTCTCCTGAGCCCAACCATGCCACACAGAGGAATAAGCACTAGGATTCTCCCAGCCTAGTACTGAATTTAGTTGGCTGAATATACTGACTGGCCAACATAGATTTCCTAATAACTAGATATCTGACTGCCAAGATCTTCTGGCAAATTTTGTCCAAAAATCTCACAAGACTCGTGAACCATTTTTTTTTTTTTCATACCTATAAATTTGACTCAAGAGAGCTGGCTCAACCATTCAGAACTGGATAGCAACACATTTTCCTTTATGCTATGTTTATGCAGATTCCTGCTAGTCACTGTTAGGGGACAGGAAGAAATTTATCATTCGAAGGGGTTATTTATTTATTTATTTATTTATTTATACTTTCCCTGGAGACTTTTGTTTGCCTAGGTGCACCTGATTTATCTTTTTCTGTTTTGATGTACTGTGCCAGCTCTTTTTTACACTCATTATTGCTGCAGCTATACTGTCACAACTTTGGAGTGGCTAAGGTTAAAGAGGGTGAAAGAGAATCATATAAATGATAGGTAGAATGGGAAACGATCTGAACTGAGAAGCTGGGGAGGCTTCCCTGCAGTGCTGTTACCTGTCAGACCTGGTCAGACTGGCATACCATGGAGACCTGAGGTTCAAGTGTCTCATAATAAGAGATACCTGACAAGGCAGTAATGGTACTGAAAATTTAAACATGGGTTCTTCCTTTGCCCTTCTACAACAACATTATGTATTTATTCTGCTGCAGTAAGGTTGTGGTTTCTTTCAATAGCCCACTGTCTGTATCTATATTTTCTTCCTAGAGTATGCTCAGTTATGCATAGTTTCTGCATCATCATTCTGCTTAACAGTAAATTCAAAGCTCTATCTTTAGCCACAGGATCTTTATCTTCTGAAAATAAAGGAACATAACAATGATGGCAAATCATTTAAACACACACTCACACACACACACACACACACACACACACAAATGGTGGCTTGAATTCATGATCAATTACAAATTACTAATGCATTTGAGACTGGTTTGTATTCATGACCCCTTCATATTAAAATAACATGAGATTCAAATATGTAGGGATTCAATTCAATTCAATTCTTTATTACAGCCAATTGGCCAGCATTAAATATGTAGGCATAGTGAAAGTCCTCCAGCCTGGACTTACTGGGCAGCAGCAACTGCAAGTGACAGGGGTCTGTTCTACTTTTGATCAGGATGTAACAGACTGATGTTTCCACTCGTCTCCTACAAGGGATCTCTGGTGCAAAGAGGAATTATCCCAGGTATCCTGTTTCTTACTGGTGCACAAGAAATTGTTTGTTATAGAAGGGTAGAAAGGTTAGTCTGTTGCATCCTGATCTATAGGACAACCAACCTATGTTATTTGTAAAGTCTGCTGCCTGGTAAGTCCAGATTAGATGGGTTGGGCTCTCAGAGATGCAATTTAGGAGATTTTTAGACCTGGAAAAAGGCATATTCCTGGCAAAGTCATGCAATCACAATAAAGATTTTCAGACACATTGCACTTATCCAGGACTTCTCCCATGAAGATTCAGGAAATATCCAGCAACAAACCATTCACAGGGATGTCCCAGGAATGCTTTGGTGCTGGAGCATATCTGGTTCTTCCCAGGATAACTCTTGGATAAGTTTGAAATTGTCTGAAAATCTTCAGCATGATCATGGTGAAGTTATCCCAGGAGTATGTCTTTTTCTTCTCTGATTTTACCCTGTCCGATAATCTCCTTAGCCATCTAACTAAGGTCGTTATGTAACTAAGGGGTAAAACAGACTGCCCAAAAAAGTGTGGATTAGGACTTGCCCAGACCCATGACAACCACATGCCTTCAGCCCCAATCTGGCCCTTCGACAGTGTTTTAAACCAGCTTATGAAAAGGAGCGGGTGAGTTTTGGGCTGCATTTGGGGTGTGCATCATCTAAATGCCACATCCCCAACACAGCCTAAAGGTGCCCCATTTGGCCCATCTGTTTTGGCCCTTAGCAACTGAACAAGAATTGCAACATTTATTATTTCATTTGTCCAGTTCTCCTTTGAACTGGACAAAATGAATGGGCACAACTATTCTCAGAATGGTAGTGGGCATATTTTACCTATAACAAAAATTAAGAGCCTGTGGGGCAACATTATTTCCAAACTCCTATGACAAAATATGCAAGAATTCAAACCCAAGAGTTAAATACTTGGAAATTTGAACCTAGCTAGATAAACCAATGTTTTTCTCTTATACCCCGCCCCCCATACACATTATGTTTCTTGAAACAAACAAAAAATCTCTTATTTCTATACTAAATATAAAGAAATATATATAGATCTGCATAGAATTATTTTTAGTGCATAAAATAATATTTTTGCATATAAATATTGACTGGAATCTTGTTCGGTTTAATATGAACAATTCCTATGTACACATGAAAATCCACTGGGTGATCTTGAGCAAGTCACATGCTCTCAGTCTTCAGAAAAACCTGTGGAAGATTTGCCTCAGGATCACCATGGATCAGAAATGACTTGAGGGCATGCAACAACCACAGCTGAATTCCCTAGTTTAGAGAAAATATAGAAAGCCAGCCTGGTGTAGTGATTTAACTGTTGGGCTATGACTTTGAAGAAGCTCTATTAGAAGCATGTCCATGTTTTCATCTGCATTGAGCTGATATATGTGGTTTACCAGGGGAAGTTATCTGAAAAGTTTTCAGTATTCTGGGTTCATGAGAACTTGAACATATGAAATTATGCATCCCCAGAGGGTAAAACTAAGATTTCACAACACAGACTACACTATATTATTTAGCAAAAGAGTTCTAGTCGACCTTTGTTTGTTCATGTTTATCCATGCTTATATTTGCAGTTATATAAAATTCCCAGTGGGTTAAAATTGCAAAGAACAACCACATCCAAAATGGTTTCCTACTTCTTAACTACTCTCACAAAAGGAAAGAGATTTTATTGTGAAACATAATCACTGTACTATAGTTTGAAAGTTCACATACATGCACACATAGACACTTATAAAAATCAAATTACCAATTCTTTCTAAATAATAGTTGACTGCAAAGTTTGGGGTTGCATTAAGAACTTAAGCAATGCATAGTGGGAAAAATCATTTTACTTCTAAGCTGGAAGTTAAACAAAGTGTTAGCATGAAACAAGCCATTTTAGTAACAAAATAGACCCTTTTTTCTTCTTATGGCCAATGTCTAATTTCTCCAGCTGGGAGAGTGAATGTTTGTCACCCACGAACAAGTCTTGCCTGCCTTTGACAATGTTTTGTATTGTTATTGGTTCATAATTGGAAACAAGAGTCTATGCGTAGCATTCCTATAGTATGTTGGAGAATGTGATTTAAAAGCAGGTTTGCAAGCTGCAGTCTTATTTGAACTATATTTATCCTGAAATAAAATGAGAAATGTAGCAAAAGGCCATACAGTAAAAAGACAAGTATAAAGTATAAAGGAGATTGGAAATCCCTGCATATTTTAGCCAATGCTTTTCCTATGGACATTTTAATATTTTTTTTTTTCTTGATGTACATATTTGTAGATATTTTGGACATTTGTCAATTATAGACATACTGTCATAGGTTCTTCCCCTCCCCCCAACAATATAAAATAGACAAACTACCCTAATTCTGAGTTGCACTGAAACATCATTCAGAGACCATCAAAGCTATTCTGAACAGCCACTGAAACATCTACACTGCA
This sequence comes from Phrynosoma platyrhinos, assembly GCA_020142125.1. Lineage (NCBI taxonomy): Eukaryota > Metazoa > Chordata > Lepidosauria > Squamata > Phrynosomatidae > Phrynosoma > Phrynosoma platyrhinos. The sequence goes on from CM034704.1 coordinate 8,786,682, forward strand.
GAAATAATATGGTTTGACACTGCATTAACTGCCATGGTTCAATGCGATGGAATCCTGAGAATTGTATTTTGTTGTGGTAGTAGAGCTTTCTGACAGAGAGGCTACATATCTCACAAAACTATAAATCCCAGAATTCTATAATGTTGAGCCACTGCAGTTAAAATGGTATCAATTCATTATTTCTCTAGTGCAGATGCAGCCTAGGTAATGCCATTCTGGCTAATATAACAGTTGGGGTGGATATATTTCTTCATAAAGAAATCAATTGAAACTGAGGTGATGGGCCTGGGTGTAATGATTTTAATCGGTTCACATTTCTCACTATTGGGGAAAAAAAATCCTGGCAGTGAAGGATTCCCACTATCTTGAAATATTTGAAGGCCTGACATGTGGAAGATCCTCTTTCAGGAGGTTGAACTGAAATCAATGGAATTAAATTTGAAGCAAAGGGACTTCAGTTAAACATTAGGAAGAACACTTTGAATAGTAAGAGCAGTTTGACAAGTAGAATGGGCACCATTACATGGGAATCTCACAAGGGTGTTTCAATTGGGCAAACTCTGAGAGGAGGTTTGACTTTGGGGTCATTTCTAACAGTGCAATTTTTATGATTATATTACTATTTCTTCATTCCTACCCTTCAGAGATGACAGGGGTAAACATGGCAATCTATGTCTGCCAAACAGTTCTGTGTGACACATTTCTCTTCATCACTCCAATAACAACTTTCATTGCCATTGTTTTTAGTTGTGATCAAGCCAAGCCACTTACAACAATCACACATAGCATGCATAATAATTATACATTTTCTGTCAGAAAAAATGTGAATTATCAGAGGGGAAAACTAAAAGTAATAGGCATATAAAAAAGAACTGGGGGAAAGTGTTAATTACATATCTATTTAAGTTGTAATTTCTATATTTTTCCCCATCTACATGACTAAATTACATATATTTTCTCATCCTTATGAAAATATTTATATCCCACACTATATCATGGGATTTCAACGTGATATGAAAGCATAATCAATTTAAACAGTTTAAAACAAGTCAGAATTTAAATAATAACATTAATTAAAGCAAACTAAAACATGTTAAATAAGTTAACAAATTAAGGCAGCTGAAAAAAGTTAATTGAGTTTAAAATTTATGCCTACATTTTGGAAAATTTGATTTCGAGAACCATATATTAACCTGCCAGAATAAATGTTAGCATCATTGCCAATTGGACCACCAAGGAGAACACATTCCAAAAATGGGGTGCTATGGCAGAGAAGGACCTCATGTCTTTCCACAATACTTTGGTCCCATTGGTGGGAGAAAGATGATTTACTCCCTCCTCATGTATGATTAACATTGAAGTGAATTCCATACTTTTAGAAAGTTTATTTATTTTTTATTTATTTTTTTTGGTCTCTGAAATTTGTAAAATTCAGAAGAGAAGGTTTGGGACCAAAGGAAATGTATCCAATGGCTTTATTGTTCCAATTTGCATGCTATCTATTTTAGAAGAAGAAAAAATAGTGAAGCTTTGCCTGGAGTAGAGTAAGGGCCTTTACAGACTGCCAGAAATAATGCAGATTGAGATCACTTTAGCTGTCCTGGATCAGTGTTAGGGAATTGTATTTTTTTTCTGGGTCATTGAACTTTCTCTGTTAGAGAGCTCTGGTGTCACAATAAACTACAGTTCCCATGATTCCCTAGCACTGAGCCAGGACAGTTAAAGTGTCCTCAAGCTGGATTATTTCTGGCAGTCTGTAAAGGTCCTAAGTAAGTGTGTGTATGGGGGTAGTAGTGGAATGTTTGGAGTTATTCAGGTGGTGAAAATAATCCCAGGAGAATATGATTTGAATCATTGGTGTTCACATGTATTTTTAATGCATCGGAGGAAGTTTGTGGAGGGGCTGCCAAAAAAACCCATTTAACATGGGATAATCGATCTCAGTTTTTCCTCCTGAGCTTTCCTAAAAGATTTGCATTGTCGGCTGTGTGAATAACTGGAGTGGATAGACCCGGGATAAACCAGGATAAAACTCTGCATGCCTTGAACCTGTTTTGAACACTTCTGTATCATCAACTCCATCTTTATTCTCAGTGCTAACATGTGTGAACAAAAGAACTCACAGAGATGTGATTCCAATAAAAAAAATAGTGTGAGTAACAAAACTGGAGTGCATGAGTGAGATTATTCACATTGCTGTGCAAAAAACAAACAATGCCTGAATTGCTCCTAGGTTTAGCAGGAGACAGTCTAATAATTGTGATCCCTGCATCCTATTAGCATGTATGGAAGTTGCTAGCTTTATTCTGCATGGATGTAGTAGTGTGGGGTGTGAGTGTGTGAAAGAGGGGGGTTATTTCTATTTTCTAAATTCAATTGATATGATTTTTGGCTTGTATGTTGTTATTTGCTGTGAGCAGCAGTGAGCCCCTTTTTGTTGCTCACTTGGATAATGAAATAGAAGTTCTCCACACAGGCTGCTCCATTTCTTCCACTGTTGGCTTCTCTCTCTCTATCTCTCTCTTTGCCCACAAGCATTCTGTTTTTCCCTCACCCCTTGCTTCAGTGGGTCACATGCTTGAATAAGTTTGCTCAATTTGAAGATATTACTTCAGAGCCCAAACGCTCATGCATTGGCTTGGGTTTTCAGCCAACAACCATGAAGGTGTTAAAAAGACACCTCCAAATATAAATCCCCCCCCCCCGCCATTGCTGTCTTGAAGCATAAAGGAAACTTATGTTGGAAAGAAAATGTGTGAATTGGGACAAACTTAACTGGAAGCAAAGAGGAAAAAGAAACTGGCAGATGATTGTTATGTGTGTTAAAACCTAAAAAAAACACACACACACACAAAACAGATAACCATCCTTTAACTTTACTAAATCTCATAAATACTTAATAAAGTCTTTACTAAATGCCTTTAGTGAAATGTGTTGAATGGAGAACAATTGCATACCCTATAACTGTCATGATGTGCTTGGGACAGTCCCAGTTAATCATCTTCCATCCTACTTTTTAAGCTGTTTTTAAAATGTCCAAGTTTCTCTCTTCTCCTCCCACTTTCCCCCTTTGTTTTCAGCTTACTTCAGTTGCCACAAACTGAGTTCAAAGTGCTCAGTTTGTGCTCAGTTCACTCAGCAGGGAGGAGAAGAAAGGAGGAGGCAGAGTCTTGTCCTTGACAGCAGACTGAGGCAGAAGCAAACTGCTGCAGCCTCTCTTAGCTGGTGTGTTCTTCCTCATTAATACTTTTTGCCATCTAGGCCACACACATCCCTTTTTCATTTGTGAAATTTTGGAGGGTATAGAATCCTTGGACAAGTTATTTTTCTGTGTATGTGCAAGCCTAGTCCAAGGTATACATAACATTAAGAATATGCATATCCTTCCCTCCATCATCCTCATCCTCATCCTCATCCTCATCATCACCACCACCACCACCACACCACTACTTAGTGGTCTTAATGTATACATTACCCTATTCCCATTACTTTTCAATCATTTCCCTCAGAATTTCCAGATTATTTTTCCAAATTCAAAACAAAAAAACAAAAATAAGAAGAAATGAAGGCTCTTATAAGCTACTTAGTGTCCCTCTTCTCATCAGTAGCATCACTGGGGGTGCAGGGGGTGAACTCTGCAGCAGGTGATACCCCAGAAGGAGGTGAATCCAAGAAAGGGGGATGAAACCCCAGAAAGGGGGGTGACACCTGGTCAACCCCCCATACCATCCCCCAGCTCCATCCAGCATGCATACCTCTTCATCCCCCTGCATGCATGCAACTCCATTCCCCCTGCACATGCTGCTTCATCTTCTGTGGGTGTGTGCTCTCTGTCCCTCATGTGCTGTCCCCTCCTTTTCTGGAAAAGAAAAAGATGGGGTGGCTTGAGGAGAGGGACTGCATGTCTTCCCCAAATTCTCACCCTGAAAACCCCACAAGAAGTCCGACCCCAGAAACCCCCCTGGAAGTCCACACACACCCCAACAGTCACCTAGTGAGGGGACACCACTGCTTGTCATGGATGACAATGGGGGGGGGGGAATGAAAGACCTGGCAAGTTGATGTCCTCAAGAAGACTTGCTGATACTTTTTTCTTTTGTTCTCTGTCCCTGCTACAACATGACAGAAAGTCTGTTGGGTAACAGTTGGAAGGAAAGTGGAGTCTGATAATGGAAGGGAGACATCTAAGAGTTTATTTTTTCTAATTCTAATAAAATATTTTGCTTCGCTTGGTGTTCCTTGGATGTTTTGTTAAAGGATAAACTACCAAATTCACCACAGACTCTACTGCAATCCAAATACAATTTTAGCCATTTTTCCTCTTCTGAAAAATACCACTAGTCCCATCAAAACTTTTATTTTGGGGGCCCAAAGGTTCCCAGAAAGTTCTCTCTAGGCTGGACACTCCAATTCACCTTAAATTGTCTTTTGAGCCAACATTCAATGGTCTCTCTAAATTCACTTGCTCTTTGACACTTTGAAATAAAATTAATGTTCCAGCTGGCTTGACACACTAAATTTGCAAGCATAAATCAGACATGATTATTTAGAGAAAATCTCTAAGGTATGCAAACTGTACAATCCTGTTATCTTTTCAGATTTTGTTTGAAGAACAAATGTTTTTCCATCCTTTCCATTTCTCAAATGGATGCAGTGGCAGGTTACTAAATCAACATTTGTGATCTAGCCCAGAAAATGGGTATCTTTGATAATGCAGCAACATGCCAACTGAATTATTGCCTTTCAGAATTCATTTCTACTTAAATTAATGACTATAGAGTACTGCAGTGAACACATTTCATGTATGAATCTGTCACTTGTCTCATAAGACAATAGGGAAAGAAATGCATTCAGGTTGCCTCTGTATAGCCAGTGTTAAAGATGGTACTGCTACTCTCTACTGATGCTAATAAAACTGCACAAAGATGTATATGGAGATATTTTGAATAGTACTTACAAGTGAAGGCAGAGCAGTGGGAGAAAAATTGGTGTCAGCATGTTTTAATCTGACATGAAACATTTCTCCCTACTTAAACCACCTTCTAAATGTTCAGTATCTCCTGTCATCTTTCATTACTCTTTTCTTTCTTTCCTTACACGTTATTTGCTCTGATTGTTTCTGTAACACATTATGTTACAGCTTTTATTAATTTGAAAAGCTAGGTTGCTTTCAACATTGCTCATCCTCTACCTGTATCACCTCAGGCTATGCTTTTGTCAAATTTCAAGCTAAGTCTACAACTGTACTTGGATTGGAAAGATTGCTGGAAAAAGTTAAAAACTAACAAGAACTGTTCATGAAGTTCTTAGCAAAGTTTACTCAAAAGACCTCAAGGAATGAATGCAACTTAGGAATTTAGACAAAATGTCTGCACACAATCTTAAATGCACAGTGTGGGGATAAACATTACATTTTCATATATATTTATGCAAACATGGGGAGTCCAATATAGGCTACACATGGTTGAGGGTTTAAATATTCCTCCAGTTATTTCCCATACCCACCTTCCTCATGTTGTAAAGCAGGGGTAGACAACCTTTTCCCTTTAAGGGCCGAGGGACTTCAGCTCCCAGAATCCCAGGAGCTATTGGCCAACATGAGACTATTGGCCAACATGGCTGAGGCTTCTGGGAGCTGAAGTCCCTCGGCCCTTAAAGGCGAAAGGTTGCCTACCCCTGTTGTAAAGAATTTAATATGCAAGTAAGAAAGGAATGGGACTTCATATATTTCCTAACTAGGGCTAAATTGTGAGTTCCCAACTGCTCAAGAAACTTGCATGGGGAAAAATGGCACCTCCTAAGTTTTGTTTTGTTTTGTTCCCAACACAATATAAACTGTACTGTTATTGAAAACTGCACAGGAATATGAGAAACTGCACAGCTTTGTTGTAAAGCCTTTTCATGTACTGTCTTTGAATGCTGCAAAAACCAAAACCATTTGCACAAACCAAAGGTTACATGTCAGGAAAAGAAATTCAGACTGACTGAAGCTGCAGCCTTTGTCAATTTGAATGTTGAAGGCTGAGAAAAATCAAATGTTACACAGCAGGAAGAAAAACACAGGCTGGCTGAAGCTGCAACCTTTGCTGATTTGAATGTTGCACAATTTCCTTTCCATGAGGGAAGCTGTTTGACTTTTAGCTTTTGTACCAAAAGTTGGGCAGTTTCTGGGAAACTGTACAGTTTTCTGGGCAAGCTGCACAACTTTGTAATCTCAGAGGGAAAGGAATCTTAAGTGTCCCAACTTGCAGGGATGAAAAACTGTTTCATTATCATTGACATCTATTGGAAATTGGAAAAATGAAGATTTGCCATCTCTGTTACACACACAACACTGTAGGATCTCTGCATGCTTCTTTCCAATTGAAAAAGAAAATAAAGTGTAACTGTGTGCTATGTAGTTAATATAGCATGTTGTTTAACTGAAATCCTTGTTTAGAAAAAAGAAAAGAAATCTAAAGCCCTAAACTTTAAGTACTAAATCAGAGGTGAGAATCATAAAGCCCTTCAGATGTTGTTGGACTTCAACTCCCAGCCCCTTAAACAACAACAAAGGCAATAGTGAAGAATCTGGCAGTTGCACTTCTGCAGTATCAGGAATGTTGTGTGATACCCAACCATGACCTAATAGCTAAACAGATAATGTATTCACATAGTTCTGTTAGTCTGGAAGTCACTTAAAGTTTACAAGTAAATAGTGGAGGTGAACAACTAGCTCCACAATGGTGCCGATGGGAATGATTTGGCTTCCTGAACCATGGTGTGCAGTTTCATGGAGATGGACTATTGAGGATGGAACAAGCTCCTTTTCAGCTGCTCCAGATATAAGGAAGATTATCACACTACCAGGTTTTCCCCAATCTGGGTACAGGCTTAGACCATTACCATGACTGTGCCCAGATCATTACCATCAGTCCTTCTCCTGTCCCTGGCGAAAAATGCTTCTATTCCATCATGGGAGATGTTCCAATCAGGGACAGGATGGTAACAATCTGGGCACAGAGCATGCAATAGCCCATTTTCCCAGCCCACTCTCAGCCTGTTCCCAAATCAGTTAAAAGGCAATGCAATAATCTCCTAGGCAATGGAATCATACTAAAGGAAAAGAGATCCCACCTAAGCATTATGAAGAACTTCCTGACAGTGAGAGCTGTTCGACCGTGGAACACACTCCCTTGGAGTGTGGTGGAGTTTCCTTCTTTGGAGGTTTTTAAACAGAGGCTGAATGGCCATCTGTCAGGAGTTTGATTGTGTATTCCTGCATGGCAGCGGGTTGGATTGGATGGCCCCTGTGCTCTCTTCCAACTTGATGATTTGATGATTTTATTATATCTTGCAGTTGAGCACAAATTACAGCCTGGTTAGCTCGTTTAACAAACTGACAATGGTGACAGACTGAAATGCAACTAGGAATGGGGGAAAATTGAAAATATTTGAAATTTGTATCAAATATGTCTGTCCCTACCCTCATTAATAAATGAGTCATCAGATTCATACTCAAAGAAGTGTACATTACAAAGCCACATGCATATAAGCATTTTATGACCTCTACTTTCTAGAACTGAACAGAAAATGCAAAAATATAATTATGAATGAGTCTGAATATTTGCAAACATAACTTATGAATTAAAATACACACTATGCAGTTAAGATCATATGGCAAATTGGAAATGAGTTATTATAATGAAAGAGGAAAATTATCTGATTAAGATATGACAATTTAATTTCAGTCTTCTCTCTTCAATCAAGCATTTTACTAGGTATATATTGTATTTTTGCTTATCACAGAATACCTGCTGTGAAGTGTGAAGATCACTTAATTCATAAGGTATCATATTTAAATAAACATTGAAGTAGATTTCACTTGAAATTAATGATATCACTTAAGCATTCTCCTCTATTCCAGTTGCTCTCTAGATGTTAGGAATCTCATTTACTGCAAGGAACAAAAGTGCAACAATCTAGTACTCTTCCATTTTGATTTATGGACTTTTTTATAGACAATGGCAGATGTGCATTACTTCAACTTCCATTTCCTTCTGTTTGTTGGACTTCCCCCAACTCTGTTTACCAAAACACAAAATTATTTAGGAGCACTGATTAATCAGAATGCAAAAGGGATTCTTGATATATAAAAAACAGCAATATCAGCAACAACAAACTTTTTCATTGTTGATTGTTAATGCACAAAATTATCCATGTTCATCTGAGAATTGTAGCACTGAACCAAAATCCATGCACTATTTCTGTGGCCCTTAATTATGTATTTGGGGAACATGATTTTTTTAAAATGTTTGGTAACAGGAAGCTTACTCAGAGAAATTATGTCCACATATGAAAGAATTTATTGTTAAAGATCTATGGTTTGTAAATACTTTGGGTTCTCCTTCAAGTTGCTATAAAATAAAAGGAGCAATGCAGAGATATGTATATACAAACGTTGCAAAGTTCATAATACTTAAATTTGTATGTGGCAATATAACTTTAAAGGCTTTTGTGTATGAAACCCATGTTCAAATTATTCAGATTCACATTACTTTACTTTTTGCCCTGAATCAGAAAAAAATTTCCCTATAAAGAGTCACAGGGGAAAAGCAAAACAAAGACAATGTGGAACTCTCATGTCCTAGAAGCCCATCCCAATTAATTTGGGATTCTTCCTATTTGGGATTAATAAGTTCTTCCTATTGCTTTTTTATGCCCTTAGAGCATAGTACTATACATTATATTTCCTAAATATGACTTTACATATGAGTTTATGGCACCTTTTCAAGGTAAAAAACTCCCCCTCCTGTGATTGGAATGGGATAAATTGTATTTTCATGATTCAGTCTTCCAAGTGTCTCATTCGGTAGTTCATAGAGCTAGACATGGGAAACTCATATAGTCCAAACCCGCTTTATCAGGAATCCGCTTCTAAAACACCCTTGATATATGGCCATGTAACCTCATGGAATGAGAGCCCTGACTCTAGGATATTTATTTCTTTTGCAGCATTTGAACACTTCACAAATTGAAAGCAAATTTATTAACTATCAACAAAACGTAATTCACAGTAACTTTACACCAACACATAAATGTATAAACATATACAGTATTGATATTTTTTTTGTGGGTTTTTCAGGCTAAGTGGCTATGTTCTAGAAGATTTTATTCCTGACATTTCACCAGCATCTATGGCTGGCATCTTCAGAGAATGCTGGCATGGAAGTGAGTGGCGTATATATACATATACTGTGTGATCCTTGGTTGAGAGAAGATAATTTACATGTTAATCTCTGTGTTGTTCTGTTGTTGAATGGCAAGACCTCAGGGTGGGAGGATATGCAGGGAGGCATTGTGTCTATTTAATTAGTGATCCATTGTCTGCTGGGAAAACCCCTGACCCTGGGTAGTTTTCATTTGCACATGCTGGGTCTTGATTTTGGTGTTTATTCTTTTTTAGGACTGGCAGCCAGACTTTGTTACTTTAAGGGTTTCTTCTTTCCTGTTGAAATTGTCTAGGTGTCTGTGGATTTCAATGGCTTCCCTGTGCATTCTGACCTGATAGTTGTTGGCATGGTCCAAATTTTCAGTATTTCAGATAGCATTTTATGCCCAGGATGGTTTATAAGGTGTTCTGCTACTGCTGATTTTTCTGGCGAAACATCAAAAATAAAATCTTCTAGAACACAGCCACATAGCCTGAGAAACCCACAAAAAACCTTGAATGCCAGCTGTGAAAGCCTTCAACTTTACATATGCAATATCATGTCCATCATGCCATAGCTGATCTGACTACATTCCCCTCCTTTGACCATATATCATTGTAGGTGAGGAATCCTCTCTGGGCTGGAGAAAGTTCAAAATGTTCAGGTGGCTCAATATCACAAGAGCATATGCCCCTTCATCTTAAATATATTGTGTGGCACAATACAAGAAGAGACAAAGTTCTCCTTTTACAATGTCAGTGATTAGGGGAAGCACCCCCTTCAGCTGGCCAAAAGCACACTCCACCACATTTCTGGAACTGTTAAGAACAGCACTGAAGACCTTCATCTTGTGTTCCAGTTTTCTATTGTAGGGCTTCATCAGTCAACATTGTATTGGAGGAGCATCATTGGCTATGATTAGTGGTGGCATCTGAACCCTGTTTATAGTGATGATTGGATTTTGGTGGGAAAAAACACCAGCATCCATAGCCTGGCACAAAAAAGGATGCTTGAAAATATTATCATCATGGGAATGGCTTGTACATCTGAATTTCATGTCAATAAAACATCCGATGTGGTCAATTCTTCCCTGCATTAAAATGGAGAAGCCCTGCTTCCTGTTGTAGTATTCTTCTGCCCTTTCTAAAGTGGGACATATTGAAATATGTGGGCTACAAGATCTAATGCAGTGATGGAAGCCTAGTTTCTGGAATTCATCATGATCTGTGCATAGAAGTAGAAGGGAGAGGTTATGCAGCTGATAATTTTTGAACATTATCACCACCCTTTGTATGAATCCACATGAATCAGATTGAAAAGTTGTGCTTGAATTATCAAGATATTCAATTCTGGATGGAATAATTTTTATACCCACTTTTCTGTGGTTTCTGTAGTCCAATCCACACTGCAGAAACTATCCAGTTTGGCACTGCTTCAATTGCCCTGGCTCAGTGCTAGGGAATCATGGGAATTTTAGTTTATTATGGTACTGAAGCTCTCTGACAGATAAGGCTAAATATCTCACAAAACTACAGTTCCCAGAATTCCCTACCATAGAGCCATGATTATGGATACTGGATTATTTCTGCAGTGTGGATTGGTCTTGTGTCATCTTTCCAATTTCATGTAAATGCTTAATGGATAATACACATTAGTGGTGAATACATTTTCATTTAATTTGTATATGAAATATATCCTTTATATAATATCTGTATTATGTATTCATATTTTTCATATTTCAGTTTTGGGCACCACAGTTCAAAAAGGTTGTTGACAAGCTGGACCATGTCTAGAGGAAGGTGACCAAAATTGTGAAAGAGGGTGGGTATGTTTAGTCTGGAGAAGAGGTGGTTAAGAGGTGATATGATAGCCCTGTTTAAATATTAGAGGGGATGTCATACAGGAGATGAAAGTAGTTTGTTTTCTGCTGCTCCAGAGACTGGGGTACAGAGCAATGGATTCAAACTAGAAGAAAAGAGATCCCAGATCAATAGTAGGAAGAACTTCCTGGCAATATGAGCTATTTGACAGTGTAATATGTTGCCTTGGAGTGTGGCTATCTCCTTCTTTGAGGTTTTGGCAATTGACTCCTGGACTACAGTTCTTTAGCCCTAGTCCAAATGTATGAGGGAAGATATTGTTATTTGGGACTATTTTTTTCCAGGTTTTTAATAGGGTCTCCTTATGGAGAAAGAACTTATTACTGAAAGCTGAGTTCTAAGCTTTTTCTGATGCTTGTGGATCTGTGGGATTTGATTGTAATATCAGTGATATGTGGTGTTCTGAGTAGAGTCTTGAGATGGAGTTGAGTATTTGGGTGGTTGTTACAGAAGTATTCTGAAAAAAATATGGATTCTATGCTGCATGGAGGCAAGAGCTAAATATAAAGAGTCCTGACAATGTTAGGGAAAGGCTTTGGGTTAACGTCTTCTTTAAGTCTGTGTCTATTCAGTGTATGGAAAGTACTCTTAAAATAATATGCCATTTGCATATGATGACAACTAAATGATAAATGATAACATACAACATAACTGTTCTTTCTTTTTGCTCACTGAAGATGTTAGTTCACCTTTGGATAGAGTGTCCCAAAATCACTGAGTTTTGGTTCTTGGTAATAATTAATCAACAATTGTACAGCAGCACATTTTGTTATTGCCCATTTTTGATTATGGTTGTGATGATGATGATGGTGATGATGATGATGACTTTTTAATGATGATGTTTCTTTAATGCATTAAAATTTAATTGTTTTATTGTCAGCAACTAGAATGGAAGTCACAAAAAGATGGAGAGATTTAGCTGATCTCCCCGTTGACAGCTAGTTTGGCCACATTTGGATGACCAATTTATGTGACAAATTAACTACCATAGTCACTCAGGCTAGTGTAATATATGACAGCTTCATAGCAATTTGGTTTATTTCCTTCAAATATGTATGTTAAAATATACTCTTATTGCAACCTTTTGCAAATTACTGCAAGTTTTGGAATGCTGTATTAGAAAGCTAGCATCTTCTAGTGGCATTTCTCCTGAAAAGTGTAGTTGCCAACAAGAAGAGATCCTTTAAATTAAGACTTTATTTTCTATATTTTTACAGTATTCTTACAAATCTTTGTTCATTAATGTGATGATTTTAAACAACTTTTATTTTCATTTAAAAAGACAGCAACATAATTTCCAAACTGACGATACAGAATATGGATATTCTAGTATGAGATTTCAAAAGGAATCTGCGTTTACCTTCAGTCAAACATTCATCCAGGGTGATCTTAATTGTCCTAGCAATGGCAATTGTGGACTTATTGCTATGTGCTCATCTATACTGAATTGTCCAATAGCTGATAAAGGATCTCATTCTTATCATCAATGCTGTCCTGAATCATAATAACACTTCTATTGTCTGCCTCTTTGACAATTATGTTCAGGTTTTGTCATTCTTATAGACAAATCTTGCTGTTTGCAAATCTTCTACTTTATCATGCTCTGTGGCTTATGTTATTCTAAGGAAGGTGGGATAATTTCAATCTTTTTCTTTATGGTGAGAAACCAGCTTTTCCAAAAGCATTTAGGCCAGATCTCTAGATGATGCGGGAATAAACCAAGAAGACATTGTTGTTGTTGTTGCTATTATTATTTTAAAATGTTCCATTAATATAAAGCACATACCAATACATTTCTACCAATTTACAAAGACAGGGATTAACAAGTGAATTCCAACTTTTCAGTTTATAGCATCAAAGTAACTGTTAATTATGCTTCCCTAATATCTCCTATATAAAGAAAATATAAAATAAATATAACTACACTTCTAATATTAATATTGATTATTAAGAAATGACTCATTGCCCCAAAATACTATCTAAACTATTCTACAAGTTCAAAGTATATACTGCTCCTCATTTCTTCTTTCAGTAGTCAGTCACAGAGCTCCATTCATCTTTAAAGGATCCTGTACTTCCCTCTCTTATAAGATTAGTTAATTTGTTCATCTCCACAAATTCATTGAGCTTTATAAGCTTTTTGAGAGGGAACAAGAAAGTCCTTCCAATGTTGTGCATTCAGAAATTGTATATTGTATAACTTTCCATTTTAACCAAGAGGGCATTCTGAAGCCCATTTTAGAATTTGAGAAGTTTACAGCCAGTTTAAAAATGGTGCAATTTGCATCCCACTCCCACATAAAGCATTGGGATGGGATGCATAGTTTGCCCATGTCCACAGGGAGACAAGACTTAAAAGATGCCAACTGGTAGGAGGCTGACATGGGGACTCTTGGTTTCCCCACTTATGCAAAATATGATACAGTTGCTTATTCATTCATCCCATATGGTGAGCTGGAGCTCCCTTTGGATGATCATTTGTTGCAGTTAATTAAGGTTTTAAAGGATGAATCCATAGATGTGTTCAATTTCCTTTATAAGGAAATGGAAAAGAAAGATAAGGATGAGCTTGATAAAAAGAAAAGGAAAAACACAGGAGGAGGAATAGGTTCAAGTGGGGAGCTGCTATTTGGGGAGCACTATGGGCTTCCACTGCATATCCTTGTAATTTATTACCTGGGTGATAATGATTTGGAACTACTGAAGAGTAAAATTCTTATTTTATGAGCACTTCATGACATGAAGGCTATTCAAGGTAACTGGCCAATGGTGGAAATTATGTGATCTAACATGTTACCTTCCTGTGTGTGGCAGGGCTGAGAGGACCACTGTTTAATTGACAGTCCCCAGCTGTAGAACTAATTAGAAAAATATCATGCTGAAGAGGTTGGACCATTATTTGTTGCATATGGAAATTATTTTCCAGAGGCCTGAGCTCTACTGAGCAGACATCACAGATCTGCCTAATATCAGGAATAAGCTTTTCTTGGGGGACCTGCAACAGAGTAGGGGATGTGGTAGCTCAAGTGGTTAGGACAAGATCAGCAGGTTGGCAGTTTGAGGCCCGGGTGCTGCATCATCCATCACTAGCTCCCATCACCAGTCCCAGCTTCTGCCAACCTAGCAGTTCGAAAGCATGCAAATGCAAGTAAATAAATAGGTACCACTTCTCAGTGGGAAGGTAAACAGTGTTCTGTGCAATCATGCTGGCCACAGGATCACAGAGTAGTCTCTGGTAATACTGGCTCTTTGGCTTAGTAATGGAGATCAGCACCACCCCCTACAGTTGAACATGACTTGACAACCTTGTCAAGGTTGAATACCTTTACCTTTAGTAGGGGCTATTTTTTTAAGCAGGTGCTTGTCTTATATCCATGGCAGGTTATGGGGAGAGATGTATGATTTTGGTGAACACCTATGGAACCCTTTTCATGGAGTGGCTTCTGGAGCTGTCTCCTTAAGTTCTGAGACTAGGGGTGATGTGGTGAAATAAGCTTTAAACATTTTAAACCCTCACTTTAAGTCCTGTGACTTGGAAGAAGGGACCTCAGGTTGGTTTTGCAGTTGTTGACCAGCCAGTGAGCAACCCAGCTTTGGGTTCTCTTTCAGGCTTAAATGTTTTCACCTGTGGATAAGATCTGAGGTAAAACCACCTGTCTCCCACAGTTTCTCACTCATTTGCGCCTCTCAGGAGGAAGCCAGTAAATAGAACAGATTTAAATAATAGTGGTTCATTTTGCAAGCCATTTTTTTGTGTCTGGATTCATTATTTCCTAAGTAGGTCAGCAGAGTGTTACAAAACAGAAACTGAAGCTTAATTCCAGTTGGAAGGAGGCAGAATAAAACCCAGGGGCAGAATAAGCCTGTGAGTCAATATTAGGACAAGCATTAGGACAAACTGATCATTTTCTTGTAAAATGAACTTCCCTGGGTGGGGACAGCTAAACAATGCAAAAATTAATTTCCTTGAAACTGATTTTATTTAAAAAAATTAAAGGATCTGATAAGAAGTGCTGAAGACCTGCCTATCCAATTTATGCAAGTGTTCAGAAAAAAAATCCTTTTACAAACTATTAAGATTATTCTCTTCCTCCCATCATGCAGCCTCTTCAACTCCAATAGTTTCCACTCTGTTGACTTAGTGCTATTTAAGAATTTGCAAAACATGGTTTTAATTATACTACTATAGTAGTTACTGCATGAGCAGTTTGCTTTCAACAAATGAAAGATTTTGAAAGGCAGTGGTTTAAGCTGCTTAGAGATTCCACATATCCAGATTTAGCTACTAATTTAATTTCTCATTGATTCCACATACAGAGAATGATTGAAACATTTCTTCAAGAGACTCATAAGCTATAGTCCACCCACCCCATCACATTAAAATCTATCTATAAAAGAAAGGATCATGCAATAGACACTTAATTCTTAAAGGCAGGTTTTTTTGCACAAATTGTATCTTGGTAATTTGTTTTGGCTATGATATTTGGTTTATTTGCACAATCTCATAGATGTTTTAAAAAGTGCCTATTTGGACTGCTATTATCACAGAAGCCCCAAACTACTTTTCAAAGTTTTTAAACATTTTAAATTCAAAATGAAAGTGCAGTTGGCAATACAAACAATTTAAAAAGAAACACAAGGACACAAATAATTGAATTAATTGGAGTTGCTCACTCCCAAGCTAAATTTTAAACAGATCCATTTGGTGCAGTTAATCTGTAGTCAGCCATCAGGATTGACAGACTAGCCATCCATGGATTGAAGCATCAGCAAATAGTCCCACCTCATTAATTTCAATGGTGGCATGTGCATGCAGCCAAACCAACATGGCCACATGCATGTCACAAATCAATTGGCTATTATGAGACTTCGGGTGGACAGCAGTCAAGATATGGAGAGCCAAATGTATAAGACTCTGCTTTGTTCTGAGCCAGACCAGTTATCTACTATGGCTGAAAGAGATTTAGCTGGAAACTGGTGACAGCAGAAGTTATCACAGACACTATTGGCTAGTTTGCATGATAGTTCCCATTCCAGCCAACCCAATCTGCACAGGATAGGGGTGTGACAAAAGCTCCTTGCATTTTTTAAACACACATGCAGAGAAATTGAACTCAGAGAAACCAGTCTCATTGTGTTTAATGGGATTTACCTGAGAGTAGATCTGCCTAGGTTTCTGCTCACAGAAATGTGTAGTGCAATCCAAACAGCTGCTCTACTCAAAATGAAGCCTCTAGGCTTTACATTGTACACCTTTCAGGCCACAATTCTAAATTTAGGTGTGAAGAAAATCCAAGCCTTTGAAGAACATTGTCCTTTTATAATATTTTCACCTGTATGATTGTTAACACCAGTAGAGCTTCAAAAGCTTGAATCATGTATTTTGTGCATTTGGTTGATCAGATAAAGGATGCAGACCAGGGCGTCTGGAGCGCCCTGGTCCGGAGCGCCGCGGGGCTATGGCAGCCTCACCGCGGCGCCTCCCCGGCGACCCTGAAAGGAGCGCCAAAAAGGCACTTCTTTCATAAGTCGCAAAAAGAGCGTCCTAAAAGCGGCGGGCGCCCTTTTTGCGACTTATCCTCCACAGCGCGTCCGGACGCTGTGGAGGGAGGTCGCCCTGAACGCATTCGGCGTGCGGTGACCCGGAAGCGTTCAGGGCGACCTCAGGAAGAGGAAGGGCTGCCGCGCGTGCGGTGGCCCCTCCTCTTCCGGGCCTCGGAGACGGCTCAAGTTATCATTGGTTTGTGGATTTTGAATGCTATCATTTTTTGCTGTATAGCCAACAGTGTTACCCCAATATGTTTCCATAGCAGCCTGGTTTCCTTTTCTCC
>CM034704.1:8803593-8837104 GCA_020142125.1 Phrynosoma platyrhinos
ATTTCATCTACACCAGGGGTCTGTGTGTGTATCCTAAAGTCTAGATCCTTCAATGTAGAAACAACCAACAAATATATTTATATGTATTTTCTGGGTGGGGGAGAGAGAGAGACAAAGGAAGAGAAAAAAGAAAAATAATCCATGGGCTGCCACGTCTCCTCCCTTCATTCCCCTGCCTCTCTCCCAAGGCCATTTTGGCAACCATTGGTTCCTCCAGCCTGTTGAATGCTCTGAACCTTAGAGGATGTCAAAGACAAACCTCCTCTGAACAAATCCTGCCCATAAAATCCATTATATGTTCTCCTTAGTACTGTTTACTCCAAACTATCCCTCACCATGGGCTTTGCTTGTGAGTAAACATCAAAAAACATGTAATTTCATGACAGTAGGTGCCCTAACCATTGTCAGAAAAGCTATGAACTTTGCCCACCCCAAAAATAAACCCAGAAAATATACTCAGCTTCCCTGATTTAAAAAAAAAGGGGGGGGAGGGGTTGGACAGCAGCTCCGCAATCTCATGGCAATCACAACCAGTGGCCATGTTGGTTGGAGGGTTCTGGTACTTGCCATAAAAATACCTTATTTTTTAAATTCCTAACTCTGGCTCTCAATTGGCAATTTGGAGGTGGAAGAAGGACTACAAGTCCTAGAATTTCCCCAACAGACCAAAAAACAAACAAACAAAACCAAAAAACCCTTCCCTATGTTCTGATTTTAGGAGGGATTCAGTGGAAGTGTTGCCACCTGTTGAGCCACATTGGCTCAAATTTAACCATTCAAATTCAACCATTAAAAAAAAAAACCCATGGAGATTTGTATCTTGCCACCCTGCTGAGACATGTTTTGGCTTTGGCTTTGTTGGCTGAGGCTGATGGGGCTTTCAATCCAGGAACATCCAAAGGTCTCCAGGTTGCCCAGCTCTGTTATGGGCCATGGATCAAGGAACATTTTTCACCCTGTGGTTTGTTTTTGTTTTTGTAAAGTGGAGGGAGAAAAAGCTGAGCCTGAGGAAAGATGAGAAAGTCACAGTGCCCTCTCCCCTCCTTCTCCCTGTCAAGAGATATAAAAGGACCACCTCTGATGTACTACCCACACTTTCTCTGAGCACTGAAATCACCTGTGATGTCAGATTGTAAGGATGTAATTCAACCTTACAAGGAGACAGAGAAGTAAATGTAAGATTTGAAAGAATTATTTTTGGAGTAAAGATCTCATACTTCCCACTATGGCAAGCATGTTGCTTTGAAAAGCCTTTGCTAAAAGTACAGGCTCATTTCCTTTGTTGTGAAATACAGCTCCTAGTTTTCAAACAGAATATGTGGTGTTGTGTCATGCCAAATTGTTTCTTGGCTTAAACAAAAAGAATAAATGCATCTTTTGAAAAGCAGGGGAAGGAACAATGAAGAGGGACTTTGCTTGAGGAGATCAGCATAGCCCCCAGAGCACTGGGGCATGAGAAAAGCCAGTAAGAGCCAGCACAGCCTCTCAATGTGAATCCAACCCATCGTTCCCACTTGTTAAACACAGTTCAAATTTGGGTCTTTTCAAAAGAACTGCCCAAAACTAGTGTTAGGAAAGAGCAGTTCTCTTGTGTTTGCCTCACTTCATCACAATTTAAACCAAGCACAGTAGGATCAGAACCAGTTTCAAGTGGGAATGACAGACATATAATTCGATCATCAATTCAGGTTAAATCCTAGAGGGAACGAGGCCCTAGTGGCTTGACATATCAAATTGCATAGATATGTAATTTGAGCAAATGTTCTAATTGTTTGGGAGATTCAGGAATGGGACACGTTCTTCACAGAGGAGCAAGAACAGAATAAAACTTCCTGCCACTTCATGGTTAGGAAGGATAAAGGAAGAAATTTACATTACTAGTGGAGAAATCATAGAGTCATAGAATCATAAAATTATAGAGTTGGAAGCTCTTGACATGGAGGCATCCATAATCAAAGCACCCCAACAAATGGCCATCCAGTTTCTCGTTAAAAACCTCCACAGAAGGAGACGCCACCACACTCTGGAGTAGTGTATACTACTGTTGAACAGCTCTTACTGACAGCAAATTCTTCCTTATGTTTAGGAGGAATCTCTTTTCCTGCAGTTTGCATCCATTGCTCTGTCTAGATCAGCAGAAAACAAGCTCGCTCCATCTTCAGTATGACATCCCCTCAGTTATTTAAACAGAGCTATCATATAACCTCTTAACCTTCTGTTCTCCAGGTTAAACATAGCCAGCTCCCTAAGTCAGTCTTCATAGGGCATGGTTTCCAGAACTTTGACCACTTTAATCTCCCACCTTTGGGCATGCTCCAGCTTGTCAACAATCTTCTTGAGTTGTGGTGCCCAGAACCAAACATAGTATTTCAGGCAAGACAAGTAATAGACATGCTTAATAAGGCAAATGTATTTCAAAGCAGCACCACACATATAAATAGGAACATGGAATGCGAGAAACATGAGCCAAGGGAAACTTATTGCTGTTAGCTGTCCTCATCCTATTTTAACTCCCTCATTTTCTGATTCTAATTCTGCTTTTCTTATGGTGTTTTCAGCATTAAACAAGTAGGGTGATAGGATGCAACCTTACTTGACCCCTTTGCCTATTGGGAACCACTCTGTTTCTCCAAATTCTGTTCTGATGGTACAGATTCCTCATCAGGACTGTCAGATATAGTGGCATTCCCATGTCTGAGTGCATTCCATAATTTGTTGTGATCTATACAATCAAATGCTTTGCTGTAGTCTATGAAACACACGCTGATTCTTTTTTTTGAATTCTTTGGTGTGCTCCACTAGCCATTGTATGTTTGCAATGTGGTCCCTTATGCCCTTCCTTTTCTGAATCCTGCTTGCACCTCTGGAATTTCTCTCTCCATGTATGGTTGGAGTCTATGCTGCAGAATTTTGAGCACTAGACAGAATTTTGAGAACTAGACATAGTAAAAATGGAAATGAAATGAACTGGGTGAGTGAGTTAAAATGGACAGGAATGGGCCACTTCAAATCAGACAACTACACAGTGTTCTATTCAAGGAATGAAAAGACACAAAGGAATGCTCTATCCTTGTTTAAATCTTTTTTTGTTGTTGGTTTGTTCTTCTGCTGTTTCATTTTGAGAAGCTATGGGGGGTTGCAGACTGCCAGAAATAGTGCAAATTGAGTTCACTTTTAGGGTTAGGGTTAGGGATAGGGATTCATGGGAACTGTATTTTATTGTGGCACCAGAGCTCTCTGACAGAGAAGGTTCAATGTCTCAGAAGAAAAAAACAATTCCCATGATTCCCTAGCACTAACCCTAACCCTAAAAGTGGACTTAATTTGCACTATTTCTGGCAGTCTGCAACCCCTGTTAGTCAACAATGTTCCCTGTAACTATAGGGGTGCTTCAGGGATCAGTATTGGATCCTGTTATTTTTTTCATTATATGCATGTCTGGATTTCTTATAGCTGAGTTTTCAATATCATATTTATGCAGATGACACTCAGATATTCCAGAAATTTGATTCAATTGATACTACTGTATAAAAGAGCATAATGGACTGCCTGTTGAGTGTCTCATTGTGAATGGATAAAACAGTGTTTTTTACCTGACCACAGTAGCCCAATCTGCATGCCCTTCACTGTGTGTAGTTTACAGTTTACACACTGGCCCCCGTCTTGGTTGTCAGGAACCTTGGAGTCCTGGTAGATGATTGCTTGTCCCTACCTACATCCCTTAATCAGGCCAACTGCTAAAGAATATAACTTCCATCTTTTGAACATTTGTAGAATCTGTAAATTTTTGACACTTGAGACTGCCCATTTCTTTGTACAGGCCCTGGTTATTTCATGCCTGGACTATTGTAATAGTCTACTGGCAGGTTTGCCTTCCTGCTCTCTGGTTTTAATGGTAGCCAGTGCTGTTGAAGTTGTATTAAATTTCCCCAAATACTCATATGTTGCTTCCCCTCATAGATTCCTCCACTGGCTACCAGTTTGGGCCAGGGATCATTACAAGTTTTGGTCCTGGTATCTGAGGCTCTGCACTTTAACCTCCCCAAGTATCTGGCAGCATGGCTAGCATGGTATTTACCATCTATGAATTTAAGATCTACAGGCAAAGAATTGTTGGCAGTTTGATTATATATGTCTGAAAAGGTTGTTATAAATAAACTCAATTACTGTATTATCTTTCTGTACCAAGACAATAATGTCATCAGTAGATCCAAGTATAGCAAATATAGAAATGGCTTTGACTTTGAAGTTCCAGGTGGATGTATATAATGAATTTACTTTTTTGGAAAAATGTTATCTATCAGGGTTAGGAAATGCTTTGAGCACATTGTACTTTATTGTTTTGCTTGGATGGTTTCTCCGCTTAAACATAAGTAATCTTTCTTCCATTCACTTTCTTCAGAAATCTATTCTCCACTGTAGTATCATCACCACCCAGAAAAGCAAATGCCAATGGCAAAGATTATTTCCACATGGAATGGACTTCATGATGGCTTCAGTCCAAATATTCATATGTTAATAGTATGATTGACTGATTTACATACAACATTGAAATTTGAATGTGTATTATTCTATAATTAGAAAATAATTATTCTAACTTATGACAGATAGGATTAATTTGTCCCATTAATGTCAATGGGTATAGTCTACATGTGCTAAAATTTCATCCAAGATATTTTCTTTCCAAGGTGACTTAAAGCAATTAGAAAACAATTATTAAAATACAGTAAAACAATAAGAAGCCTCAAAATTAATTAGAACACACACACACACAAGCCAGAACAATAAATGTATAAGCCAGCAAAACATTATCCATCAAAGGCTGTGCAAAAATATTTCAGCAAGTAAAATCAAATTATGTTTGTGCAATCTATTAAAAAATGAATCTCTTTTCATCCATTATATGTCCAGGTTTCATCCTCACTTCTAAAAGAGTTACTGCTAACATATGCTTCTTTACAAGCTTTCACTCCCATCTTTGTGGCTAGAACAATAACATTTAGTCCTTTTCCATGTAAAATTAATGTGCCTCTTTCTAAAGCTAATTCCACTAATTCTATACCATTTGTGGATTCTTTGCTAATATGGGGAGCTGAAATATAACAGGCACTGAGCAGATGGGGGAGAGATAATCTGGTTTACTTCTGGGGTTTTCTGATTCACAGGGAGAACCCATGGTCGATTCCCACAACAGCCCAAAGACCTAAAAGGATAGGCCACCAAAATAGGGCATTGTACTATGGCATTATTTTTTTCCTGTTTCATCCCAAAGGCATGTGCATATGTTCATGGGGGCACTGCCACCAGCCACCATCCTCCCTGGCTGCCAGCCTATTGGATGCTTTGTGTGACCAACCATGTGACCATCCACACAATTGCTCCAGTGATTGACTGTGCAATGCATACATTGCCCAGTGCCATACTGACCCAATATGATCATGGAGGCCCCCTGTACATGTTCCCTTCCCCCCTTCCCCCTGTTGGAACAGCTAGTATGTTAATGTTTTTATTAAATCCATTGCATTGTTGGTGACCTGCCATGTTTGCTGTTGTTTCACTTCATGGATCGATGGTGCAATGGATCAATGCTGGAACTGACCACTCATGTGCTCATCCACTCAATGCATAAGCAGGTGACAATAAACAACAACAACAACAACAACAACAAAACCACAACCCTATAGCAATCAAAAGCACCTAGGGCACATGCTCCACACTGCTTCCACCAGCCAGTTACCTGCATCTTCCCACATGCCCATACCAGCATTGCACAGTCCATATGCCAGTGCAATAGTGCACATTTTCTAGCCTGAACTAGAATAACCCAAATATAATTTTGCTCCAGTACTTAACCCCAGAGTATGGCTTCAACCTAGTTTTCTCTTGTTTTGGCCACATGAATCAGTTAAACAATTTTGATCATATTTGAGGAACTTCTTTTAAAAATTACCACTACATAAAATGGATTGGGGGTAGAATTACTTTAAAGCTTCAAATTCCATGGACATATGCCATTCTTAGAATGCTGTGTGTTAGCAAAAAAACAAACAAAAAAACCTATTAAATTTGAAAGACCTTAAATGACAAAAGTCCATCCTGTGATTTTAACTCATGCTTTGTAGTCATTTAAAAAAAACATTCAAATAACATTCAGACTTTCAAGAGCTTCTTGTCCAGTTCCCTAGCTTTGATAAGCTTTTATCAACATGACAGTAGTTAGTCTGAAAAAACCCGCAATGCTCTTCATTGCTAAAGATGCACAGACCTATTATGGAGTCATTCAGGGACCTGAAAGATTACAACCTCTCCTCTATTATAGACACAGAATGCACTGGATTAATTAGACAATGCAATTTGTCTAATTAAAGAAACAACTTTTCATCACTAAAACAAAAATTCTAGTGTTTAGTATACTTTATGATAAAAATGTTAACCAAGGACAAAAATACATAATTGGTGCCTTGTTGTTATTACTATTATTCAGCTGCAATTAGTACCAGAGTTAACAAATATCACTGCCTGTCAAAGTTTACTTTGCATTGGCAGCATCCCATTTTTATTGGACTCCATTTACAAATTAATAGGGTCAAGATGGCATTAATAGCTCCTTAGATGTACTGCACAATTTCTGTAATTAATGTGTCTGAATGCCATATTATTACCCAATGAGAACTGTTAAAAACTCAGTGAACTTTGAAATAAAATAGATGTCTATAGAAGCAGAAGGCAGAAAAATGAGCATGCCATAATTTACATCTGTTCAAAGCTGTATGATAATATATCTTGGCCCAACCATTTAAAGTTCAAACCTCCAGGTTCCTCCTGGAACAGTATAATTGCAGAATGTATTTGTTATATTTCTTTATCATATAACAAACAGATATACCATTCTAATTTAAAATTTCATTGCACTTCTTCTTCTTCTTCTTCTTCCCTCTTACACTAATTCTATATGTAAAATAGCAATGATTTACAGTCCTAAGCATGCATACTGTAATATTCCTTGGGGTTCCATGGGACTTAATCCCTAGTAAGGGCCAAAACAGACCAGCAAAAAAGGTCAGCTTTGGGGTGGCATGGGGGTGTAGCGTACGCATGGTGCATGCCCCTATGCTGCTCCCAAGCTGGTGTCACATTGTCCTGCTGACCAGACAGTGGTCAGCATCATGGCATTTCTGTGACATGGCATTTGCATGCACCATGCCACAGAAATGTCAAAAAGCCTCCCCCACGGTGGCAAAGGCACCTTTTTCTGCTGCATCTTTTTGGGTCAGGAAAATGCCAGTTTGGGGGCATGGCATGTAATTGCCATGGTCCCAATCCAGCAATCAAAAGGGAGGTATTAAGCTGCCCTTTTCATGGCCATCTATTTCAACACTAAGTGTGTTTAGCCTGCACCCTAAAATGATCAAAATAGGGGTCAAATCACACCAAATGTAGTTCCTCTATTTTTAGAATATTTTGTACTGCAGTCATTTATATGCATATATAAACAGAGTAATTGTAATCATAGTCAAAATCTTTCTTTCTTTCTTTCTTTCTTTCTTTCTTTCTTTCTTTCTGGTTTTGTCCCTTGCATTTGTAAAAGGATTTGTTTCCCTCAAATACATAGCCTGGCTCATTTAATTGTTCATAATAAAATATCAGGGACCACCTCCTACCATATAATCCTCCCCGCACTCTCCGGTCCTCTGGGAGGAATCTGCTACAGCCCCAAAAATCAAGGCTTGTGGCTACCTCCCAGAGGGCTTTCTCAGTCATCGCCCCCAGACTCTGGAACGACCTGCCGGATGAGATCCGTCTATTAACATTGTTAACCAGCTTTAAAAAGGCTGTCAAGATGGATCTCTTCCGGCAGGCCTTTCCAGATTAATATCCCGGCCTCGGGTAATTTCCCCAATGTTGCTCACGTGGCCCCATCTAATGATGGATGAGCTCCATTGTGCAGGCCATAGATGTTCTGTAGCTGTTAGCAGTTGTTTTTTTTTTTTTTTTTTTTTTTTTTTTTTTTTTGGTTTAAACTATTGGAATTGGTTTTAACTATTATTGTAATTTCAATTCATCTAGATTTAATACTGTTTTAAGGGGGGAGAGAATAATTTTTGGATTTCATGTATTGTATATTGTTTTACTGTTGTAAGCAGCCCTGATTGGGTTTTCCCAAAGGATAGGATAGAAATAAATTTTATTATTATTATTATTAAATTTTATTATTACAGTAGGGATAGGAGAAGAACCTAACCCTTCTCACTTTGATCTGGCTGTGCCCCGAGCCATTAATCCACATACCTCATACACTCTGGAATGGAATCCTTGAAACCTTGACCATACTGGAATCCAGTCCCTGGGTAGGAAAAGGTTCCCCACTGATTCCAGCTAGACACAAATGTTACACCTATTAAGATTAAGCACCTTTACACACATTCTTATGCTTTGTTCAGAAGTCTTTTATTAGGCTTGCTTCCTACTGTGCTAAACAAGATGGTTTATAAGATTTCACTAATCAAGACTGACAGACTTTGTTGTTGTGTGTCCTCACATCATTTCCACCTCATGATGACTCTAAGGTAAGCCTATCACAGGGTTTTCAAAGGCTGTGAGAGTATGACTTTTCCAAAGTCACACAGTGGATTTCCATGACTGAGCTGTCTATGAGAAGAAGAGGAGGAGGAGGAGGAGGAGGAGGAGGAGGAGGAAGGAGTGATAATATTATTTCAGGAATTGTGCTCCTTCCAAAGATACCCCATTCTCTGCTGCTTTGTATTTGGATTGCCATGATAGTCTATTTTTTTCCCCAGTGAGTGTTAGGGCAATTCAAAGAAGGAGGCATATGCCATCTGTTGATAGTTGACACCATCCAAACAATGCATTAAAGTATTTTATACAAAAAGACAGGCAGCAGAGCCAGATAAAGAGGCACCATAGATATAAACTGTCATTCCACATTTTATAAAATGAAAAAAAAGTAGACCAGCAAAAATAAATAAATAAATAAATTGACAACACAAGCAATTTCTGAAGATTGCCTGTATTGCACAACAAATAAGATTATTTGAGTTTTTTTGTTGTTGACAAAGGGAATACCATTTTGTCATTGTTCTGGGCTGGTAAATTACCCTTGAAGAAAGAAAGATGATGAGAAGCATGCTCCTAGCAAATCGCTAATGCTGTTACAGATTTTTTCTTACCTCAAAGGAATACACTGCAGTATACTAAAACATACCTTTGAAACAGAAGTAGCTCAAAATTGTGTGTTTGCCAAATCCAATTCTTAATGCATTTATGAGCATCTTCAATCATTTTCATGCAGGTGACAACTCATTGTGGAAATCACTGGATTTAAACTGTAAAGGGTGAACAGCATTGTAGAGTACACAGCATTTTTGTGTTGCTCAGTGCAGTACTTTATATTAAAACATTGCATTCTTGTACTGTTTCTGTTTCTCAGAGGGTTATGCAAACCACTCTTGCACAGTTCTGCTAATCTTACTGCTAAGGGACTGTTAAGAGATACTTCACTTTCTCCCCATATGGCTGCTGTGCAAGCAATTTGATTGCAATAGAGAGATGCCACAGGACCTGGTCTTCCCATTTAAAGAAACAAAACAAAACACACACACACACAAATCAGCTAGCAAGTGGTTGAAATGGAAAGAATAATTCAAAAATGGTTGAAAAACATATATTTTGAATGTAGAGAAATCCTGATGAGAAGTATCTAGGTCTGGTGAAAATCTTTGGGATATATTCTGCCAAATTTTGCATGTGCTTGTTTTATGGATAAAGGGGTTGGGGTACCCACCATGCGGCTGCCCCTCCCCTTCCTTGCCCCAAAAACAGCACTGTGCGCCATCTGCTTCCCCCCTAAGTCCCAGAAGAAGACAATAATAAACCATCTCTGAACAAATCTTATTGAGAAAACCACATGATAGGTTTGCATAGAGTTATCATTATTTAAGAATGTCTTAGAATTACCATAAGTTCAGAATTACTTGAAAGCACACAGCAAAGCTTTTCCCAAATGTCAAATTCAGCAGTGAGAATGTTGAACTGGAATTTGTGAATTCGGGTACAAGTCTCATCCTAACCATAAAAATAAATGGGTGAGCTTAAGCTGCTCATTTTCCCTCAGGATTATCTGTCTCACAGAGTTGTCATGAGAATGAAGTGGGGAAGAACATGCATCATCTTGAGCCCAATGGAAGAAAGATAGAATTAAATATAACTACACTCATTGAGTAGTAGTGTAGTACTACTTATGTAGTAGTTAATTCCAACACTGTGCAACTGAATGTGCAAACAAATGTGAAATTGCACTGTTATAATGCACACTGAACACCTGAATGTTTAATGTGCAGTTGAACCTCATAAGCAATGTGAAACTCTGCATCTGCAACCTTCAACTAAATATAGGTTTAAAACACACTGCAGAAATTATTGAACTGTTCTGGCTCAATGCTAGGGAATTTTGGGAACTGTAGTTTTGTGAGTCATTTAGCCTTCTCTGTCTGCATGCTCTGATGCCCCAATAAACTACAATTCCAAGGATTCCTTAGCACTGAGCCAAGGCAGTTAAAGCAGCTTCAAACTGGATTACTTTAGCAGTGTGTTTTGGACCATACATTTCTGTTTGGGCAAAAAGTGTCCAACTCTCTGAATGGGAGCTTACACATGTGTAGGTCACTAACAGGATGACAAGTCTTATTCCATTGATTTCAGTTGATCTGTCTGAGCATGACTAGTTTTGGATTACTGGAGGCCAATGTGAAAAGTAAGAGGACAGGTCTCCTTCTCTGCCCATGTAATTTAAGCAGTATTACAGTAAGAAACTTATTATTATTATTATTATTATTATTATTATTATTATTATTGAACACATTTCATTGGTTTTCATGTTTTGTGAAGATTACCTACAATTTTTGGGTAATTTTGTACCTCTATCACAAACATATTCCACAATAGGTTTTTTGTGGGGTTTTTCGGGCTGTTCCATATTCCATATTCCACAATGTTTTAAGGGAGGGTTTAAGTACACCTCTTTAAGGCCAATGCCAGAAGTACTTGTGATAGCTAATGATGGAATTCAGAGAAGAAAAATATCATATGGATAGACCATATGGCCACAACTACTTTTGAGTAGTTGGTAGACAAATCACTGATAGACTGCAAAGGGAAAGTGTTCTACTATCTGGCTTGCTTTTTAGTTCTGCTATTTCATATATATTAGAAAGGTTACTGGGAATTATTTTATTTATGTTTGTTTGCCAAAAAAACCCAACAAACTGTATCTCATTTATCATTAATATACTCCCAGGGCAACTAGAAGTCAGTCAACAGTGCAAACAATAACATGAAATAACACAAAAGCAAGATGATGATGAAAATAGCCAAGTTCAATATGCTCACACATGTGTATATACAAACACAGAGAAGAGGTATGCTGGAGAAAAGGAAAAAAAAACCTGGGGAGAAGTTTGTTCTTCATTCATGAGTGACCCAAATTAATTCATAATTTTTGGAGGAATATGTAGATTGGAACACAACTATCCTTCCAATTTGACACTCAGCTCAAAAATTGCATACATAAATGGTTTATGTTAGAAAGAACTGCATACTTCATAGAACCTTGCATATAAAATTAATACTTTAGGGGAATTGCATACAAAAATCCATATTTTAAGGTAAGTTGCAGATAAAAATGTATGTGTCACACAGAGTCCTGGACAAAAATGCATATTATGGAAAGTTGTACTAAGATTGTAAATCATTGCTCATGTCCATAATAGATTAATCTTTTCTGGCCACAGTCCTTTTTGAAAATGTTCTTCCTCAAGCCAAAGAACATGAAGAATCTACTCACAACACATACTTCTGAACAGAAGGTGGACTTGGCTGGCTATCAGGTATCTGCTATGACTCCTCTGAAGATAAGTCTGGTTAATCTTTTAATGAAGATAAATTCTCAAAGGGGGAATGAAACACACAGCTGAAAACAACAAAAGCTCCTACATGCCTAAACCCCCCCCCCCCCCCCCCCCCACAGTCGATGGCAATCACCCCCTCATTAAAAAAAAAAAAAAACATTCCAAGCAAGACAGTGATTCTGCAAAAGTCCCTTAGACCATGTGCTTAGGGAGAGCATATATCCTGATGTCTTTCTATCATTTTGTATATGGTAGCCTTATCAAGTCACTATGAATCTCACCCACCCACCATGTACTGTCATGTACTGTCATGATCACAATCCTTCATAATTCCTGCTATGCTTGCTAATCAATCATGCTGTACCTGCATGTTCTGAATCCTATCTGACCTGCTGTTCAGAATACTTAATAATAATAATAATAAAATTTATTTATACCCCGACCCTCTGTCAACAATCGGGGCAGCTAACAATAGTTAAAATTCCATACAGTATGTAAAACACAACCCTAGTCCTACCTTCCCCTTAAAAAGTAATTAAACTAAGAGGTGTGCTGCCAGAAATAGTGCAAATTGAGTTCACTTTTAGGGTTAGGGTTAGTGCTAGGGAATCATGGGAACTGTATTTTATTGTGGCACCAGAGCTCTCTGACAAAGAAGGCTCAATGTCTCAGAAAAAAAACCCAATTCCCATGATTCCCTAGCCCTAACCCTTAAAGTGGACTCAATTTGCACTATTTCTGGCAGTCTGCAACCCCCCTAAGCATATCTTAAAACATCTTAATTAAACAATATAAATAAATTATGATTCTACTTACAGACTTCTAGTCAATTATGAATTAAGTAAGGAGAGAAGCGGCTACATCCAAGGAGGGAGGAGGCAGAATGGGGGAGTTTCTGAGAACGGGAAGTCAGTCAGGAAAGGCCTGCTGGAAGATCCATCTTAACGGCTTTTTTAAAGCTGCTCAAGGTCTTAATTTGATGGATCTCATCTGGCAGGCCGTTCCACAATCTGGGGGCTATTACCGAAAATGCCCTCTGGGATGTTGCGGACAGCCTAGATTTTAGTGGCTGAAGCAAGTTCCTCCCAGAGGACTGGAGAACGTGGGGATACTTGAATACTTGTGGTTTCATTCTATGGTTTTATGTTGATGTTAAATGACATGATGAAGAGATGCTTAAAGAGCCAATATAGTGCAGTGGTTTGAATATTTGACTGGGACTCTGGGAGACCAGGGTTCAAATCCCATCCACAGGGACTCCCTGGATGACCTTGAGCAAGTCATATTCTTTCAGTCTTACAGGGAGGTAATGGCCAACCTCATCTGAATGATTTTTTCAGAGAAAAACCTAGGAAAGATCAGAGTCAACTTGCAGGCACATAACATTAACTACAAAGAAAGCTTAGGGAATTTGATCTTGGTAAATTTTGATACCAGGTGGTCTGATTGCACTTCATGGACTAAAGTACAGACCAAAATAGAGCCATCCTCCATAGGATGTTTTATGCTATCTCAGATTAACCAATATTATCATTGCTAATATAATGAAAATGTGCAAGAACATTAGAGCCATGAGGATAAGCATAATGTTCCACCACTATCACAGAGTCCAAGCTTCATTCCTCCTATAACACCTTCAAAATGAATAATTTCTGACATGTCAAGTGTCAGACCAACAAAACCAATATCAAGATATAATTTGGTGCAGCATGGTAGAATTTAATTATTCTACCTGATAAACCAGGACAGCAAAATACTTCCCTCCCCATTCCTCCTCACAGTTTCCCATGTTCTCCTAAGTTTTTGATGCTATAATGGCTAGTTTCGCCTTTTCATTTTTTTAAAAAAAACTGAAAGTCTCTTTTCCTGAGCTATCATCTAATTATATAGAAAACAGCTCGATAGGGCATAAGGTGATGACCTCCTTAGCAATAAGTCACACTGAAATGCCTGTTCTGAAGATTTAATATGGTGACAACATGAAATTGATGGTCATTGCTAATAACAACTAAGAGAAATACACAAGAAAGTCTTAGTGCTGATGACACAGAACAGATAACATAAACATTGTATTAACCTACCTCTATTTAGGGCTGGTTTCTGTCAGAATTCTTATTATTTGTTTTGTGTGACTGGGAGAGTTGTGTAACTGAATGTTAGCCATTACTTTTAAGCACTATTGCTGCAATTAAAAAAACACTTTGAACGTCTGCTGTATATATTTGCCAGTTTTCAAAAAGAGTTAGATTTTAATTCACACATGAATGATTACTTGAATATTATACTAGTTTGCATGGGTGACTGAGGTTCAATTTCCACAACTAGAACTTCCATCAAGAGCTAATACAGTGTATTGAGTGGAGAAATGATGTGGGAGGAGGACTAGGGGAGACCCACATTCAAATCTCCACTGGCCCTTGAAAATCAGTAGATGATCTTTAGGTCAGTGTTGAATAAATGTATAGTGTAGTCATGAGTGCAAAATTGATGGAATTCTTCACTAGTTTTCTTCTCAAAGGAGCAAGTAATTTTAGCAATTTTCTTTCCATTGCCAAAAAAAAAAAAAAACAAAAGCTGAAAATTACAGTTTTCAAAGGCTGTTCACACTTGAGGAATTAGTCTGTGTCAAATTCACATGTGGTGGCTTTGAACAGAAAATAGCATTTTTCTACACAGACACAGTATTTTTGATGCTGAAAATAATATTTCTACTTGGGAAAAAAATCCTGTTTTCTGTGCAAATCATCCATTGCAAATTTTACACAGAATAAGCCCCCAGCTACAGCATTTTCTGGAGAGAAAAAAACAATATTTTCTCTTTCCCAGTATTGTTGCTTTCTTTCTTTAGAAGGGAACACCATAATCACCAAAAGTCAACATGGGTTTCTCAAAAACAAGTCATGCCAGACTAATCTAATCTCTCTCTCTCTCTCTCTCTCTCTTTTTTTTTTTTTTTTGGATAAAATAACCAGCTTTCTAGATGAAGGGAATGCGGTAGACATTATATATCTTGATTTCAGTAAGGCTTTTGATAATATTCTTGCAAACAAGACAGTAAAATGTGGGCTATTCAATACAACTGCTAGGTGGATTAGTAAGTGGTTGACTGACCGAACCCAAAGGGTGCTCAGCAATGGCTCCTCTTCATCCTGGAGAGAAGTGACCAGTGGGGTGCCACAGGGCTCTGTCCTGGGCCCAGTGCTATTCAACATCTTCATCAATGACTTGGATGAAGGAATAGGGGGCATGCTTCTCAAATTTGCAGATGACACCAAATTAGAAGGAATAGCTAATACCCACAGTTAGCCCGTTATTGAAGTATGTGCAATAGGTCATTCTGGGGTAATTCAGAGAAAATAAACTGATTTCACTGTATCCTTCTCCATTTCTAATCAATGCAAGACATTTTACTTCTGCCTGCTGAGCAGGCAATCCATCTTGGGCAGAAGAAAGGGGATTTAAAGGGCTTTCATCACAGGGACACACCCACATCCCCCACACCGTGATGCTCATTTGCATTATGATTTTACTTGAATTCATTCATCTTCCCTCCCTGTCACTGTTCCACAGAGAGGAGCTTGTACAGAACTCAGACTGTACATTAGTGCTGATGAGGCAACCATTTCAACTGGGGCTGTAAAAATGGGATTTAAAGGACTTTCACTGCACGGACACATACACTGTTCCCATTGAAAGTGAGCCTTCTTAGTGCTAATGAGGCAAGCATTTCATCTGGGATGATAAAAATGGGGTTCAAAGGGCTTTCACCACACAGACTCACACCCACCCACATACCATTCTCATTGAAAACAAGATTTCTTCATGCTGATGAGGCAAAGATTTCATTTGGAGCAATAAAAATGGGATTTAAAAGACTACTTTATTGATTAAGCTCAGATAGCTAAGTAAAGAAAACAGTAGTGTGATAAGATTCATGGGCGACCTGTTATCAGTTCACAATTGTGTGGTAATGTGATAAGAATTGTTGTTGTTTCAAATGTTTAAAAAGTCACAACAGCATTGGAATAGAAGCATGTGTGACTATCTCCATAGTGGTAAAAAAGGTACTCAATAATACATGTTTTTAATTTGCATAAAATGCAAGTTAGCTACTTAAACTTGTGGAACCTATCAAAATCCAGAGGGTAAGGAATGAACCTATGTGGCTTTCAGTGTTGAGAAATGCCAGCTAGCATCATTCCTCACCATTTCCAAATGCTGGCAATGAAAGATAGTCCCAGCACATCTTCATCCTTTTCCTAATGGTAGAATTGGCCCCATTGCCTCCCCCCCCCCATCTTTTTCTGGGCTTTCTCTGCTTTTAACAACATACTGAGACTGACATAGAGAAATGCTTCAGGTGAATCATTCACACCATACCATGGATAAAGCCTCCATCTGCTATATTTCATGTGTCTGTCAAGCTTCAGTGCAAGGCGCAGGAGAACAGCTGGTTAAAACAAAAAGCTAGCAACCCATCTTGAGTGCCTTTCATTGTTGTAAAAGAGATATGGACAAATTATTCTTGCCATATGTAGAGGTGAGGGGGAAATGTTCTGGGAACTATAGGGGATGACAGGCCAGTGAAACCAAATAACATTGTATAGAAAGAGAGGGGTGGGGGGGACTTTAAAGACAGTCATATAATAAGGGACCTACTGCTACTGTCTTTAGAATCTTAGAAATGACAAAATGTGATAACAAGCTCTAAATGCAACCCATATGCTTT
The DNA here is from genome assembly GCA_020142125.1 of Phrynosoma platyrhinos. Taxonomy (NCBI): domain Eukaryota; kingdom Metazoa; phylum Chordata; class Lepidosauria; order Squamata; family Phrynosomatidae; genus Phrynosoma; species Phrynosoma platyrhinos. The sequence goes on from CM034704.1 coordinate 8,820,247, forward strand.
AGGGATGCAGTAGCTTCCTCACCCCATCCCTTTTTGTTATTTTTTGATATCACAGAGAAGTGTAACTAATGTGCTGTCCTGTTTGCATTCACAGACAAATAGAAGACAGCCATGGAGAAAGTTAGGGAGGGGAAGGTCAAGAGTTTTTTTCACTGAAATTGCTATTTGCAGAGTGGGGAGGACTAAAAGAATGACCTAGAATTAGCATAATCAAGCATGAAACTATGAATATGGAGACATGGGAGTTTATCGCATTATCATTTCTCCCAGGTAGACGCAGGATGCCCTATGTCCAGGATGTAGGCAGCCCACATGCAGCCAGAACTTCTCGCACATGAATGAGATTTTTCCATTCATGAAAAGCTGCAGGAGAAGCCTGAAGAAGCCCAAGTTGCATATGGGCTGCCTACTGCCCAGTGCTGAGGCAGAGTGATAAGATCTGCCTTCTTAAAGATATATCCCACATCTATCCTGGAAGAAATAGTAATGAAATAAACTCCTACAGCTCAGACTGCTATTCTGCTATTAAATCCACTGGGTGACCTTAAGCCTAATGTGACTACTTATTTTGGAATACATAGAAAGGATAGATTTGTTAAGCGTGGTAATGCAGCGCGTGGAGACCATGTAACGTGAAGCACCAGGATCCAGACTTCTCCAATGAAGCAAGCTGCTTGTCAGCTGGAGAAACTCCTCTCCCCTTCTAGATAGAGCGCAGAAACTCTACAGCCAGACATCTCACAAATGAGGCTTTAATCTTTGTTGCTCTATATACAGATATGTACAGCATACACCAGGGGTAGGCAACTGTTCCCCTTTAAGGGCCAAGGGACTTCAGCTCCCAGAATCCCAGGAACTATTGGCCAACATGGGACTATTGGCCAACATGGCTGAGGCTTCTGGGACCTGAAGTCCTTCGGCTCTTAAAGGGGAAAGGTTGCCTACCCCTGGCATACACCAACACAACTCTAACAGCAAAACAGCAATATCCAATCCACCATTAACAATCCACAACCCACAAATGTGTCCACATGGCTCTCTGGCCCTGCCTCTTCCTCCTGGACACCTGTCACTCACCTAAGTGATACTGCAGTTTTGCAGCAGTTTCTGCGCTTTCCAGCACCAGGTGACTACCCCCGTGATGTCATGTCCTGTGACATCAGCATGAGGCTGCATGATTCAGCTGTGAACAAATGCTGTGTCATCATGGCTGCTGCACTATCCCACAATGTACATTTTCCTTTGGGACCCAATCCTAACAATCCTAACAAGATTTGCATATAATACTTATACTATGCCTGTATAAGTATCATATAAAGGCATTGGGGGGAAGCAGACAGGCGCCCATGGGCCTCCACAGGAACCTGCGCCGTAGGACTGAGGCATCCCCACGTCTCGGTCCCATGGTGCAGCTTCGCCGCCTCTGAAAGGAGCGCTAAATTAGAGTTCCTTTCACAAGTCACTGAAAGTGTGCCACAAAAGGCTGCGGCACACTTTCGGTGACTCTTCCGCCGCAGTGTGTGCGAACACTGTGGCGGGAGGTCCTCCTCAGAGCGCCAGCCGTGCGGAGGGCCAGCTGTGCTGAGGATGACCTCGGGAAGAGATTGGGGCGCCGATCGTGCGGCTGCCCCTCCCCTTCCCTGCCCCCAAGACAGCCCTTTAAGCCGTCTGCTTAGGGGGGGTAGTTAAAGAAATAGATGCATTCCTGGGTGTTAGTTTTTTAATACAAGGCAGAAGTAACATGGGTTTATTTATTTATTGCCTTTTCCCATTTCAGGACATAAGGCATCTTAAAACAATTAAAAAAAATTAAAAATAGCATATGCAAACATTGAAAAGATATTAAAATGATTAAAAACACAAATAATTACAAACAAGAAATAAACAAATCCAGCATGTTGTACAGACCTATTTCCCTATAAAACCTCAAGTCTCAAGAAATTCTTCACTAGCCTATAAGGAAGGAAGGTGACAATCTCACCTCTCTGTGAAGTAGGCCACATGGTTTACTTGTGTGGACCAGTTGTTGTTCAGGGTGTGCAGCTTCATGGGGTAGTCTGCCTCCATGGAAGATTGTTTGCTTCTTCTTCTTGGAATGCAGTGCATTGGCAGGGAAGAAGTAGGAAGCCTCAGTCAATGAATCTGAACCTGGTTCAAGCTCATTAGCTGATGCCCCTAACCAGAAGAAGCTACTGAAGTTTCATACCTTAATTTCTCATATCTCATATCTTGATTTCAGTAAGGTCCCCATGTAATTCTTGCAAACAAACTAGTAAAACATGGGCTAGGCAATGCAACTATTAGGTGGATTTGTAATTGGTTGACTGGATGAACCCAAAGTGTGTTCAGCCATGGCTCCTCTTCATCTTGGAGAGAAGTGACCACTGGAGTGTCACAGTGTACTGTCCTTGCTCCAGTGCTATTCAATGACTTGGATGAAGGAATAGAGGGCATGCTTCTCAAATTTTCAGATGACACCAAATTAGGATGAGTACCTAACGCCCCAGAGGACAGGATGAAAATTCAAAATGACCTTAATAGATTAGAAAGCTGGGCCAAAGCTAACAAAATGAATCTCAACAGGAAGAAATGTAAGGTTCTTCACTTAGGCATAAAAAATGAACTGCATAGATGGGGGACACCTGGCTTGACAACAGTGCATGTGAAGAGGATCTAAGAATCCTAGTAGTCACACTATGAAAGCCTTAGGGGAAGGCAATGGCAAAACTCCTCTGATTAAACATTGCTAAGATAACTCTACAATAGGTTCACCTTGGGGTCACCATAACTTGGAAATAACTTGAAGACACACAAAAACAAACAACAAGGTGCTAAATATTGATTGTCAACTTCAATTCCTCTGTTTTCTCTTCTCACTATAGTCTTCTATCTTTACACCTTTTGCTGGCTGTGAGTTTTTTTCATTTTTCCCATAACACCAAGTGGAATGGTTATCTAGAGCACTGTAGGAAAATAAAATGATCACACACACATATAAGGGGCAAGCAGGAGCCAGTGCTTGGGGGAACAACAGAAGCAGCTCAAGGATGCTGCTGAGTAAGATGCTTTTTTCTTAGTTCCCACATGCTGACTAATCCAACCATACCACAGTTTGGAAAGATTTGGGGGAGCTGTAGTGCAAAAAGTACATTTTCCAAACTGAGCTATACTGTTCTTGCATTACCTGCATAATCAAAAGCTATGACTGGTTTATGAAATGTATAAACTATATGCTTTGAACAGGCGATATCCATATCAAAGTATATATAAGTAGCTTCAGAGTTACTAGATTGGGTAATGAGTGCAAAGCCATTGACAATATGACCTTCAGTGGCTAGAGGCTATAGTTGATCAAATGATGTCTTTTACTTCAAAGTAATCACACTTGATAGTACATTCGTTCATAGCATCATTTTAGAAAAATCTTAATAATTTTGTTCAACTTTTATAAAACACTCACAAAGAATCATTTTGCAAAGTGTAACCTCAGACTCCAGCAAGATGCAATTATGCAGATGTACATTGGCAATGAACAAAATCCATTGGCAGCCTATGGACCTTAATTAAGATTTGCTTCTAGGTTATACAAGCCATTTTTCTTCCCAATTTTAACTAAATCTATATTTTAATATATTGCACTAATTGTTCAAGATCTAAATGGACTTAAAATATTGAATTTCAATTAGCACTTCTAAAAAAAATACATGAGACATCCCTCTCCCTTTGGTTTTTGAATCTTGCCCCCCCCCCCAAAAAAAAATCAGCACTTTTTTGTGAGAGGTGGGGAAAAAATGACACAGAAGCTGTTAATGTGCACATTATCATTAATTACTGCTATTCCCCTTCCTTCAACTACAAAGTATTTTACATCAATTGTAATTAATTCAAAAGTCCACTACAATTCATCTTTCCAAAAGGCCAAAAAAGAACATTCTGGAGCTGAGTTCAGTCAGTAAGGGGTGTTAGTTGCTGTACATGAATGCAAGCTACACATATCTTTTTATTTTTATTTTTTTAAATGATAATTATTTCCCCATCCTTTTTTTTTTTTTTTTTAAGTTCACAAAGTTGTCATGATCATTCATGTACTGGTATATTCTGCATCAGTCTGACCTCACCTGGAATATTGTTGAATTGTTCTGGGCATTAGATTTCAAGAAGGATATTGAGGAGCTTGATTGTGTCCAGAGAGCGGCAATCAAGATGATCAAATGTCTGGAAACCAAGCCTTCTGAGAAAAGACTGAGGGGACTGAATATGTTTAGCCAGGAGAAAAGAAGAAAGAGAGGTGACATGATAGTTATCCTTAAATATCTGAAGGGATACAATGTAGAAGATGGAGCAAATTTGTTTTCTGATGCTGTAGAATCTAGAACCCAAACCAATAAGTTACAGGAAAAAAGATTCCACCTAAACATTAGGGAAAAGGTTATTTATTTATTTATTTTAACTGTAGGAGCTGTTCAACTGTTTTATTGTTTTATGGCATCATTGCCATAAATGCAACAGTGTGTTAATTTTCATACTCAAGTCTTACCAATGAAATATACAGGGGTAGCTATGTTGGCTATTTAGCAAATTTAAACAAAAAATCCATCAAATAGTGATACCTTTTATTAGCCATCCAAAATGCACAATATACTTGTTGCAAACTTTTGAAGCTCCACTGGCTTCTTCATCAGGCAAGATATTACAAACCGAGCAGGAGAATTAATGGAGATGTTAGTCAGATGCCTGCATTTTGATTTTTTTTTTTTTTTTTTTTTTTTTTTTTTTTTTTTGTCCTTAGATAAGATGGTAAGTGGAGGATATCATTGCAGGCTGGCCCTTCCTCCTTCGGTCCATGTGGCTATTGGGAGATTTGCAAAGACCAGGAAATTTAAAGTCCATTTGCATCTCAGCAAGGACCCCTCTCTTGCAATCCAATATGTTTCCATTCCTATGAGGTCACAGGCCTCTTTGTAGGCAGAGCACAATGGACTTTCAAAAGAATAGTGTACAGAGCAATGCTGACAAACATGTCCATAGGCAAAAATCATTAATTGCTTAGCTTTTACTCATAAATGTCTGAGTATGAATTCATGGCTATTGCCTCATATCTGAGGTTTTGAATTGGTGCAGTCATCTTTTCCTTTTTACAAAGACCAACCTTTTTTTACTGAATAAAGCTCCCACACACACTGCTGGCCATAGTGCTGAGCAGGTTTTCTGACAGTTCTAGTTCTTTTTGTTCTAGTTTCCCTAGAAGCAATCCTATTTTCAATTTGAAAGCTTTCACATATATTTGCACTGCATATCCAGTTTAAAGTGGGTGAGAGGCTTAAGCCTATATTCAAGTACCTGATAATTTTTGGGGGTGGGGAACTATTGTTTGCTGATTATTACTTGCACATTCCACTTATTGCCTATATATATGTTTCAAAATGTTCCACTTCAGAAGAAGCACCAAGCCTTCAGGAAGGCAATCATAATTTAATTGCAATGGAAAATGCATCCCTAATATAGACTGAAAAATATCTGCTCCTTGGGTGCTCTGCTTCCTAGCAATATCAAGATGGATGATGAGGCTATGCGACATCTGGCTGGCGAAGCTGCATTTGGCAGATTCAACTACAGTCTCTAAAAAAAAAAAGGGCATGGAGCAAAATTTATTAGAATTAAGATGAATATTGATTACACTAATGTTCATGTCATGCTTCTTTATGGCTTGGATACCATGTACCATGCTAGCATGCCACCTTATTCAGCTGGAAACCTTGACTGTTCATTGCTTAAGATCAATTTGCACATTACAAAACTGTAAATTTGTTACATTCCTGGCAAGGAAATATGTTTAGTTAGGCTCTATTTTGTTTGATTGGACAGCTGGTCTTTATGGAATTCTCCTATGTCATATCCCTCAAATGCTACCCAATTAAATGATCTCACCACTGTGAAATCCTACTAGACTGTATATCTGATTAAAATTGAGAACTTCTTGGCATGCTTAGATGGTGAAGTCTGAACCATGAGAGCTTGTATGTGTGTAAATTAATAATTAAAATATAAAATGATGCATAATATGGATATTTCTGAAAACAATTTTTTCAATACATCAGTACATTAGTACATACATTTACTTTTGGTATACAGTCAATAATACTTACACATCCAGGCCTGAACATAACTCACATGAGAAAACCTAAAAAATGGACTCCAGCTAATGATACCTATATCACCAAGTCACATCATAGCAGTGCAGAAGGGAACATGGGACTTTATCACATGGGAAGCAAGTGTCCTGCTCCCGTGAATAAAGAACTGTCAGTCCTGTCAATATTCTGCAAGAGTGGGATGATTTTCAGATGATGCCCCCAATGTTGCCATTATCTCACAATATTCTCATGAATAAAGTGGCAAAATTGTGCCACTTTTTATTCCCGAGAAATTCCAAAAAATAAAAAGTGGTGTGATTTTGCCATTTTATTTACGGGATAATGGCACAGTAATGGCAACATCAAAAGACGTCATCTGAAAACCATCCTGCTTTTGTGGGATATTGATGGGATTTAATGAGCTTTATTCACGGGATTGCTACCTGAGTGATAAAGTCCCTAGTTATGGTGTTTCAAAAGTATGTAATATGTTATGGAGTTGTCATCTATTTATTTTGAATAGATTTATGAACAGCTCTTTACTGGAATGGAGGAGAACTTCATATGGTTTATCTTTTAATGCAAACCTATTTAATCCATGCTTTCTTGAACCTATATATGAGGGGAATGACAGTAATCTTTTTTTGTGTTTGTGATTCTCCAAATTTTTCTATGCAGTTCTCAGTTTATCATATGGGAAGCAAGTGTCCTCCTCCCGTGAATAAAGAACATTTAATCCTGTCAATATCCTGCAAGAGTGGGATGATTTTCAGATGTTTTTATTTGGATAGCATGCTCACATAAAAATGCATATTAGCAGCTTCATTTATATACCACTTCATATCGCACTATGGGATGTCTAAGCAGTTTACAACTGTAAGCTCATTGCCCCCCAACAGTTGGGTACTTATTTTAGCGACCTTAGAAGGATGCAGGCCTGAGTCTAGCCTGAGCTCTGGCTAATACTGAACTCGCAACCTTGTGGTCTATGAGTGAGTGGCTGCAGTACAGGCATTTAACCACTGCACCACCAGGACTCCTTATTAGTCAAAATAACATACAAAGATACAATATGTTAGGAGAAATTGCTTGTAAGATTTTCACATTAGGCAAAATTACACACACAAACTAGGGAAATCTGCTTGAGGCCACCTCTTCCCAAAAGTCTGCAATATAAGGGAAAGGAGACACAAGTCGAATATGTCTGACGATTAGGTGGTTATAAACAAACTTGGCATAGGGACACTATGCTGTTGCCTGGTCAGGTGAGATGTGGCCCTGCTCCACCATCAGGTGGAAGAACAAAGTGGAATAGCAAATCGGGGCCACAGTAAGAACCCCATGGGTGCTCATCATCACTGCATAAGTTCGGTCTGGTTGGTCATGGATCTGCTATTGTGTCACTTAGCCACCTTCCATCATATGACCATGATAGACCATTCAATATGCAGCACTGAACAGACATAGAAGAACCTAATACATGCCTGGCTGTGAAGCTGAAGCACTACATACTTCTACCTAGGGCCATGCTCCCCAGTGCATGCCTAAAATGCAAGGCAGCTGTGAATGACTGAACTTAAATTAAGTAGATTGGGGATGTATGCAGGGACCCAAAGGTTTACTACTGCACATTCATTTGCTGCTCATATATTATGCATTTGTGTAGGATAGCATTGCTATAGTATAAAGATAGATAGATGATAGATACAATTATAGAGTTTAGAGAGACCACAAGGGCCATCAAATCCAAACCTCTGCCATGTAGGACATCAGGGGTTTTATGTCAATGCCAAGGCTACCACTGATATTGTTGTAGAGGCAGATGAGGAACCCTTTCTGCTCCAGCACTAGGGAATCATGGGAATTATATTTTTTTTCTGAGACATTGAGCCTTCTCTCTCAGAGAGCTCTGATGCCACAATAACTACAGTTCCCATGATTCCCTAGCACTACATACTTCAGGACAGTTAAAGTGGACTCAATTTGCACTATTTCTAGCAGTCTGCAAAGGCTCCTACTCTCCTAAGAGGTTCAGCAGCAGAAGCAATATGCCACACCATGAAGAACAAAATTCTTGGATGTCAAATCTGAAGAACATCAACACAGCAGAAATCAAAGAGCTAAAGCCAACTTCAGTATCTTGTATCTGGATACCCTAGAGATAATGTGGCAGTCAAAGACAACAGGTCTTAATTGTGTTGTGTAGTTTTATACTGTGTGTATGTATGTATGAATGTGTCTGTGTCTGTATGTTATCACTGAGGCTGTGATACTTGCCTACCACCTTCCTTGGTGTTGTTCAGTTCTTTTATTGTCCTTCTCTCTCTACATTTTCTATCTTCATTATGGTTCACCAGATGCAGGTAGTTCAAATCGGGCTGTAGCTTCAAAGAGCTGTGGGCCCAGTTCAAGGAGTGACAGTTTAGTTTCAGCTTCATGAGCTGAGATGGTCCACGTTGGGTTTTGTCTTTTTGTTTTTACTTATATTCAATTGAACTATGCTGCATATTTGACCTACTGAAGTTTCACTGGTATTTTCTCCTGCCAGTCATTTACTTATTGATCTTCTCTCTCCCAGGTTCTTCCTACTTGGCCTTCATAAAGTAACTGTCAAGGCAGCTATCACACAACTCCCCATGGGCTATTCCTTCCTCCTGCTTCTGTAGTGAACATGTTACCATATCTTCCTTCACTGTTTATCTCCATCCAGTTATTCATTTGAAGGAAAAGGTTTGGTCTTCACCCTTCCATCAAGTGAGTCCTCATAGTGAGCCCAGCTTCCATTTGCTTTAATGAGAAATATGTCTTTTCTCCACTAATACTGTTCATGGCATGAAAAGGGCAATATAATGCTTTTATACTAATAATAGTAATTTTCCCACTAGGTTCTTCAAGGCCTTTTACCACTAATTATATCTCACAATGGTAATTATATATCTGAAGTATGAGGCAAAGTGTAGCAGCATATGTGTAGCACTGTATTTTAAAAGCAGGAAATTCTGTTTGTAACAGGACTATGTGGAATCATTTTATCTCTCTTCAGAATTCTTCATATGTTTTCCCAAAAAAACCCCTTTTCTTGAGAGGAATTGATAGAAATCCAGAATGGCTATGCTGAGGGACAGTAGAAGCTATACTCTCTCTCTCTCTCTCTCTCTCTCTATATATATATATATACATATATATATATATATATATATATATATATATAATGGAGAACTTTGTAACAGAATGCTAAGTTAAAAGTAAGGAGGATTAGGAGTGACAAACTTAACAGACTTGACAATCTTCCCTTGCTTTTATAAAGTCTTCATCCTTTTCTCAGAATTGGTCACAAATTTTCCTTAACTAGGAGCCCTCTTGAAATTTTCTTTCAGATAACCCAATGGCATTTAGTTCTCAAATCCTATGGGATGATAGCAAATGAATTGTTTAAAATAAAAAAGATGCTATCTACAGTAATATTTATGTTTGTTTGTTTTTTTAAAAAAATACTTTTTTAATCAGAGAAGGGCATGAAATTGTTCATCTGTACACATGGATAATCTAAAGACAGTTTTTTAATTAGATGGCCTTGGATGAATTGATTTGACATTAATTGTGCTTTCTCAGTCTGAAAGAAATTCATAACCATCTATTTTTCCTCTGAATTTCAAAGCATCTATACCAGCATTTTTAGAGAGAAAAACACTACCACAGAAAAATGAATGTACTTAAGTTTCTTATTGTATAAAAAACAAAGAAAACTCTCCTCAATTGGAGATCTGAAAATGGCAATGCAATGTTCATGCAAATCAATTTTCATGCAATGCAGTGATGAACTGTAAGTGTTTGACAAATCTGGTATACAAATTCTGGATTATATTATGGTTTGGAAAAATTACTGGATCACTATCTCTCATCAAGATGGATTACTTTTATGATTTTACTTTAAAGATTATATTGATTGTTCTAAAGAGCACAATGGTTGCTAAATGCCTACTTCTATTTAACATTGTGGATTTTAAAATTATTTAAAATACACTGTAAAAGAGCTTCCTTGACATTTTAATGAGCAATTCCTAAATTACTATGATTCTTACAGAACTTATTAATACCCTGTGGGAAATAATTATGATTTTTTTTTCTTTATAAAAGAAAAAAAAAGTTCCAATAATGTTTTCTTGTGAATTATTAGAATATTTCTGAAAAATAGTTTCCTGGGTGAATATATTCAAAATATCAAGATGGGAAATGCTGAAACTTATATATCAAGTTGAGAGCCAGCATGGCATAGTAGTCTGAGCACTGGACTATAACTCTGGAGACCAAGGTCCAAATCCCAGCTTGGCCATGTAAATCCACTGGTGACCTCGGACAAGTCACATTTTCTTAGTCTTAGAGGATGGCCATGGAAAAGCCCCTCTGAAGAAATTTGCTGAGAAAACCCCATCATAGTTTTGCCTTAGGGTCAATCTAATTTGGAAATTACTTGAAATTACACAATAACAATAAAACAATCAAATTGTTTATTTAAAGGGCTTCCCCCCCCCCTCTTTTTCTTATCAGGCATGCTCCTTGTGTTCTTTTTTCAATGTTATTCTTCTGTTCAGAATTAAAAGATAAGAGAGGAGTGGGGAGAAGATTGCCACTTCTTCCCTCCATACCGATTCTATGCTAAACAGTACGTTACCAAACTGAAAACTGGACAGAGAATTTTAACATTAGTTATTGTGTAGCAAAAAAAATTTAAGCAAGTGTTGTTTGTTACCTGGTAATCGGAGAACCACCACGTGCTGAAATTCCTTCTTTTGCATAGCTATTAAAGGTACAGGGACAATCTCCAGTTTTCAATTTGACAACCCTACTCAGTAAAGAGGGTTCTGAATAGAGTTACAGTCATGACTGGAAAACTAGTAGAACCCACACTCCAAAGTAGAAATAGGTGACATATGGTCCATAGGATGCCTGTGGCTGTCACATCTTTACAATTTGTGCCCATCTAACCACCTCCATTGCCATGTGTACCTCCAAAGTCATTTCTTATTTATCCTTTCCTGAATTCACAAGAAATAAAGTAGATTTTCTAGCTTGGAGGCTCACCATGTTATATGATGCCTAGGGATGGAAAAATATATATCCAAAATATTAGGGAAATGGTCAAAAAGATGTATTTTGAATGCTGAGAAACACTGACAAGAAGAATCTTAGACTGACAAGACTCTTCACAGTTTGGACATATTCTGTTCAAAATCCACATTTGATTATTATGTGCAGAAAACAGAATTTTCTAAACATGAAACAGCATTTTTAGGTGGAAAATAATATTTCAGTGTAGAAATATTAATTCACACACAGCAAATACTACTTTTTGTGCAGGAAATGCTGTAATGGAGGATTTAAATGGGCAAGATGAAAGGAATATTCTCTTTTTCTCTGAAGATGCTAGCCACAGATGCTGGCGAAACATCAGAAAGAAACTCTTCTAGAACATGGCCACACAGCCTGAAAAATCCCACAAAAAAACTATGAAGGGAATAATTTGATTGGGTATGATTGGGTATGAATGTTGTAATAGAGGATTAAAATGGGCATGATGAAGGGAATAATTTGATTAGGTATAAAGTACATATACACATGTAATTTAAAATTTGTACATGAGAGCTGCTGCTCTTCTATGTAGATCACACACCTAGTCAAACAACAGGCCAAGGGGATCTCTTTATTCTTTGCCACCTTTACCCTCTTGAAGAAGGATAATGTGGATTCTTCTTCTGTGACCTTTGCAGTAAGTAGTCATGTCAACTGCTGAACACTGATACATTTGCTTCATTACCTAGAAAGATTTTAGCTTAAAGTATTGCCCTTGGTTCCTCCACTGCATATTGCAGAAAGTCCTTTGATACAAATTATTGGTGACATCTTCCTGCTTAAAAGCTTTTAAAGACATTGGTGTGAAAAACATTTGCAGTCTCATGCAGCTAACATTTGAAGCCTGTAATTTAAGCTTTTGTTTAAAATACTCCTATGAATTCTAGGATTATTTTTCTTCCTAACAATCATTCTTTTTTTTTTTTTAATGCTAGGGATCAGGCGCCCAGTTAAGTATGTGATGTACCTGTCATCACAACACTTCCTTTCTGTTTATACTGAGCCAAAACCACCAGAGAGCTAAGAATTTGATACTGAGTTTGTCACCTTCCTATGAGAGAATGTTAGCTGCTATCTGATAGGGAGGAAAATCAATTTTACAGAGCAAACTTATGCATTACAATGCATTTAGGTAATCTAGAGAAGTATTACTTCTAGTGTAGCAGGCCATACTAATTAATAATCATTTTGCTAAACAATTTACTTATTGTTCATGGTATTGTTATTGTTATTTAAAATTGTTTAAAGTTTACTCATAACTTCCAATGGTTTTTTTTTCTGAAAGAAATCATTTGGAGTCATATTTTTTTGCACTCTTCTTATGTTGAAGTTGTTTTTTGTTTTTTTTTAATGAGGAAATAATTTGAAACTAACATATTAGGGTTAAAGTAATGAGTAACAAGCAATGACTAATGGCCTGGTTTTTACAGACATATCATAGTGTGCTGTTTTGTCTACACACACTGTAGACAAGACCTTGCATTATCAGATGCGACTGGCATGATGGAAGTCCATCATTGTAGTTACATCTTACAATGCTACTGTCCCCTGAACCTGCTTTTTCAGCCTGTTAACACCCCAATGAAAAGGTTTCAAAGACAGTAGTTCAGGTTCTGAGAAATGACATCTGCAGCACTGTCTCAGTCATGGTATCCATAAAGAACAGGCAACTGGACACACATGCACACGCACACACATGGACACTAGTTCCTACTGAGAATGCTTGTCTCAAGTCACCCTACAACAGACAGAGGACTGTAGATATCATTTCCCAGTGTCTCAGGGCCTAAGCAGACTGCCAGAAATAGTGCACATTAAATTGAGGCACTGCCCTGGCTCAGTGCTAGGGAATCATGGGAACTGTAATTTATTGTGGCACCAGGCCTCTCTGACAGAGAAGGTTCAGTGTTTCAGAAAAAAATACAATTCCCATGACTCCCTAGCACTGAGCCAGGGCAGTGCCTCAATTTAATGTGCACTATTTCTGGCAGTCTGCTTAGGCCCTATAGCACCTTGGAAACCCTTCAGTTATGGAGCTGCCAGGTTGAAACGGTAGGCTTTGTGGTCATCTTTAGTCATTTACATCCATTATTGTGAGTGCCCAGATGTAAATAAATCTTAGCCAATGTTGCAATAGCACTGAACCCAGGCTAAGATGTAGAAGAGATGCAGAAGACAACTTTTGCACAGGCTCTTTTGGTTTGTATATTTGAAACTGATCATGGTGTCTCCCCTGCCAGGTAAGTATTGAAACACTGTCCAGAATTATGGACCAAAGCTTTGGCCAATTTATTCACTCTGATAAATAATACGGGCGAGATTCCAAGAAGTTGGAAAAACTCAATTATAATTCCAATTTTTAAAAAAGGGGATAAGCAAGATCCAGCTAACTACTGCCCGATAAGTCTGCTTTCCATTGTGGGTAAACTTTATGATAGTTATTTGGCAATGAAATTGCAATGCTGGATGACCACTCAAGCCCTTCTTGGGCCTGAACAAGCGGGCTTTAGAGGTCACATGTCCACTATAGATCATATCACAGTCATTTCCTTTCTTATTAATAAATATATTTCCCGACCCAAAGGGTAATTATATGCTGCTTTTATAGATCTAAAAGCGGCTTTTGATCTTATTCATAGACCTACACTTTGGAGTAAATTGGACAGGCTAAACATAGATTCAAGACTCCTATTTTTGTTGAGCCAAATTCATACTAACAATGTCTGTAAAGTGAAGTTTACTGAAAGAGAACATCTAACTGACCCAATCTATGTAGGAAGAGGTGTAAGACAAGGCTGTGTTTTAGCACCACATTTATTTAATTTATTTGTGGCAGATCTTCCAATGTTTATGTCAATGGTTGATACCCATCCCCCCATGCTAGGCGATCACCCATTACTTGTGTTGCAATATGCCGATGACACTGTATTACTTTCGTTGACTCAAGTGGGCCTATCGAGAGCCCTGAATAGATTTAGTGAGTATTGTACCAAGTTTCATCTACAGATAAATGTTACAAAATCAAAGGTTTTGGTGTTTTCAAAAGGTTTCAATCCAAGGAAATGGAAGGTGAATAATCAAATTATAGAGCAGGTAAAAATGTATACATATTTGGGTGTTCTCTTCCATTATAATGGTTGTTGGGCAAAACAGAGAGAAAAGGTAGTCCAATCTGGAAAAAGATCCCTGGTGATTCTACAATCTTTTTATTATAAGAAGGGTAACCAAGATCTCCTTGCAGCTATGAAAATTTACAAAACTAAAATAAGACCACAAATACTATATAGCATATCTGTATGGGTCACAGCTCTTAATAGGGAGGTCGAAAGTTTACAAGCACAACTATGTAGGAAATTGTTATCCATTCCACCATGTGTTCATGACTTAATGTTATATGCTGAACTTGGTCTGGATTCACTCGAGACCACAGCCTGGTTGATGGCGTACAAATATTGGCTAAAAATCCACTATAGACCAAATAGATCTAGTCTAATTTGGTTTCTTTTATCTGACAATTATTATACTATCTGGTCAAAAATCTACGAAGATAAATTAAAAATTAAGGGCCTAAGTTTGGACTCACTACTCCTCCTGACTGAGGAGGAGTGCTTCAAGACAATTAAAGAATGTTTATTGAGTTGGGACTACAAGATGACTTATCCCATTACTCCCAGAGTGTGTTCCCCCTCTGTATTTGGCATCCCCCTCATTGGGGAGAGATACCAAAGTACTTTCAATCACTGTCCCTACAGGCTTTGAGGAAAGCCTTCCTCTTTGCAAGGTTGAATATTCACCCTTCCTGTGTTACCAGGGGCAGATATTTCAGGATACCTTTTGCAAATCGAACGTGTAATTGTGATCTATCTCCAGATACTCTTCAACATATTACATTTCTTTGCCCGTTGTATCAAAAACCTAGAGTGAAATTGCTAAAGAAATTAACGGAATTGAATTACTGCTTAACTGATTTAACTTTAGTACATTTATTGGAGGATCGTAATGTACAGATTACATGTTTGATGGCCAATTTTTTAATGGAGGCTACAAAAATTTGGCACAAATTAAATAGTGGTTAGAGTTCAGTGTTAGATGATTTTAATGATGGTAAATTTTAATGTATTCATGTTAATTATTTTAGTTCAATTTTATATTGTATTGTTCATTGTATATTGATTATCGAGATGCCTAATAAAGGTTATGGAATGATGATGGAATGATGATGAACTGAAATCAGTTCTTGTACAAGACATCCATTAGCTGAACATCTTTGCCTCAATATAGGGAATGCAAATCATTTAATAAACATTGCTTCCATGTGTTAATGGTTAACTAAGGGCCTCGGCAGATGGCTTATTAAGCCATCCTCGAGGCAGGGAAGAGGAGGGGCAGCCGCATGCTCAGCGCCCCTTCCTCCTCCTGAGGTTGCCCTCGGAGCCGCCGGCCCTCCGCACAGCCAGCTCTCCGGGGGCAATCTCCCGCTGCAGCATCCGGACACGCTGCGGCAGATAAGTCAGCGCAAGTGCACCTCATGCTTTTGAGGCACACTTTCTCTGACATTTGCAAGGAGGTTCATCTGAGCTGTGTAGTGCTATTCATCATGATCCTTTAATATATTAATATTGTTTATCCAGTTACAAAATGATAGTGCAGGAGCTGAGTGGTGTAACAGTTTGAGTCTTGGAGTAAGACTCAATGAAAGAAGGGTCCAAATCCCACTCAGCCATGGAAATTCACCAAGTGAACAAGTCACACTCTCTCAGCTTAGAAATGAAGAAATGGATACTTCTTTTTAATAAATCTTGCCCAGGATAAGTTCATCATAACTCAAAGGCAATTTGAAGGCCTTAGGAACCACCACCACCAACACTACAAGACCAACGAAATGCAGGGGCAGTCAGAAAATGGTGGCAGATGTAGTCTGATTTTGACTTGATCAGCTGGAAAATCAGGATACAATGTTTTATCTAGTCATCTTTTGGAAATGGGCCACAGGATTTTTCTTCTTGCAGAGATTTTCATTGTTCTTTTTTCCCTTCAGCAAAATTACAGACATGGAGGCATGGCTCCGCCACCCCATTTTAGTCACAATTTGAAGATCCAAAGAAGTTAAGCAGAAAAAACTTTTCATATCATATTTCTTTACCTTCTTATTTGTGTTTTTTTTTAAAGTATTCTCATTAATTTCCTCTTACTTCTTTTCTTTTGGGCTGCATCTGCACTGCAGAAATAATCCAGTTAGACACCACTTTAACTGCCATCACTACTACAACATTAGCTCTATAACTCTAAAATATTATTACTTGGAAGATGAGAGTGGATTCTATAATATGATTATATTAAAGAAAAAGGAGGAAGGAAGGGAAGGAAGGAAGGAAGGAAGGAAGGAGGGGATGAGAGAGGGATGAATGAATGAAGGAAGGAAAGGTTATCAAGAAAGGGTACTTATAAACAGATGAAGTTTGGAAAACTTTGGGATGGGGACTTGAATAGTTTTCATTGTTTAAACTACAACTGCCATGCTAGCAAGAGTATAAAAAACAACTTTGGAGATGTTGCATCGGCACAAAGGACTCACACGCATTGTTATGGGTAAA
>CM034704.1:8837204-8872223 GCA_020142125.1 Phrynosoma platyrhinos
GGGGGGGAATGTGTTGAGGAATGGATCCTGGGGAAAATGTACAGATGTGGTACAAAAGGTGACAGGGTTACCTTGAGCCATGGAGCAGCCATAATGAGCCAGCATGATGTGCTGAGTCACAGAGGGCTGATGCAACACTATGCAGAGGATTGAGTCACATACCTTCAATTCTGCTGTGTTACATCAGTCAGGTGAATGGCTAGACTAATATCCCTGGAAGGAATACTGTATATAAGGGATGAGCATGATTGTACAGTGTGGGTTTTCATTAGTGTGTGGTGTAATGTGAGTAGCTTTGTCAGTCATGACAAGCTTGTACATAGACAAACGAAAATTAAAGAGCCTCCTTGAGAGATATTTGCCTATTGTCTTATTTGCCTGCTTCTGGAGGGAGGAAGAGAGTTCTCCATCCAGGTGCACAGCTTCAGTGCGGTGTAACGCTGTTTGCACAACCACACTGACAGAATGGATCTTTTCAAATCTTTCTTTGGACTGCAGTTCTTTTGTGGTTTAATGGTTGTAGTTGCATAAGGTAAAAACAGACTTTAGAAATGCCTTTCCCTGGTCCAGTTCTTATAGGCAGGCTATTACAGTTTGCCAACTTTATGCCCTGAAGCCTGGTAATTAATAGTATTGAGTGTTAGAGGTAAAATAATTAAACACTGGTTAGTGGATGGTGACTGTCTGAGGTTAAAAAGAGTCAGTTCTAATTAGAAAGCAACTGTATAGTACTGCTGCCTGAGTATGGTGTCCATGTAGGAAACAGCAGCAACAAAAAAGGCCAGTATTTTGTGGGAGGAAAAACAAGAATCTAGGTGTAATCCATCAGCATTAACATTGATTCTGGGTTCTGTTTAATGCCAGCTATTTTGTTCAATAGATTAGGTAATAAAAGGTTAATAAACTAACTGGATGATAAAATAGTGGACTTAACTGATTTACTGAAGATCATCTAAGAGGATCTCACTCATACTACAAAAGCTGTATCAAACGGTTGGAAATCGAGCAATTCGACTACTTTCAACATGGCTACTTCCAGTGTCTGCAGCCCCTGGCTTTGTGCAGCTTCTGTCTATAGTGTTCTTAGGCTATATTCTAGGGATGAACATCTACACAGGGATGGAATGATTTTTTCTATCCTGCACCCACCCAGTGGGCTGAACTGGCTTATTTCATGGGGACTTTTTTTCCAATTTGTTTGATGGTTTGGTAAATTTTTGTGGTATTGAAGGCTCAGGAAAAGCAAATGTTGTTTGGACATACTTTGGGCAGTTTGTGTAAGAAAATAACCCCAAATCAGCCCATTAAAAAAAAAATCTGATGGCTTTGAGGACCTTTTGGGGAGGGGTCTTGAAGACCTACACCAAGGGTCATATGCAATCTGTGGGCTACACTTTTCCCACCCCTACTGTATATCATAACTTGTTCCAGTTGACAGGGAGTGTTGCTCCTCCATGAAAAATTGTTGTTGTTATGCTATGTTGATATAAGATGTGCTTCTTTTATGATCACACATATCATAAAAACCGCAATACAGTTATAGTTGGTTTGTAGAGGCAATGCAAACAATGTTAAGTATAAAATGTATATATATATATAAGAATATGTCTGGACAATGTAATTATCCTTCTACATGGGAGTAGATAAACATATAACTGATTTGTTTGTTCAACAAATGGCAAGAAATATGATTGTTTTGTTTTCTGCCTTCAAACTAACCTTGACTCATGATGACCCTGTGAATAAGACATTACCCACCCCATTCTCCACTGCTATACTCAAGTTCTGTAGGCTCATGCCCGTGGTCTCCCTGACTAAGGGCTTCTACAGACAGCACTTTGCGGCATCTTGAAGGCAGGCAAGGGGAGGGGCAGCTACACACCGGGTGCCTCAACCCCTCCCTGAGGATGTCATGATGGCACACGCCATTATGCATGGCGTGCACCATCAAGACATCCTTCTGGCACAGTATCTTGATGCGCTGTGCTGGAAGAGATGCAGAAGAGCTGCATGACGACTCTTGATGCGTCCCTTCTGCCGGCTCTGAAAGGAGTGGCATTTTAGCACTCCTTTCAGGGCTGGCAGAAGGGAGGATTGGGGCTGAGGCATGGGCAGCCTCGACCACAATCCTCCACTTCCCAGGCAACCCACAGCCTGCATCCCCCCTGAGTCTATTTGATGTACAGTCTTCCTCTCTTTCTAGTGCCCTCCACCTTCCTCTTTTCCTACTGCCTTCCACTTTAGAATGCAATATTTTCTTTTCAATTGAGTCAAGTAATCTGATGATGTGTCCAAAATATAATAACATTAATGTAATCATTTTGACCAAATTTAAATTGACTTTACCTGATTTTGCAAATCTGTACCAAATACCACTAAAGAAAGTTCCATTGGAATCTGCATTTCTTTGAATTTTGCAATGGAACACTGCAATCAAAAACACATACAAAGCTGTGTGTTTGAGCAGAAAGTGCACACAAAAAATTTATGTAGGAGAATGGCTTACAGAAAATGTGGCAAAACTGCATTCATCAAAACAGTTTTGATGAATGTGGCAAAACTATTTTAATGAATTGCATTCATTAACAGAAATGCACACAAAACAGTGTACAAATTTTCATTAATCCTTTGTATAGTTCAGGATGATACAAACGTTAAATTGGTAAAATTCTCAAAACTGGTGATGACTTGAAGAAGACTGGGAAATTAAGAAACTGAGAACCTGAAATTTCAAAAAAACAAAAAAAAAGGTCATCTGTGGTGTCAGAACTGAGACAATTGGATGCAATGATAGTGATACAAAACATTCTTCTCATACCAAGCTTGCAAGAATTCTTGGAACCATTTTTTTCCGCTGTCTCTTTCAAACTGATCAATATGTTCTCATCATATAATCCACATTGCATTTATTTCTGTAACATAGCTTAACTTCAAGTGTAGCTGTGGTTAATTGCTAATCTATATTCATTAAACAGAACAAATGAGGGCAGCAAAAGTTGATGTTTCATGTTCTTGTATCATCAAGTGTGTGAACTTATGAGCTCTCTCTTTTTCTCTTTTGAACTCTTACTGGTGTAGATTCTTACCCAGCAATTTATGGAACCTTTTAAGAAATGATAGAAATATTTTTTCTAGATTGAAGTTAGAAGGCAGCATTTTCAGGGGATGGGGTTAGATTCAAATTAGAGAACAGAGGCAATAGATGGATCTGTTTCATATTTGTTACAATGATGAGAATGCTTTTATTTTTTAATTCTTAAATGTTCTCTGATGATAATGTCTGTAGCTACAGAAGTAGTATAGATGAGGACTTCTACTTCCTATGCATGGTCTAAGAAAATGTGAGTGTATGGAACTGAACATTTTCATTCATCTTCTTTTTTTTTTTTTTTTTTTTTTTTTAAGATCTTAACCTGCTGTGGTGAAGACAACAGGGAAGGGGCAAGCAGAAGAGTCCACAGCCTGAAAGCTACCACTGAGAAGGCTCTCTCCTGTGTCCTCACCAGATGAACCTGAGGTGATGGGATTTAGAAGAAGCTTTCCCTGAAAAACTTATAATCCAAGGCCACTCATATAGGGAGATATTGACTGCATCTGCACTGCAGAAATAGTGCAATTTGATACCACTTTTAATTGGCAGGGCTCAAAGTTGTGGAATTCTGGGATTTGTAGTTTTGTGAAATATTTAGCTTTCTCTGTCAGAGAGCTCTGGTACCACAACAAACTACAAATCCCAGGATTCCATAGGTTGTAGCCATGACAGTTTAAACAGTGTCAAACTGTATTATTTCTTCAGTGCAAATGCAACCATGGTATTTTACTAGACACTTTATATACTAGACACCTTTTTTAAAAATACAATATAATGTTGCTGTTTATGTTACATATGGTAACCATGGTAAAACCCTTATCTGTTAAATGGTTTCAAATCCCATTCTCCTCAACGATGGTGTGACATGTTCATGACTGTGTTGGTGCAATCATGTGCATGTGCTGTCATTAAGGATAACAGGGCAGGACCATCTACTGATGCTGCAATCTACAGGTGGCAAACAAGCAGATAGGAAGAGCTTACTGTATTTATTCATTTAAAAAGTAGCAAGCTACTCAGGCTATAAATCTGTACTAGGAACTGACTCTTAATGATCCTAGAAGTATTTGTGTGGTTGCCTCTATTAACATATGATAATTTCAGGATTTCCCTGGAAGGATGAAGCAGTTCTTTTTCAGTTGGTTAATTTGGAGAAGGCAATTCAAAGTAGGAATGCTGAGCTGTGAAGATAACAAAGGACTCCCAAAGATGATGCTGAGTCTTCTGCTCTGGAGAATTCACACTGGAGTTTTTTGGTTTGGCTTTTGCTAGGTAGGGTGTCTAGACACCCTGCTTTACAGACAATACTCCTTTGGGGGGTTGCAGACTGCCAGAAATAGTGCAAATTGAGTCCACTTTTAGGGTTAGGATTAGTGCTAGGGAATCATGGGAATTGTTTTTTTTTTTCCTAAGACATTGACCCTTCTCTGTCAGAGAGCTCTGGTGCCACCATAAAGTACAGTTCCCATGATTCCCTACCCTAACCCTAACCCTAAAAATGGACTCAATTTGCACTATTTCTGGCAGTCTGCAACCCCCCTTTGTTTAATGGTCTGTCCCATCCACATCCAGATTAAAAATGAATGATGACAAAAAAGAAAGCAGCAGACCAAACAAACACCTGCTCACTTAGTATGTGACTTTTCTGGTGGAATTTAGGTAGCCACCTTACTTAAAGTCCATCCCTAGAAATGCTCTGGTGACAGAGTCCTCTGGATATTAAATTAACCCCAGTATTAGTCATTACTACAGGAGACCCAGTGAAATCAACAGGACTTAAACAAGTAATGAATAACAATTCCCATTCATTTCACTGAGTTTCCTCTAGTTGGAACTAACAATGGTTTTAACTCAAACACCATGGAGAAAGGGTAGAGGAATTATACAGAACAGCCAGAACATGGCAGAATGAACCAATTAAAATGGGAGGGTTCATCAGAGCATATGCAGATGCCTATTCATTATTATTGGGATCTTGGGAGACTTTTATGCCCCCAAACAATCTTTCCTGCCCTTTAAACTCTTCCCTTTAGGCTATGGAGTGAATTCTGCATCACATCTAACTCACTCTTGTTCTACAGGCAAATGATTGATTCATATGTGCCTTTTTAAATACCTATGCATTTCCTAGGCAGAGAGATAGACACAGAAAGTAACATCTTCTGTAAGAAATCAAAAGTTATTTGTTTTATTCAAGTATATTTTATTTGCATGCTGCTGTTCTTGATGGGACATACAGTTAGACAAGAAATGTAAAAGATATATTTTTTCCTGTGGGAAGAGTTGGGAGAAAAACATGTTTGGGGCAGACAAACAACATGTGTCACACTAGACAATAACAACAGAACTGGAAAGAAGAAAACACCAGTGTGTTTTGGGAAAAGGAATCATTCTAACCAAAACACGCTACATAAGCATTGTTTGTCACATGGACAAGGACGTCAGCAACATGGGTTGGGCTGGAGGTCTGGGAAAGTGGGACTCAGCCAATTATCTAGGATGTACACACCCAAGTGGGTGGTAGATTGGGGAACAAAAAAATGCAGCCCACAGAGGTTATCAGGAGCAGAAAATTCACCCCTCGACCTGCCATAGTTGCCTATGTCTATGCACATTTCTCTTTTCTTGGCATGATTTGTTAAGCTATATTAATTTAGGAAGCAATTGTAGGCAAAGCAATAGGTTTTATATGTCTTGCCAGAAACCAGTGACTCATCTATTCATACAGTTAGCAGTAATAGATTGTACATATCTACCTCTCATAACTTAACAGACTCCATAAACTGAATTGTCATTACCTTCACTGAGGCTGAGAGAATGTGACTTGGCCAATATCATCCAGTGGGTTTCATGGCCAAGCAAGGAATCAAACCCTGATCTCCAGAGTTGTAGTCCAAAACTCAAACCACTACACCTGAAATATAAAATATATCCCTATAGGGAAGGCCATAATATGCTTCTATGATCCTGATTGGGGTCTTTGCAATGATTAAATCCTTATAACTAACAGTGGATTACCACTGGCTTTTTAAAATTGATCAGAATACGTTTTTTGCATAGTATAAAAACAGCATGGTATAAACACAAGGCAAATTGCCATGCCCATAGCTAGATTTAGTTTGTTGTTTGGTCTTGTGTCTAATTCTATAAATGCACAAATGTTCACTTGCATACATTCTTTTTCTGAGTAGTGTGCCTTTTACAAGATTCAGTATAAAGAAACTTTAAAACAAAAATTAAGTTGGCTACATTTTCCAGTGCTCTTGGACTAATGTAATGGGAAGGGTAATTACATAATATATCTTGTACTTCTGTGACAAGGTACACATGAAATGCCACAGGCAAAAGGTCTCTGATGTAGTGCAAATCTTTGGAGCGAAAATACAAATGGCCAGCTTCCATTGAAGATGGCTCTTTTGCAGGAAACCAAACTATCCATTAGTAAACCTATAGGGAGAAAGAATAAGATGGGCTGCAGTTTAATGCAAACAGCATAACAGCATTAATATATTTGCTTGAAGGCAAGATATCCAATTGGGTTTTAACCATTAATTTCCCTACAGTTAGCTTAAACAAACCTTCAATAAGCCATTTACCCACTATTTACCCATTATTTACCTGAGCCATTTACCCACTATTAGCTACAGTTTGGGGCAAGATGCCCTCTCTGAGTAAGAACTGCCCTTTCCCTTGACCTCTTCAGCTGGATCCAATCAAGAAGGCAAAAGAGGAAGGTAATGCTGGCAGAACAGACAGGTTAAAAGACAAGGATAGTAGTGAAGAAGATCAACAGAAGCCTTATATTGAAATGTGGTCCCAAAGATGTGTCTGATTATGCTTATATCCAGTGCCTCAGTGGCATCCCTAGGGTTGGTGTCACCCAGTGCGGGAACTCATGATGTCACCCCCCCCATTGACCTCCTCGCATTACACACCATACATAATCTTTAGTAATGCTTTTTTGCACTAATGTTACACATAAATAATAATTCCCATATATCAACTTCAATTTTTAGTTTCTTGTCTCCTTTTTGTTTCCATTCTCCCTCTTTCTTTCTTAATTGCTCTAGCAATTTAATCCTCTTCTTTTGCTCTTATTTTTTTTTCTTTTCCACCTGAATTTTGATATTATTCCTCTGATAACTGCTTTGCTTGCATCCCATAGAATATTATTTGATGCTCCTTCAGTCTTGTTTTCCTTACAGTAGAATTTTAATTTCTTTTTAATTTTATTTAATGTTTTTTCTTCATTAAATATAGTGTCTGATAATCTCCAAGCGTACTCACTCTTTTTTTTCAGTTATCTTCAGTAAAATGGGATTATGATCTGATATATATTTTGGCAAAGTTTCCATAAAGTGAATTTGTGGGAGTATTGTCTTAGTAGCTAGGAACAGATCTATTCTTGAAAAGAATTGTGAACTTCTGAAAAAAAAAAGTGTATTCTTTTGTTTGGTTATATGTATATCTCCAAACATCTATTGCCATATTCTTCTTGAAGTCTGAAAAAAGATCTGGGGAGTTTTCCTTGACTTTTTCTTACATTTTTCTGAATAGAGAATCTGTCTATATCCAGTTGTATGATTGCATGAAAGTCTCCTAAAAGGAGTATATCATTGTATTCCATTGATTTGATTTCTTTTTTTAATTTTATCATCAAACTGCTCTCTATTCTCTTATGGAGCATAGATACCAACTATCAAAAATGTCAAATTTTTAAATTTTACTTCTACCGCCACCATAGAACCTTCCTTATCTTGGAAGATTTCTTTCAAACTATATTTGTTCCTTACAAAATTATTACTCCTTTCTTTTTTTTCCCTGTAGAAGATTAGAAACAGTCTCCTAATCTTAAGGTTTTTTTTAGATATTTAGACTCACTGTTTTTGATCTTAATTTCCTGTAAACAAACAATGTCTCCTTTTAATTTTTCAATCCGGTGGAAAATTAAACTTTGTTTGTGTTTGTTGCTTATTCCTTTACTATTCCATGATATTATGTTTAATATATATACCTTATTTTCTTGAGTATAAGACTACTTTTTAACCTGCAAAATCTGGGGTAAAAGTGGGGGGGGTCGTCTTATACGCTGGGTATAAGGAGGTTCATGATAGGTTTGCCTTAGTGTCCTCATCAGTTGGAAATGACTTGAAGGTGCACAGCAACAACAACAGTTTTGGAAGTCGTACTCTTCCCAAACTCTATATTTTAACTGGAAAAGTGGGGGGGTCATCTTATACGCTGGAAAATACGGTGTGTGTGTGTGTGTGTGTGTGTGTGTGTATGTATTATGTTTGGTGCCTTGATATATATATAAGATCAAATAACTTTACTACCTCTATTATAATTAAAATCTTCGAATGTTATTATGTTTAGGAAATGATGCTGTCTTACCTCTGCTTTTTAAATTGGGACATGCTAATAGTTACTAATATGTTCCTGCAAGAAGACACTGTATATCATTAAGATGTTCTATTATGTTTTATTTGTGTTTTTTATACTGGCCGAATGACTGTAATAAAATCAATCAATCATATATATATATATACATATATAGTTTTGATGATGTGCCACCCCAGCCAGCCCTATGATATATTTATTTTATTTTGCACTTTTAATGTATTTGTTTATTTGTGTATCTGTTTATTTGTGAGTTTTTTTGTGATTTATTTCTTTATTCTTATAATGTACGTAGTTAATCTTCTATTTTATTTGTTTCCACTTTCGTCCTCCTGTCCAGGGTGAGATTCATTATCTGTTTTTTTTTCTTGGTCATCTTGATTCTCTTTTCTTCTTTCTGGACTCTCTTTCATCTCTCTTTCTTTTCCATCCTTGGAATTGTTTTTTTCTTCTCTTCCATTTTCCTTGCCTCTTTTCACTCTCCATTCTCTTGTGCGATGTGATATTTCTATATTTTCCTCTTCAAATTATCCTCCTCTATGTGTCCTATCCTTTATGAACCGTTGTTCCATTTCTTTGGCTTTTTCTACATTATTGATTCTAAATCTTCTCTTACAGTCCTTCAATTCTCTCCCATTTGAACTCCAATTTCATGTCCTGCAACAACTGAGTAAGAAATTTATATTTTTGTCACTCTAACACTCTCTAAAATTTAAAAATTCTAAATTTGTTATTTTCAATCAGAAATCTATTCTCGTAACTTTTATGGATAATTTGATCTCATCATAGACTTGACAAAACATACAACTATATATTGAGGAACTTTACATTTTTAGTTCCTATGGAATTTATTCTCAAAGTTTTTTCCAGTTCTGTTAGTAGTCGTTCCGTATTATATCCAATAAATTGTGCTAAAGGTGGTATCATTCTCATGGTTAAATCTTCATTTTTCTTTTCTGGAATCCCTCTAAGTTTTATACATTTTCCTCTGTATCTTAATTCATTAGATGAGTCCCTCATGTTATCTTGAGACTGCTGTAGACAAATTTATTTTAATGTTTTTTTTTCTATTTGTAAAGTTCTGTCTTTAATCTTTTCTACTTCTTTTGGAGTCTTGGTTAAATGCCCTGGTGGTGCAGTGGTTAAATGCCTGTACTGCAGCCACTCACTCGTAGACCACAAGGTTGCGAGCTCAATACTAGCCAGGACTCAGACTAGACTCAGGCCTGCATCCTTCTGAGGTTGCTAAAATGAGTACCCAACTGTTGGGGGGCAATGAGCTTACAGTTGTAAACCGCTTAGACATCCTATAGCGTGGTATGAAGCGGCATATAAAAGAAGCTGCTTTGCTGCTTTTGCTTTAAATCAGATGTTATTTCTCCCCCCCCCCTTTTTTTTTTTTGCCAAGACAATCCAATTCTTTTTTCAAACCTTTTTAAATATTCACTCTGGTCTCTTTGATCTCCTCTCTCATTTCTTGGCAAATTTCTCTTTGATCTTCTTTCATTTCATTTCCCATTTCTTTCATTTCCTGCCATATTTTCCTAATTCCCTCCAGAAGTAACATATTTGGATATATTGTTCTCACTGAGACTTCTACATAACCCCTTCTTTGAGTTGGGATCTGCAGTTGTGTTTCTTTTTTAGTTGCTGCTATTTTCTCAGATTTTCCCTTTCAATTAAGATTATAAAGGCAAGCAAAGATAAGAAAAGTTATCAAATACTGATATCATAGCAACTGTTATATATACTGTTTACAAAATTGAATGAAATTAGCAAATACCAAACTTAACTTAAAAGGTTTAGTAACACAATAGTATAAATCCTTGTAAATTCCCATAGTCAACAAACCAATAGATTTTTTGGCTCATTAAATTTAATCTCACATAATCATTTCTGATTTACCCATACTGATACAAAGCCCTTGAATAATCATATGACTGATCTATGAACAGCTTATTTGCTATTTAATTATCTAGGCCCAATATATTTTTTCCTTTATACAAATAATCAGAACAAAAATCTTTACACCACATAAATCATTCTTATTGTTTAAAGTCTAATTCCAAACTTTCTACTGTATACTGTTATATATCTTGTTCATGTACAATTATTTAGTTTTTTAACTTTAAATTATTTTCATCCTATTTATTTATTTATTTGTTCCCCTCTTCTTACATTTTCTCTTCTTCTCACTATTTCCCTTCTGTCCATAAAAAAGAGGGTACCTCCACTAGGCTTCTTCCTATCTTCCTTCTTTTACTCTCTCTCTCTCTCTTCATATTCTTCTTCTTGTTTTTATTTTCCTCCTTTTTTCTTTCTCTTTTTTTTCTCCTCTCTTTACCAGAGTTTTATCTTTCTTTTTCTTCTGTCCATATAATTTACCCAAATATCTTTGTATCTTTATCTCTGGTACTCCTTCTTAAAAATCAGTTTCATCATTTTCTCTCAAGACTTTTTAATCCTTGTGAAGTCCTTATTCAGTGATCTTTCCTTTTATTCCTCTTTTCTGTAGCTTTCTAGAGTGTAATTCTCTCTTCTTTCTGTTCACTCTGTTGTTCAACCTTTTCCAAGACCTTGTAGAGTCCTTATTTAATTATTTTTTTTCCTTTTATTCATCTTTCTTTAGCTTTCTAGGGTGTCGTTCTCTCTTGCTTTCATTAACACTATTGTTTTCCCCTTTCCAAGAACAGCTCATCTCTGGATCCCCCTTAAGTCTATTTTTCTTCCTTATTTTCTTCTTTTTCCTCTCTTCTTCCTTTCCATTTCTATTCGCCTCTAATATTTTGCTATTTCTCTGTAGTCTTGTTTTCCTGTCTTCTTCACTAAAGTTCTTTTCTTTCTCTTTAATGTTAGTTTCCTCTTGCTATTCTATGCCTTCTTCATTAGCCTTCTTTCCATAAATGCCTCTATATTTTCTATCTATCAACTTTTACAGCTTTTGCGCCTTTTTGTCTTCATTTACGGCTTTGTTTTATGGCTTCCTCTCTCTGTCTTGGCATCTTGGGCACCTCCCTTTCCAGAAAGCCAAGAGCATCTCTGACATGCTCCCAGCATTGGGATTACTACAGGTTTGTCATCGGAATCTTAACAAATGATTGTTCACACCTTTTATTTTATATTTCTTTCTGCAGCTTTATAGATGTATTAATTAAATGTGGCACTCTTATTGGTTGCCACTTGGCACCTACACTAAAGGGCAGCTTCAACTCTTCTCTTTTCAAATCCCACAAATCACCAAGATGCCGCTGGCAGCTGGTATCAGGTCCTTCTTACTTGTTCTGCCACTGTTTCATGTAGCTATAAATTCTCCTCCAAGGAGTTAAGTCCAAAGAGTTGAATCGATAGTCCCCCTACATAGGGGGACTAGGGATGGGTAAAAACTTGTCCCTGCCCCCCCCCAACTCTGTTATCTCAAAGGTGAGGTTACAAGAACCTTGTACCTGCATGTTCCTCCAGAGCCCTCACACTGGAAGTTGTTTTATTGTTACTGCTGTTGCCTTTACATCATTTCTGATTTATAGAGACCCTATTTCAATTTACAGGGATCTCTGGGGATGACCAAGTTCACTCAGTGGGTTTCCACAGCTGAGAGGAAACTGAGCTTTGATCTTCAGCTCTCT
This sequence comes from Phrynosoma platyrhinos, assembly GCA_020142125.1. Lineage (NCBI taxonomy): Eukaryota > Metazoa > Chordata > Lepidosauria > Squamata > Phrynosomatidae > Phrynosoma > Phrynosoma platyrhinos. The sequence goes on from CM034704.1 coordinate 8,849,319, forward strand.
GCTTGTTTTGATAGGTATAAATAAAATATTTATTATTGATCAGTTTTCCAGTCTACCAGAAATAACAAATTGGAGTTTTGGGCTATGAATTATTCATATCCTAGCCTAAAATCTAGGAATCAATAACATATTATCAGATAATGTGGCACATTCATAGCTATGCCACTTTTTTGAGCTATTGAGATCCTTTCTATGGTGATTTTGTCAGGATGTTTTATCAGTTTATTTTGAATTGTTCCCAGCACCTATCACTACTGGAATCACATAATATCTATCATCATCATCATCATCACCATCACCATCACCACCTCCATCACCTGGCCAATCTGAATTCCATGAAGAACACCATGCAAATATATTGGAAGGATGCCACAGAAGGACATAATTCATTTGAGAACTGAGTTACATTAATTTAGAAAGCAAGTGTAGGCAAAGCAATAGGTTTTATATGTCATGCTAGAAACCAGTGACTCATCTATCCATACAATTAGCAATAATAGATTGTACATGTCTACTTTTCATAACTTAACAGACTCCATAAACTGATTTGTAGAATTCAAATTAGGTAGATTCACATGCCCAGAGAGAGTTGACACAGAAATGTATTAGCAACAAAACCACCAGGTTCCATGTCAATTAATAGTTTGTCAAGATTGCCGTAGGAGATTAAATAATATAAGAAAAGTATTTATAATATGTTAACAGATGAAGGGGTCACATGAAATCAAATATATGTTTAAAATGTAATTTTTGCTCTGATAATTTCTTTTAAAGGCAGACTTTAAAATATGTATGGTGCATTCAGTTATACATTTCTATACAGTGCATTCCAAGTCTTCTCTCTACAATCAATGCATATGGAATGAAAGCAAGTCTTGGGGAAACTGTATAAAGGTAATTTAATAGTTAAAATTTAATAGTTAAAATTTATGATTCCACCTAAATGTAATTTAACTATTACATTTATGTTAAAATGTCATTTAAATTAAAGGTATGTACTAAAAACTTTACAGAGTGAAGCTCAAAAATAACACTTTCTTTTCCTTTCTTTATACAACCTGTTCCTGTTTTGAATTTGAAATTTGGATGCCCCATTTCCCTTCAGCCCAAGCTTTTTCTTGTTTCTCTTTTTCTTTCCCCTGTAATCCCATCTCCTTATCCCTCTGTCTTTAAACTGATCCCATGAGGATTCTAGTAGAAGTCCTCAAGACAACAATTCAAAACCATGGACAGATGAGGAGTGTCAGGAGTGTCCAGTGTAGAAAACAGGAACTGATTGGTTGCAAGAAGATCCTTGTCCTCTGTCAAAGCTTCCTTGTGACCTTGTAATTCCTCAAACTCTATGGAACTAAGAACCACTCTGGTGTAGTGGTTTGAGCACTGAACTATGGAGATCAGTGTTTGAGTCCTCACTTGGCCATGGAAATCTGATTGGGTAACCTTGGGCAAGTCACATACTCTCAGCCCCAGAAGACCCTGTGATAGGTTCACATGAGTCAGACATGATTTAAGGGAATATGACAACAAGAGACCTAAAGGAGGAGAAGGTTTTTCTAAAATAGGGTAGATAGATAGATAGATAGATAGATAGATAGATAGATAGATAGATAGATGATTAACTGAATACATGTTCCAATTTTCTGATTTTGTTTTTAGGTGCTGAAACCTGTTCCCCCTCTCTCACCAGAGGCCATAGCTATTGTTTGGTATCTGATTCATTTTCTCAATATAATTCATATTGAAAAGTGAGCTCTCTAGTTCTTCTAGCTTTCTTTGTGCAATTTTATATTCATCCTCTCTGCCAATAAATATATTGGTTTTATTCACAAAGACAGTGATTATAATGATTCACTTTTAATTCATATTGTGAAGCAAAATATTTGTATTTTCTAACTCACTTTTTGCCCAAATTCTATTTTCTTGACTAAACAATGTTGCATTTGCCTCCACCTTCAATAAAATCTAGTTGTGAGGACAAGCCTGTCTCATCCTCAGTATGGAATCCTCTGGTACAGATTTGTCAGCCACAGTACTAAACTGCTACGTGCCTTTACTATAAGTAACAAATGATTCAGTGTAAACTCATAGAGCATTACAGTCTGTTCCCACACTCAAGAGGCAGCATCAAGCAGTCTTGTATAGAACACAAGACAGCAACAAGGCAGAATAGCAGTTTCTTAAACACGAATTCGTTCTTGACGCATGCATACATGTAGTTAAGCGCAAGCGCTATGAATTAATTGCTTCTAACATGGCATGCATCAAGTCCATTAATTTATGCAGTATTACACAACAATAATTAATCCCTCCCCCAACCAGTTATGACATCAGAAGAATTCTTATGACATCATAACTTTATGACATCATCAAAAGATAAAATGACGTCATCTAAATATAATTAACCTAATGACATATACCGAATTTAGGAATTCTTTATTAACCCAATTAGTATTTTCTAATTAACCTAATTATTCCCCGAAGGGGGAGGGGTCCATACCCGCCAACCCAATTTAACAAACTCAATAACAATAGACCCTGAACCTCCCATTGTGACTAAAATTATACGTTACAAAACTAAAATGTTTACCACAAACAATTGAAATAAATACATTATTACCCCACCCCTACTAACTGTTAACCACCACTGTTTGGAGGACCTTTCCCAGCCTATTTCTCTCTTCTCTTCAGCTCAAAACCTTCTGTTCCCCCTTCTACTGCAGCTGTTGAGCTTCCTTTTTCTTTGCTCTTTCCCCCCTGCTCAGTTTCTCCACTGCTTCTATAAGCCCTATCCAAACTTTTCTTGTCCTGAAAATGTCCACTTCCTCTTCTCTGTAAACCTCCTCTCTCACACTGTTTATTCCATCTGCCTTTCCTTAGTCTTTCCCTGGCCCCTCTCTTCTATATCCCCTCTCACCTTACTCCAGCCATCATCTTCCACATTCCATTCCCCTTTCCACATAGTCCTTCCTTTCTTTAATTCTGCCACTGTCATACTTGCTCTGCCACCATTATACTGATTTGCCACTGACCTCAAATCTTCTGGAGTTCCTTTGCCCCACAGTTGCAGCCTCTGTCCCTGTCCAATGACATCTTGGATGTGGTAATATGTGGGATGTCAGGATGGCAACAGCCCAACACCCTCCCCATGCCTCATTACATATACTCCCCTCATCCCATGTTGAGACAACATGCTTAAAAACACTTGACTAGGGCTTCAGCCTTACATTTTATCAGACAGTGCTGCTATTTTGAATGAGTTTAATAACATTTCTCTAATATATTTGCCAAGGACACTTGCATATGCCAGGTGGAAGTGCTTAATGCTTTCAGCTTCTGTGGGATTATAATGCATACTTATCTATCTGTGACAAAGACACAGTATGTAGACTTTCAGCCACCACTTGCTTTTATTAGTTTAATGTTTGAAAGTTCAAGGTTTATTCAGTACAATGACAGTTTGAACACAACACTGCTTTCCTGATTCCAATTCCATGAAAAAATTGGTTTTTAATAAAATTGTGTTTTTATTTGTATTCAATCACATTGGCTATTTATTTAGCCCTCATTTACTGGGAGAAAGAGAGGCCAGAGGATGACTGTCTAGATGAGTAATGGGAATGTGTAATGCCTCTCTCCAGAAAGTCATGGTCCTGATTTGACTAATAGAGGCAGTTGTAATCCCCTTGTTGTTGTTGTTATTTTAAAGCAAGTCCTCCTTGAATTTTCCCTATAGGATAATTATGGGTTGGTTTCCTATACCCCTTTTTTGGGTAAGGTTCTGGAGTATGTGGTTACCTCCCAGCTCCAGGAGTTTTTGGATGAGACTAATTATCTGGATACATTCCAGTCTAGCTTCAGGCCTGCTTATGGAATGGAAAGATCTTTGGTCACATTGGTGGATGACCTACACTGTGAACTAGAAGGTGGTGAGTGTTCCTCTTGGTTCTGCCAGAACCCTCAGCAGCATTTGATTCCATCAAGGCTGGTATCTCTTGGGCCATCTTGCTGGCAAAGGACTTAGAGTCAAAGTTTTGAACTGTGAAAGTCATAGGCTTTCATGGCCGGCATCCATAGGTTTTTGTGGGTTTTTCAGGCTGTGTGGCCATGTTCTAGAAGAGTTTCTTTCTGACATTTTGCCAACATCTGTGGCTGGCAGCTTTTGAACTTTTGAACTTTTTCAGGGGCGGCAAAAGTGTGCTGCGGGGCTGAGGTGTGGGGATACCTCGGCCCCACGGCGCAGCTTCCCAGGGTGGCTCATGGCTGCCCGTCTGCTTCCCCCCTTGGTGGCAGAACTTTACTTGCCTACAGCCTCCAAACCTCAAACAGGTATTTACTTACAGGGGACACACAACACAGATGCAGACACTGGTACAAAGCCATATCTATTCAGGAAACCCACATATCTATTCAGGAAATATCATCACAAGACCTAATGACATCACCCACAATATGAAGGGGACTTTCATGTATTCATCCTTCAAAGTGATTTATGCCATATTCTGTCAGCAATGCCCTTCAATTCGCTTCATTGGGCAAACAGGCCAGTCCCTGCACCAGGGGATAAATGTTCATAAATCAGACATTAGGAATAGGAATATACAAAAACTGGTGGAAGAACACCTCAGAACACCTCCCTGAACATTTCATCTCAGATTTCAGAACAGTAGTTCTTGAACAAAAGAACTACAAAGGAAGTTTGGAAAGAGAAACAGCAGAATTAGAATCTATCCACAAATTACAGTCCAGCAACAATGGGTTGAACAGAGATAATGGCTTCCTTGATCACTACACACCTTTTAATACTATCTAACCCCCATTCTCATGAAGGCACCCTTGACCTGTTCTGTTTCTCTGTTTCCCATATGCATCCAGTCTCCTCATCTGCAGGCTTCAGCTTCCTTACTGTCTCTGTCCACCAATGACCATCTTGCCACTTTATTTCCATACACAAAGGATTTTGAAAATGAATTGACATTCTCTCATACAAATGACTTATATAGGTCTGCCTCTGGCTTCCCACTCCACCAATTGTATCTGAGGAAGTAGACTGAAATCTATGAAAACTCAGGCTGCCAACTTCTTTCTTTCAGTTAGTCTCAGAGGTGCTACAAGATCTCTTAACATAGATGGTGTGGATTCTTCTCAAGGATCCCATGCTATACTCTCCCTAGCCAGTATGGAATCAGACTGGTTGAATGGCAAGACTACCTGGGTGGATCTGCAAACAGCCTTTTCTCTATTCCACCTGGGGAGTGAAATCTGTTTTCAGTTGCTCTGCTAGGCAATCTTTTGGGCTCCATCTCTTAGTTCAGACTTTGCATGGAGATTTACATGATGTGAATTATGGAAATGGGTATTTCTTTTAGTTCTTTATTCTCATTTGTCTTTATCACAACCAATTACAAATCCATCAGCAGTCACATTGTCTAGCCCATATTTTACTAATTAATCTGCCAGAATATCATGGGGAACCTTGTCAAAGTGCTTACTAAAATCAAATTACAACCACAGCATTCCCTTCATCTATTAAGTTTGTGACTCTATAAAATAAGAGGTAAGATTTGTCTGGCATGGCTTGTTTTTGAGAAACCCATGCTAATTTTAGTGCGTATGGCATTCCTTTCTAAGTGTTTACAGACTGATTAATGATCTGTTCTATAATCTACCTGATATAGATATCAGGCTAACTGGGCAGTAATTGTTTGGGTCCTCTTTTTTCCTTTTTTTCCTTTTTTTTCCTTTTTTCCCCCTTTTTTCCTTTTTTCCTTTTTTTTTTTTTTTTTTTTTTTTTTTTTTTTTTTTTTTTTTTTTTTTTTTTTTTTTTGAAGATGGGGACAACATTTGCCCTCCTTTTGCCTGCTGGAACCTCTCTTGTTCTCCAGGAATTCTCAAAGATCATTGCTAGTGGTTCTGAATTATTTCTGCCAGTTCTTTTAATGCCTTTGGATGTAATTCATCTCGCCCTGGAAACTTCAATTCACTCAGAGTAGCCAGGTATTCCTTTATCTCTATCCTATGCTGCATTTTCCCTACTCCATCATCTGCTCCATTTTCCCCAGGTTGAGCACCTGTTCAATGATCTGTTCTCCTTTTCAGAGAAGATTGAGGCAAAGGAAGTGTTGAGTAGTTCTGCCTTTTTTCTGTTCTCCATTAGCATTTCACCATCTTCTTCACAAAGCAGCCCTATCATTGCCTTGTTTTCCTTTTACAACAGACATACGGTCAATTGGATGTGTGTGGGTATGACACCAGCCCTAGGGTGACACCAACTGGAGTGATGCCACTGGGTCCTAGTAGCCCTTGCTGGACATGGATGTTGTGAAGCTACTCAATTCATTGCATAAAGTATTATTTCTGTGCACCTTTCAGAAATCTCAAATTGAAAAGATTCTCATCAGTCCTTGATTCTAAGTAAAATATTTTCTTACATTTGAAAAACATGTTTTAACCATTTTGTTGAACATTTTGAAATATTGTTCCCATTCCTACTCATCAAATGGCATGAAGGAAATTCTTACCTTGATCATCTGATGTATGACATAACTGGGAACTATATCCTTTTGGGTATAAAATAAATGTCTCCATCTTACCTTGTGTTTTTAGTTTTCCTAATACATTTAGCATTATAAATGTTTACTAACTATAATGGATTGGCACTCAGGAAAAATTATTCTGTCACATCATTTTTATTGTATGCTACTTTATGGTATTTTTTTAAGTTTTGTGTAGCTGATTTTATGACATAAAAAGATTTGCTGTCTGCTGAAGCAATATAAATCTTATTACAGAAAGCAAAATGAGTTTAACAGTGGTTCAGTTACTCTAAAGTGGTTGAGTTATATCTGGCTATGTGATGAGAATAATATTCTTTATTTCAGTACAGTATTGGAGAGTCATTTTGATCTTGTTTGGTATTAATAGTCTTGTTTCTGTGATTGATTTTACCAGTTTTCAAGAGATCAAAAATTAATTTAAGATCTATGATCCAAAAGAAAAACTCCATATTGCATATTGTAAGGAACAAACAGTTGTCATACTGTCAATTGAAGAATCCTTTTCAGAGGACAAGCTGGAGTTTCAAGAACCAGACCATGAGGTCTACAAACTGTCTTAGGGCCAATGCACACTGGCCATTTGTGGCGGTGCAGAGCCACCCCAGAAAGTGGTGGATTGGGGCCACAGCAACCCCATGCCACAGCCCCGATCCTCCCTTTTGCTGCCCTGAAAAGACCGGCAAGATGTTGCTCCTTTTAGGGGTGGGAAAAGCCTGCCCTAAGAGCTGGTGCTGCAGCTCTTCAGTGCCCTTTCGATGCAACGTGTTTAAACACTGTGCCTGGAGGGCGTTCTGACACTGTGCACCATGCGTACGGCCATGCGGTGTCAGATGGCATCGGGGTGGGGTTGGGGCGGCTGGTGTGCGGCTGCTCCATCCCATCTCCACCCCTAGGTTGGCCCTTTGGGCTATTCTTCAATAGTCCATACTTTATCTTAGGCTTCTAATAGAAAAGTTACACATCTCCTCTCTCCAAAGTGGAAGCTCTGCTTTAGTAATAATAATAATAAAATTAATCATGATCATCATCATCATCTAAATAAACTAACATAAAAATAATAAACTAAAATAAAAAATAATAATAAAATATTATTGAAAGAGGATGCAAAACCACTCCCTCCCTGACTCATTATCCCTTGCTCTACTTGACACTCTAATGGGACTTACAGTAGATTCTGCTTTGGGTTCCCTCCTGCTTGAAGTCTGACAGTCTAGATTGCCTCCAGAATAAGGACAGTGGTGGTGACCTGGGTTACAACCCCTTAATTATGGGTTTCCAATATTGAGGCTACATCATGCAAAGTCTGGAAAAAAACTAATCCTACACAGAGTCCAGATGAGAATCCTTGAACAAGGGAAGCAGCCCAGCCATATCCCTGACTTCCCATGGGGAACATGTAACTCTGTACTCCAAGTCCGCTAAATCTTCCTATCCAAGGAAGATGCATATTGTCTTTCTAAGAAGATTCTTCTAGCAGAGGAATGGTACAATCCTCATCTGACTTGGTAGGGCAAAATAGGAAACAAAGGCTGACAGATGAAACACTTCAAAAAGTTAAGGAAAGGAGTAAAGCAAAAGAAAAGGGAGAAAGGAACAAAAACAGAACCATGAATGCACCTATACAATGACTAGTGTGCAATAATAAAGAGAACTCTATAATCATCAATGCAAAAATAGAAGCTGACAACAAAAAAGGAAGGACAAGAGACCTCTTTACAAGACCAGGGAACTCAAAGGGAAGTTCAAACCAAGGACCAGGATGTTTTATGACAATAAAAAGATCATATTGCAAGTCCAGGAAGAAATAAAAAGATATTGGATGTAATACACAGAAGAGCTATATATAAAACAGATGAAAAAATGGAAGACACTTAGAAAGAAGAACCATACAAGGATTGTAAAAAGCCAGGTGGAAACTGCAATAAGAAACATTGGAAAAAAATAAATCACCAGAAAGAGATGATATTACAATCAAACTGCTACAATCCATACAGATAGAATCAACTCTAGTATTAATCAATATATGTCAACAAATATGTAAAACAAAACAGTGGCCAGGAGTTCAGAAATGATCAATTTACACCCCTATCCATTAAGAATGAGACACAAAACACTGCAGCAACTATAAGGAGCGATACAGGCAGCCCAAAAGGGACAGATTAGAGACACCCCTTTTAGACTGGATCAAGGCCAGGGCAAACAGATGCCCAGCCCAATCCAGCCAGATTCCACCCCAAAAAGGAGCAGATAAGGTCCACTCCTTTTTGGAGTGAAAAAAGCCACCCTTTCTCCCAAAGAGCTGGCTTTTCCTCCCTAAAAGCCATTTCTGGAGAAAGTGGCATCTAAGCACCATGCCCCCAAGTGGGAGAAAAGCTGGACAGCATGTAATCACCAACCCAGCTTCTGTCTGGCTTGGGGGTGTGGCACATTTAAATGCCATGCCCCAAGCCAGCCCCAAGCCAGGCTATATAGAGCATCTGTTTTGACCCACAGACTCTGATAATTCATAGAGAGAGAAATCCCTGAGATGAAAGCAAGCTTCAGGTAAAGAAGAGGCACCAGCAACCACATTGCAAAAATATGATGGCTAATGGAGCGCATCAAGGAATTGCAAAAGAATATCAACACGAAAAGCCTTTGATTGCATAGATCATGAAAAGCTATGGAATGCTCTCAAGGACATGGGAGTGCTACTACTTTTGATAGTCCTGATGACTTAGCACAGGAGACAACTGTAAGAACAGAATATCGAAAAACAGATTGGTTTCCAATAGGCAAATGAGTCAGGCAAGTCTGTAGTCTATCTATTGCATTCTATTCAACTTGTATGCCAAAAATATCATACAAAGAGTAGGCTTAGACTTGGAAATAAGAAGAGAAAAGATAGGATAAAGAAATAACAATCTAAGGGAGGTTGCAGACTGCCAGAAATAGTGCAAATTGAGTCCACTTTAAGGGTTAGGGTTAGGGTTAGGGAATAATGGGAACTGCATTTTATTGTGGCACCAGAGCTCTCTGACAGAGAAGGCTCAATGTCTCAGAAAAAAAAAAAACAATTCCCATGATTCCCTAGCACTAACCCTAATCCTAAAAGCAGACTCAATTTGCACTATTTCTGGCAGTCTGCAACCTCCCTAAGACACTCAGATGACACCATACTACTAGCAGAAAACATCATGGACTTGGAACTATTACCAAAGAATATCAAAGAAGAATGCATGAAGGCAGGCTTAATGCTGAACATAAAGAAACAAAAATAATGATTGCAGAGGACCTACAAACATTCTACCTAAACAATGAGGAAATCAAAATACTAAAAGAATTTCAGTACCTAGGATCAAACATTGATTAGAATGGAGACTGCAGTCAAGGAATAAGAAGAATACTACAAATGGGAAGGAACCCATGAATAAGCTAGAAAAGATCCTAAAGAGTAAAGATATAAACCGAGCACTAAAGTTAGAATCATCCAAGCCTTGTATTTCCCATCACCATGTACAGATGCAAGAACTGAACAGTGAAGAAAACATACAAGAAGAAAATCAACTCATTTGAGATGCAATACTAGAAAGAGTGCTGAAGATACTGTGGACAGCTGAAAAAATGACCAAATGGGTATTTGAACCAATTCAGCCTGGAATCTCCCTGGAAGCCAAGATGATCAAACTGAGACTTTCATACTTTGGTCACATTATGAGAAGGCATGACTCATTGGAAAATAATACAATACAATGCAATACAATAATAAAATAAAATAATACTAGGAAAAGAAGCAGTAGAAAGAGAGGAAGACCCTATGCTGGATGGTTAGACTCAATTTGGGACATCATGAGTATGAATTTATAGGGCTCTAGCAGAGCAGTGGAGGACAGATGAGCTTGCAGATGTCTCGTTCACAGGGTCACCATGAGTCCAGGGTCAACTCTAGGGCAGTTAACAAGAACTAGTTATTAAGTATTGCTTGGGATGGATAGATGGATCCACCCTTTTCTGGTCCCTGTCAGTTTTGCATGTTTTAAATCTTAAATTGACTCTACAGTAATCTGAGTCTTTAAAAAATGCACAACAATGCAGGTTACATTTATGTGAATAATATCCTGAATGTATTCCCTGCAAAAACACATTATAAACATATTTTACCTTAAAGTATATGTTTGTAAAATACATATTTTTGAATGATTTTTCAGCCAAGAACAAAAGTGATAACATTTACAGAAGTGTTAAATCCAAGGAATAATTGTGTTTCAATCTTCCAAGGGAGGATTCTCAGAATGTGCAAAGAATGTAAACATTGGAATGTGCAAAGGATGAATTCGTTAATATCCCTAGCTGTTGTTATAAACATTTTCTTTCAAAATAAACTCTACAGCATGAATATTCTGACTTTTGAAAACAATAATTGCTTTAATAAGAAAACAGTTTCATTAAAAATGAATACTTCCAATGTCCCTGCTGTAAATGAAATTCAGTAATTTCATCAGTCAAGGAAACTAGATTTAAAAGAAATGATTTCATATTATTGTTTCAGTTATAGATTCAATCACTTCTTCTCAGTAAAATTAAAGTCAGAAGATAAAGGAAAGGAAACTTTAATGAAACACATGTTTCTCATTCTTTAAAATAATCTTATTCAGATATCTACTCAAAACTGTGATTGAGCTTCTGATAGCTACACTCTTTTGCCTCATATTGCTGTCATTCAACAGCATTTTTATGCTGATGCAAATAATCTATGCTATTCTATTGCTTAGCCAAATACAATATATTGCACATCTTTATAATATTTGATTAATCTAACAGTGGAAGGAGATGGTATGAGAAAAAAGAAGCTAACTACACTCCATTGAGAGGAGGCAACGTACCATCATCAGTGAAATGACGAATATGTTCAAATGTAGTTGGAAATGTAGATCTTCCAGCTCAGAGTGAGATACTATGTTAAAGATATTAAAAACTGGGGAACAAAGAAAGGCCAGCAGTATCTGCAGGGGCTGTCATGCAGGTTTCAGACCCTGCTATCTCATTCTAGGTAACATTTTCACATCCTTCCTACCTGCTACTTCTGCTTTGTTTTTCATGCCTTTGCCTCTGCTGCTCCCTTTTTTTTTCTCTTTCCACTGAGATCCCACTCACCTACCTGCCAGTTAAAAGTGGAAATTAAGAAACTGAAAAGAGGGGGAAAGTGAACTGGTATGGGGGAAGCACACAAAGGGCTGGAGCAGATGGGCAGGAAAAAATGGCTTGATCCTCTTTTTTCCAAAAGTGGTTCAGAACCCCATTGTTCACATGACTCACTCCCAAAGTGGGCTAAATACCCATGGGCAGACCACACAGTGCAACAGCAAGCCACACCACTGGGTAATTTTCTTTTTTGTTGTCTCCCTATCATGCATGTGCATTATCACACAAACACACCACCCGTGACCTCCAAGTACTTTCCACATCTGCCCATATACCATCCCATTGCATGGCTGCCTGTTTGATCAGCCATGAAGTCACACATGCAATGCCCCTCCAGTAGTGGCATTCAGTGAATCAGTATGCGAGTCATACATTGACAATGCACAATCATGGAGGACCTCCATACATACCCTTCACCCCATGGCCTCTGTTAGACTGTGCAGTTTGTGTATGTTGTAAATGCATCCATTGGATTGTCACACTTTCATTTTTTGGCTTTGCCACAGCCCCACACTGGTGCCAAGCTGTTTATATGCAGGCGTGAAGATACACATTTTCCAAGCTAACCCAGAGTATCCAAACATTTTTTGCTCTGATTTTTAGCCCAGAAGTGCAACTTCATTTTGGTTTTCACCCACTTTGGAGGAGTATGTCATATAAACAAAATGGGTGGAAGCCACTTTATTTGGTCCATCTGTTTCACTCCCAGGAATGCCTCTACACCAGGGGTAGGCTACCTAAGGCCCAGGGGCCAAATGCGGACCCCCAAGGCCTTTGGACCAGCCCCAGGCTGGTCCTGCCACCGCTGCCGAAGCCTCCCGCTGCCACCATGATGACATTGATTATTGTTGTTATTACTTGTTCTTGGGGTTTTCTTGGCAAAATCTCCACAGAGGGTTTGCCATGGCTTTTCTGGGGCTGAGAGAGTGTGCATGAATATATTTTTTTATTTTTTTATTTATTTTAAAAAAATATATTTATTTATTTATTTATTTACTTATTTATTTTTGGTGCTTCGCCCGCCCCGCCCCCCAATTATCTGAGGGACAGCAACCTGGCCCCAGCTCAAAAAGGTTGCCTACCCCTGCTCTACACTGTAGAAATAATGCAGTTTGACAATACTAGTCCTGTAGCTCCGTTCCATGGAATCCTGGGATTTGTTGTTTTACAAGGTCTTTGGTATAAAATCAAAATGAAGCATGTTAAGAGCATGAGATGAACTATGCTAGATCAGAACAAAGGTTTATCTTGTCCAATATTTCTTTCACATAATGGCCCAACAGTTGCCTTTTGCCTGCAAGATTTGTATTAAGCTATTTGGTTAGTATTTGTACCACTTTGCTGCTTTCTGTGGGATTATTTCTAAGTAAGACATGTAAATGCATTCTTGGCAAAGGCCGTGAATTGATTTAATAAAGTTAATATGGCAAGATTCCTTTTCAGGGATAGCTCCAGCATGTTGTGGTATTCTAAGAAACACAGCATTGGTGCGTTTCTTGGTTCCTGAATTTTGTGCACACAAAACTGTGCACATGCACATTGAGTAAAGTTGTTTCATTTTATAAATGAATGTTTATATTTTAGAATTCTATCTATCTATTCTAAATGCACACACACACACACACACACACACATATATGTATATGTATATGTATATATATATATATATATATATATATATATATATATATATATATATATATATATGCATTTAGAATAGATAGATAGATAGATAGATAGATAGATAGATAGATAGATAGATAGATAGATAGATAGATCTCAGTTAAAAATACACATCGTTCATCTCTTCCCCCACCCCCTTTGCATGGAATATATCACAAGGTCAGAAGTGTGTGAGAGGTGAAAATGGGTAAATACACTTCAAAAAAAAAATCAATGGAGGGTGGGTTTTTTTAGCTCTGTCTAGCAAGTGTTAAGTCTTCACACTCTTGAACTGAACATGGAATTAATATTTGCTTTTCTATGCAAGGTGTAGCCTTCAGCTATGTTTGTCAATTCAGGGCCAAGGTGTTAAGAGCCAGAGCAATGAGCATACTTTTGCAGGAAGCCAAAATAATTTGATATCACTGACAGCCTAGGGACAACAGCAGGTGAGCAGATAGTGTTGGAATTGACAAGCTGTGATGTGTCATATTCAGCCTGGCCACCATGCCATCCTCTTCCACTGAGTATGCTACTTTAGTCCCAAGATAAAAGGCAGGACCACTTCAAAACCATAAAAGGCAGTACCATTGTGGTTAGATCAATGTAGTCAATGAAAGAGCAGTGTCTTAAAATATATATATTTTTCTCGAAGGAAGACTTGTCTAATATTATCCCAAAAGCTTTTTTCCCCCTTTTCTGAACCAGATTTAGTTTCCGTTGCTTCTATCACTGTTATACATTATTCATACATTTGTGCTTGTTCTCCAATTACTATTTCATTGTGGTTCAATAAATGTTTATTTCTTTTTGTATTTTTTCTCCATTTAGTGTGGAACATATGTATAGTTATTATCCATTTTAAAGCATTTTTTTAAAAAATCTGTATTAATATTTTATATGGGTATTGCATTCCTGTTAACATTTTGTTAACAGACTTATTTATTGCACATTCTGTTATTTTAAAGGAGCCAGTGGTAAAATTGAATGCATACCTATTTGTGTATGTGCGCACATACAAGGGCCTCACTTCAGTAATTCCAAACAACAACATGCATTCCAAACTATAAAAGGTTTTGAGGTATCAAAGCATAGTACTGAATGTGATTTAAGTTTAGTTTTGAAGCAAGGAAATACTATATTAAGTGAACCAGGAATAGGATCCAATATACAGTTTTGTTGTCTGAATCCAAACTGAACCTTTTGTATATGCAAAGGACTAGTTAGCCAAGTCTCTCAACCAGCATATGTATGAAAACCTTGATGTTCTGATTCATAAGAGTTCTGGGATAGAATTATGGAATGTAAGAACTGGAAGGGACCACCAAGGTCATATAGTCCAAACACTTGCCATACAGGAATGCAGATTTAAAGCACTTCTGGCAGATGTCCATCTAGCCTACTTGAAAACTAAACTAAACTAAAATAAAATAAAATAAAATGGAAAGTCCAATATTCCCCAGGCAGTCTATTTAGTCTATTCTGCAGAAACTAGAAGTTATAAATATGTAGGCATCACACTGACAGGAGGAAATGCAGACACCTAGAAAAAATGAAGATAAGCATTAAATGGGTTTGCTAATCATCTCACTTGCCCCCAGGCTCTTTGCATTTATGCTTGCGATAGAAGCAAAGGAAGTTGTATCAAAAAGCAATTATTAACCATGCCCTTTACTTTATGGCAATGTTTCTACACACTCTTCCTTCATTAAGGGATTAAGGAATTGTCTCATACTAATAAATGCATTGTCACTTCAAGAGCTTTCCCTGGGACAGCCATTAAGGCCATTGCCATGCCAAATAAACACATATATAAACAGCCATACATAGTTTAATTGCATGATATACCTGCATTGGTGGTTTGATACCAAAAATAATGTGAAACATCACTTGGGGCTATGAAAGTGGGTATAAATCTGTCTCAACCCTTACGATGTTGTTCACAGTGCAGGGATTCCTCTATGTTACCCTGAGCCATTCTGCAGTTTCCACAAACCTCTCTTCAGGAAATTATCAGCCTCTTTAACCCCTGACTTCTCTCTAGCCAGCCTTCCACATCTTTCTTTCCGAAAGCCTTGTAGGATTCAATTTTTGTAGATCTACATCCACCCTTGCACATTTATAAATAAAACACTTTAATTACTGAAACTGGAGCACTCTCTGCAGTTATTAACTGTGTTGTTGTGTGGCTTCAAGTCATTTCTGACTTATGGTGACCCTAAGGCAAACCTATCATGGGGGTTTCAGAGGCCATTGGCCATTGCTGTCCTCTGAAGCTGTGAAAGTGTGACATACTAAAGTTTACCCAGTGGGTTTATATGACTGAACCAAGATTCAAACCCATGTCCGCAATACTCAAACCACTACAGCATGCTGGCTTCATTATTGGCATACTGGTATGCATAGGTGAAAAGATTCCCGCAGTTATCCTCCTCTCATAGACCTTTGAGCTATATTTTTACCAGATTTCAAGGACTTTCTGGCATTGTGAACAGGGATCCCCAACATCTCCCACCTTTTAGGGTAACACTTTGATTCTCTTGGTCGCCCTTCTCTAGACACATTCCAGTTTGCTAATATACTTTTTGAACCTTGGTGCCCAGAAATGAATACAGTATTCCAATAACAGTCTGATCAAATCAGGGCAGAATGGGAATACAGTCAACTCTCTACATCAATGGATTTTTTTTAATCCACAGATTCAAACATCCACATGTCTGTTCATTTCCCAAAATTCATTAAATATTCTTTCCATTCCTACCTTGCCACAAGCTGTTGAAGCATAGACAACACTTGACTCCACCCTCCAGTCATTCCAGTCCAGTCATTCCGTACACATCCACAGCTTAAAAATATTTTTAAAAATACATACATTCCAAAAATCAAACCTTGATTTTACCATTTTATATAAGGGACAACATTTTACTACGTCATTGTATTTAACAGGATGAGCATCCATGGATTATGCTATGCTTGAGGGTTCCTGAAACCAAACCCCCAGAGATACCAATGGCCCACTGTAATACTTCCTTTGAGGTGAAGACTATGCACCTGTTGATGGAGCCCAGAATTGCATTGGCTTTCTGGCTGCTGTATCACATACATGATTCTTAGATTGTGGTTTTCTCATGTAGAGATCTCATGTCCTACATTTGAGCATTTATTTTTTTCCTGCCCAAATGTAGAATATTTATCCATGTTGAAGTTCATGATGTTAGTTTTGGCCCATCTCTCCAATCTGTCAAGGTAATTTTGAATTATTATCTTGTCCTCTAATGTATTAGCTATCCCACCTCCCCTTTGGTGTGATCTGCCAATTTGATAAACATGTCTTCTATTCCACTACCTAAATCATATATAAAGATGTTAAACAATGTCAGGCCCATGACAAAACTCTGAGGCAACCCACTTTTCACTTCTCTAGAGGATGAAGAACAACTATTGGTGAATGCTTGCTGGATTCAGTCTGTCAATCAAATATAGATCCATCTAAATGTAGCATTGTGTAGCTCTCACTTCATCAGACAGAATAGGGAAAGTAGTGAGGAAACACAACCTCCCAATGGTTTACAAACCAACCAAGAAAATCCAACAAATGCTGCACTCATTGAAGGACAGGAGAGACCCTCTCACAGTCGCAGGAGTTTACCGCATACCATGCAGCTGCGGACAAGTCTACATAGGGACCACCAAACGCAGTGTCCAAACACGAATCAAGGAACATGAGAGACACTGCAGACTGGGCCAGCCAGAAAAATCAGCAGTAGCAGAACACATCATAAACCATCCTGGGCATAAAATGTTGTTTGAAAACACTGAAATTCTGGACCATGGCAACAAATCTCAGGTCAGAATGCACAGGGAAGCCATCGAAATACACAAACACTTGGATAACTTCAAAAGGAAAGAAGAAACCTTAAAGTAAACAAGATTTGGCTACCAGTCCTACAAAATAAGAAAATCAGCACTCAGCAAATGCAAATGGGAAACCAACCAGGGTCAGGGGCTTTCCCAGCAGACAATCTCCTTGATTGCATATCCTTACCTTGAAGCCATGCCATTAAAAACAAACAATACCTATTCAACACAGAACAATACACAGTTTACATGGGAATAGCAGACAATCTCCTTGATTGTATATCCTCCTACCTTGAAGCCATGTCATTAACAACAGAACATACCTAGTCAACACAGAACAATACACAGTTTACATGGAAATCACTCCTCCCTACCCAGGGTCTCACATTATATATAGACCCACTCTCTTCTATTAGAGTATTCTCTGAAGATGTCAGCTACAGATGCTGATGAAACATCAGATAGAAATTCTTCTAGAACATGGCCACACAGCCTGAAAAACCCACAAAAACCTCTCACTTCATCAGCTTTCCTGCAAGAATATAATGGAGGGTCTTGCAAATAGCTTTACTGAAATCAAAATAGAGCAGTACCCTGTTCTAACAAGTTTGTAGCTTTATCAAAAAATATATTGATTTGGCATGACTTGTTTTTCAGAAACCTATAGTGTCTCCAATAATAATAATAATAATAATAATAATAATAATAATAATAATAATAATAACAACAACAACAACAACAATTTGTACCCCGCTTCTCTGTGCACAATCAGGGCAGCTAACATTAAAAATACATGCAATATGAATCCAAAAACACCCAATAACCACCCACCCCTAAAAAAAGTATTAAACCAAACACAATTAAAACATCTTAGATTAAAATAACATACAATAAAATAAAACCATAAACATCAAAATGTAATAGGACAAGCAGAATAGAGGAAGCATCCAAATTGGGAGAGGGCAGAAAAAGGGGGTTCCTGAGGCTGAGAATCTATTCTGGAAAGAAATCACAACATTCCTTTCTAAGTGTGTACAGAGTGACTATAATTATCTATTCTAGAATCTTTTCTGGTATTAAGGTCAAACTAGCTGCAACTGTATCTTCAATATCTAAACTTTAAGAAACTCACATGCATCAAGAATTCCTTTCCTTTTGACCCTTTCTGGCCATGGGCTCTCACCCACAGGAGGACATTATTTTTTTTTCTAAAACAGGTTTAAATAAGGACAACAATACTGCAAAGGTAATAATAATAATAATAATAATAATAATAATAATAATAATAATAATAATAATAATAATAAATTTATTTATAGCCCACATCTCCCTGCAGATTAAGGTGAGTTACAACAATTAGGAATACCAGTAAAATACAATATACAATTTAAACCAGATTTCTAAATAACCCTTACCCCAACCCCTCTCACCAATAGTTGTTCTTCAATCATAAAAAATAAAATGAAGCAAACTAAAAACAATAACAATATAAAATGAATAGCAACATAAAATACTAATTTAAAGCAAAAGAAATGACAAATTAGCTAAAATTAGAGGTATTTAAAGATGAAACATTATCTTTTTGGGGGTAGATGGGGGATAGCAATATCAGTGGAATAGACGTTAATCTGGAAAAGCTTGCCAGAAGAGATCCATTTTAACAGCCTTTTTAAAGGCTTCTAGAGTGGTAATGTGAAAGATCTCCTCCAACAGGCCATTCCATAACCCAGGAGCAGTAGATGAAAAGGCCCTCTGGATTACCACAACCAATCTGGTCTACTTAGGCTGTGGTAAATTCTTACCAGAGGACCTAAGTGTGTGGGGTGGATTATATGAAGGAAGGTGCTCCAATAAGTAGTCTGGACCTAGGGCATGTAGGGCCTTAAATGTTATAACCAACACCTTGTACCTGCCCAGAAACTAATTGGCAGCCAATGGAGAGATTTTAAAACAGGTGTTATATTGTTGGCTCTAGATGTACCTGCAACCAGCCTGGCTGCCATATTTTGCACCAACTGAAGTTTCCAAACTTGGCACAAGGGTAGCCCCATGTAGAGCACATTGCAGAAGTCAATGTACCACTCTTTCTAAGTCACCTGGTTCAGGAAGAGTTGCAGCTGGTGTATCAGCTGAAGCTGATAACAGGCACTCCTAACTGTTCTGTCTATCTGAGGTGTCAACTGAAGAGATGTGTCTGGGAGCACCTCCAAGCTGTGAACACAGTCTTTCAGGGGAAGTGTGACCCCATCCAGAACTGGTTGACATATCTCCATTCCTGGGTTAGGGGTCCCTATTGCAAGTACCTCCATCTTATCTGGATTCAGTTTGAGTCTGTTTTCCCTCATCCAGTCCATTACTGCTTTAAAAGATTCATTCAGAGGATAGATGCTGTCCTTAGTCACTGCAGCAGTCTGAGACATAGAAAAAATTATCTGGGTGTCATCAGCATACTGATAACACCTCACCCCATATTGCCGGATGATCTCACCCAGTGGCTTCATGTAAATATTAAATAGCATAGGAGACAGGATGGCACCCTGAGAGAAACCAAATTTTAGTTCTCTTTTAGAAGAGCAACTGTCTGCCAGCTTCACCATTTGGAGTCTGCCTGAGAGATAGGAATGAAACCACTGCAGTGCAGTGCCCCCAATTCCCAACTCTCCCAAGTGTTCCAGAAGGATACCATGGTTGATGGTATCAAAGGCCACTGAGAGGTTACAAAATATTGCAAAATTTAACATCAGGTTCTCATACCTTAGGTCTTAAATGGTTTCAGGCATCAGATAGCTTGATGTAATTCCTTTGATGTATACCTGAACTTTCAACAAGATATATTTTCCAAAAAGTTTGAAACACAAGTGTCGTCAGGACAATTGGAAGAGTAAAGGGATTTTTTAGTGACATCACTAAGTTGGTCTTACCCAGTGCAGTGACTTATGGTAATTTATGGTGTCATACCCATGGACTGTCTTCTCCCTCTTCTCTACTCACCTGCCTCCAACACAGGGCAGCAGCCAGATTTGACAAGTCATGCTACAATCTTTCCATTCAACTGCATTACTGCATTGGCGGCCAAGACACTAGGGAGGAGTGGTATTGTGCTGGTCTTTCCCCCCTTCTCCAAAAGAGGTAGGGCTTTGATGGCAACTAAATAGGGAGAGAATCATATGGCATCTGGGCATGTGACCTGCTATATGTTTTTTGCTCAATTGTCCAGAGACGTCTTTATATCAGGTTGATATTGACTGCAAATGGAGGGAGTCTTGAAACCCTGATATTTTAATTTTCATTTTTTTCATTTTTTTTTTTTTTTGGTAGACATTTTGATGTCACCCCCTCTGATGGTGTCACCTAGTGTCATGCACAACTTCCACATCCTTCTAGTGATATCACTGAAGATTTTAAAAACTCTATGAAGTCTACCTAAATTTGTTTTGGATCAGAATGCCTGACACTATGTTCATTCTTTGGTTCATGTTCTTTTTTTTCCCCCAACCATGTGAAGTTAACATCTTAGATATTCTGTGGTAGATCTCATAATTAATTCATTGTAGGATAATCATGTTGATTGCTAGTTTCAAAGATTTTATACATGCATGTTTCTCTGACAGCAGTTGTCAGGCTCTTGGATAGCCATTGTGTCTATGCAAGCCCCCCACAGAAACCTACACAGGAAACACTCTAGTTAGGGACTTATTCTGATCAAAATTTACATTTGTTTTGCAAATAAAGCCAAATTTTCTGTATAGGAAATGGCATTTTTCTGTGTAGGAAATGACATTTTTGCACAGAATATATATATATATATATATATATATATATATATATGTGTGTGTGTGTGTGTGTGTGTGTGTGTGTGTGTGTGTGTGTGTACAGAAGTCTCCTTTTTATCCAGAAATGCTGCTTTCTCTGTAATAAAACTCCATGGTAATTTTGTGGAGAATAAATTCTGAACTGCAAACAGAATAATCGAATCATATAGTCCAATCCCCTGTTCAGTGCAGGATATCCAGCTAAACCATCCCCAAGAGGATCCAGCCATAATTTGGGGAAGTCCAGAGAAGGAGATCTTACCATCTCTCTAGGAAACTAGTTCCATTGGCAAACCATATTCTTGTCAGTCCAGGATTTTCCTTTTCAGGATTTTCTGACATTTTCAAAACACATGTCTGTTCATTTCCCAAAATCCATTAAATATTCTTTCCATTCCTTTAGACGCCACTTGGCTCCTCTCTCCAGTCATTCCATACTCATCAAATGTCCATAGGAATTCTCTAGCACCTAGAGAGTAAGGTGGGGATGCAAGGAATCAGACTAATAAAAGTGCACATGCAAGTTTGCATAATATATATATATATTTGTGTATATTATGTTTTTGCTTTCATCAATTCCTAGAGAAGGTATTTTAATTTCCAGCATTGGATTGTTTGACCTTTATTGAATTTGATCCCCTATCTTCTAGGCCATAGTTTTGCAGGAAAGATTTGTCCTTCCTCATCCAAACCTATGTTCTGATTCATTACACCTTGATCTGATTGCAAAGATTATGTACTTCGGAGATTACATTTCTTTTTTTTTTCTTTTATTACAAAATATGTCCAAAGATTGGTACTAAGCAACCATCTTGCTTAGTATACACTCTGACACTTCACAGATGAAAACTGGGACACATGTAACCAAGCAACATCAGACTGTGGTCAAGTTGGCAAAAGTTATTAATGAGGAAGAACAGACAAGTCAGAAGAAGCTTTCTGGGCCTACAGAAAAAAAAATCCTTTCTTACTTCCCTGCTGAGTTAACTGAGTACAAACTATGTTTGCACTTTTAACTCAGTTTGCAGCAATTGAAATAAGCTGAAGATGGAGGGGAAAAGTGGGAGAGAAAAATTGGAACATTTTAAAAGCAGGTAAAATATGAGACAACAGAAAATTAACTGTAATTGTTACTGTCATTGGGACTGTTAGAGTATGTGTTTTCTGGACTGTAGTAACTTAAAAAGTGATGACCTGGAAGGCTGTGATCAAAGTAAGGATTAATTTATTAGTTCCTTTTTAAAAAGTAACATTCCAAGCTCTACTGTCTGTAATATTGCTACACCACCTTGTGTCAGGATATGTGGTAAAACATCTCATCTTTCAAATAATTAGGTAAGACAAAGTATTGAAACAACTGAACATAATGTATATAAGCAGTTCATTTTCTGTAATATTTATTCCCTGCAATCCCAATCATAATATTTTGCTTAGTGATAGAAAAAGAAAAAAAAAAGTTGATAAAGTGTCCAAAGAGCTTGGAATGAAACAAACAACATGACAAGATATGAGAAATTAAATAACAGTACAAACTGCCCCCCCCATTTTTAAATGATGTGTCTCCATCTTTCAGAACAAAAAAAATTGTGGGCTAATTGTCTAATTGTTAAATAGGGAAAGTGGATGGTATGGCTTAATATCTTACC
The DNA here is from genome assembly GCA_020142125.1 of Phrynosoma platyrhinos. Taxonomy (NCBI): domain Eukaryota; kingdom Metazoa; phylum Chordata; class Lepidosauria; order Squamata; family Phrynosomatidae; genus Phrynosoma; species Phrynosoma platyrhinos. Next base: position 8,872,032 of record CM034704.1, read on the forward strand.
CATGTCTCTGCCTCACCTCCACTCATATGCCTACTCAGTCTATAGCCTTGCAACACTATGCCCTATTATTGGCAGACACTATGGACTAGACAGATAGGTTTTGGATTGGTGTGGCTTGGGATACATAGTGGGAACCCACACATGCAGACAGATACCTGTACAAGAACTCTAACCATCACCCAGGACAAAAAA
>CM034704.1:8875266-8891133 GCA_020142125.1 Phrynosoma platyrhinos
TGCTCTGCAGAGGGGCGGGATATAAATAAATAAATATTATATTATTATTATATAGATCCTGGACAATATGAGTCTTATTTTTCACCGACCTGGCGTTACAGAGGAGCAGAGTGAGGCTCTGTGGAATGGAAGGTCTGCTCCCCAAACTATTCTGGGAAACAGAGGGGACTGAAGGCGGGATAGCTACTAAACAGCGATCCCGCCTTCTTTTATAACATTTGTCCACTCTGTTCCCGCCATAATAGTAGTGCTTCAGGAAAGATTATACACTGAAACTTTTTATGCACATGCACAGAATCCACTCTGACACCTCAAATCTGAAAGTTCTGAAGATTCTTCAATCTTAAAATGATTAAGGAACAACATTGTCTGTTAAAATATACCAACTGCTTTGTCTATTGCTCCTGCGGTAACCATATAAATCTTTATGCTTTTCTTTTTCTCCCACATTGGTCTATTTGCAATAACTGTTTCTCCCTATTTGGAGAGAAGTATATAAACCCTTCAGAAAAGCAGCTGAAGGACCATTTTGCACCTGCAGAAAACTGAATTCTTTCTGTTTCCCAGCAGTCTGGTTCTCCCTTTAGTATTAGAACCTTTGTTACTGTTTAAAATGATCCACCTCCACAAATCTCTAGGGATTCTTGTAAGAAGTTTGCAGAATGATTTTTAAGAGAGAGAGAGTTCAAATGTTTGTGACTCAAAAGGGGGAGACATAGAAAGAGAAAAGTACTGTTGAAAGAAGTCAAGTTGAGAGAAGGAGGTGAACAATTCTTTCAAAACCTGCCTGGAATATTTCTTAGAAATAGATATGCATACATTACAATATCCCCAGCAGTTGTCTTTTCACTGACCTTTCAAAAACACTCCTCTGTGTTGGGAGGGAAGTGGGAGGAGGGATTGGGATTTGGATCGTTTTAACTGTTGTATTTTTTAATTGTTGTATGCCGCCCCGATTGCGACGCAGAGGGGCGGGTTAGAAATAAAACTTATTATTATTATTATTATTAAATGAGGTGGTAAGAAAACAATTTTTATTGTTATTGGGGGAACGGGATATCCAGAGAAAATGCACAATGCACTTAAAATATTATTGCATTTGTCATGGCTGTTCCTTCTCCAGGCTAAAAAACCTCACTCTGTCTTGGTGGTGTTTCAATAGGAAAATTGTATGTTGTGAAGTTGGGCACAGCCAATGATATAATCAGAGTTTAGATCTCCAAAAGCTCAACATTTTCTTATAATAGAATCATGGAGTTGGAAGAGACTGCAAAGGCCATCAAGTCCAATCTCTAGCCATGCAGGAACAAACAATCGAAAAAGAACCTCCGACAGATGGCTATCCAGCTTCTATTTTAAAACCTCCAAAGGAGGGGACTCCATAATTATCCAAGGCAGCATGTTCCAGTCTAGAACTGCTCTTATCATCAGGAAATTCTTCCTAAGGAGATGGAATGTCTTTTCCTTTAGTTTGCATCAATTGCTCCAGGTCCTATTCATTGGAACAGCAGAAAACAAACTTGTTTCATCTTCAATATGACATGATATCCTTTCAAATAGTTAAACAAGGCTTTCTTATCACTTCTTAACCTTCTCTTCTCCAGGATAAACGCACCCAGCTCCCTAAGTCTCTCCTCATAGGGCACAGTTTCCAGAATTTTCAACATTTTGGTCACTCTCCTCTGGACATGCTCCAGTTTGTCAACATTGTTTTTTGAATTCTGGTGCTCAGAATTGGACACTGTATTCCAGGTGAGGCCTAAGCAAAGCAGAATAGAGTGGCACTATTACTTCCCTAGAGCTAGACACTATATTTCTATTGATGCAGCCTAGAACTGCATTGGCTTTTTTAGCTGCATCACACTACTGATTCAACTTGTGGTTTATGAGGACTCCTAGATTCCTTTCATATGTACTGTTGTCAAGCCAGGGGCCCATATCTTTTAATTTCCTTTCATTTTTTTATGCTTAAGAGTAGTACCTTACATTTTTCCATGTTTAAATTCATTTTGTTTGTTTTAGATCAGATTTCACATCTGTTAAGGTTATCTTGATTTTTGATCCTGTCCTCTAGGGTATTAACCTTCCCTCCTAATTTGATGTCATCTGCATTTTTTATAAGAATGCCCTCTAGTTAAACATTAAAGTCATTGATAAAGATGTTGAATAGCACTGGGTCCAGGGCAGAACCAGGTGGCACCCTACTCTTCACTTTTATCCAGAATGAATAAAAGAATGGTGTAAATCTGGATGGTGACTACATATGCCTTATTTTCTGGCGTATAAGACTACTTTTAAACCTGCAAAATCTGGGGTTAAAGTGGGGGGTCGTCTTATACGCCAGGTATAAGGAGGTTTGCCTTAGTGTCATCATCAGTTGGAAATGACTTGAAAGTGTACAGCAACAACAACAACAGTTTTAGAAGTCATACTCTTCCCAAACTCTATATTTTAACTGGGAAAGTGGGGGGGTCATCTTATATGCCCAGTCGTCTTATACGCCAGAAAATACGGTAGATAAGTTAACAACTACAAATCAAAACAAACTTTCTGTCAAATTGTTTTAAAGGTGATAATTAAAACTTTACGATACCCCTTCATATGCAGTCCTTAACTACATTTCTACCCAGCTACACTTATATTGTAATCCTTATTTAAATATTATTTTTATTGGATAAAAACTACAAAAAGTAAAAACTGAATATCACAAATGACACAAATCACAACTACAAACTACAAATTATACAAAACAGACAAAATCTGAAAATAAAATAAAATGGAAAAAGCTGACTTCCAAGTATCTCCTTTGTAGTTACTTCATTATAAATCCTACCCCTGTTTATATACCCTGCTGATTACATTTCATCTATATATTTAACGCATATTATTAATAAAACCAAAATAGTCAAATCATCAGTTTTTAAAAACATCAATTAAAAATTTCCAGCAATCACAAAATTCACTTTTTTTAAAAAAAAACAAATAATTAAGTAATTTTATTTTATCATAATAATAACAATATTTAATCACTTTGTTATGCCATTCAGACTCTCTTTCACTTTTACTATATTTCAAATACAATTGTATACCAAAATTTCCATCAGTTATTTCCACACATTAACATCCATTGCTATAACTATACAATATTGTTACATATTTTCCAAAAACAAATCCAACCAGCTCTTGGATTTAAATGTCACATGTGTTTTGTTCCTTGGGGTGGGTTTTTTGTTGTTGAAAAAAAAATGATTTTTTTTTTTAAATTGAACATGTAACACTATGAAGGATGAATCCTTCTGATATTCACCAACTTTTAAAACTTTGGATGTTATGCCTCCATTCCATCTGTCCTGACCCTGGCCTCAGAGGGAGAGACAAACTACTGGACTTGATCCCCTTCCCCACTACTATGCCCTTCTCCTTTTGTGTCATGTCTTTTTAAATTGTAAGCCTGAGGCCAGGAAACTATCTAATTAAAAATGTGTAAGCTGCTCTGGAAGCATTTCTAAAGAGTGGGGTATAAACACAACAACAATAACAACAATAATCTCCTCAAAATTGAGTTATTTGCTATTCCTGTATTCTTTCTTCTCTGGAGATACAGGAGCATCCCTAGTATTTGGCATCTCCCATACCATTTATGCAAATTATACCCTTTCCAGCATCCACTTCCTTCTGTTCTTTCCAATCCATTGCCAGACCTCCATTTAATAATAATAATATAATATAGTTTATTTATATACCGCCCCAGTGGCAAGCCAATCTAGGCGGTGAACAACAATAATAAAATACATCAAGTAAAACAATGTCAATCCCTCCTCCCCCCCTTAATAATGTATTAAATCAATTACAAATTAAAACAACTGCAATTAAGCAGTAATGATACAATAAAAAACTTAAAAATTCAGTTCTTCCTCTTGAATCTATTTTTCCCATTCTCTGCTTAATGTCTGTTATCAGAATTTTCATCTTGTATAAATCTCCTGTCAAATTACATAAATAGCTGCATTTTCCTCCATAAAACACATCTCCTCCATCCCTCCTTTCTCCTCATTCTGGGGCTAAGAAGATGAGTCATGGTAGCACAAGCTGAGCCCATGCTCTTTTGACCCTAGGTCCTCACCTGGATCAGTCCCCATGTTGGTGTAGGGACTGGCAGTTGTTTACACACCCATGCCTGCACTGACCTGGGACTTGCTACAAGCAAGTGCTTCTTACCTTGCTGCACCATCGCTCATGCTCAGAAGCCTGCCATCACAGCATCTCATGTTGAAACAGGGCACCAGGCTGTACCCACATGGCCAAGCATCCCATTTCTGAGACAGCATTGGGGAGCTTCCGAGTATGAGCAACAGCATAGCAAGGTAAGGAGCATGGGAGAGAGCATCTAAAGAGCTGGGGTTTGCCATAGAGTTTCCAAGAAAATGCATGACAAATCAAGGGACAAATCCCCTTGGAGTAAAGATTGTTTAACCCAGGATTAAATACACATCTGGTCTGGCAGAATTGGGCCCAATCCTGGCCCTAGGGTTTTGGCCAGTTTTGTCTAAAATGGACAACGTGCAGACCACCTCTCTGTGATTTTTCAAATAACCACTAGGTGACAGCTGAGGTACTCCAATTTCATTCAATTGGTAAACATCCAATTAGTTTAGTGTATGAATGCCATTATCTATTTTCTTCCAACAACTTCCTCATAAAGTAAGTTTTCTTTCATTTATTCATTTAACATACTCCAGCTTCTCTTCAGATCATATAAATCTTTTGCATTTTACTTATCTAACATTAATTAGCTTTAAAGTCATTTTACAATTCAACATATAGTCCAAATATAGTTCTTTAAAAAGATGTATTTTAACATTTTTTTTAATTTCAAATGAATTTGCTTTCCCCCACCCCAACCCCAGCATACTCAGTCTTGTTTATAGAATCAGGGTACTTACTAGACTCCTTTTTTCACCTCTGTAGCTGAAATCGTTTCTTTAACTTTGCCTAAATTTCAGTACAACAAAATGGAGATAACCATAGAATCCATTTAAAAGATTGATTGATTTTCAGTAGCTGGTTACACACACACACACACACACACACACACACACATTTCCACCCCAGCCCTGGAGGAATATTTCGACATCAGGAGTGCCCCCCCCCCCCCAGTTTACTGCTGAAATCATCCCTGAGACCTAGGGAGTTATCACATGGGGGAAAAGGACATCCTTTTTCTGTCCTTTGCCCATCATTATCACACAATTGTGATTGTCAGATGATGTTGCACTTATTCCATCATTATTTTGTCTGTCAAGTGGAATTATCAGACAATGTGATGATTATCCTGTAATTATCCCATCAGTGAAGTGAAATTGTCTATCATTTTTCATTAACTGATGTTTCTGTTATTGAAGAGTAACAGGACAAATCCACTTCATTGACAGGATAATGAGGGATAAATGTGGTGAGTGTGATAGTCTTTCGTGTGATCACACAATAAAGATGGGATAAGGACAAGAGTGATCTACTTCACACCATCCTTCCCCTGCATCTGATAATCTCCCTAGACTACTTTCAGATGTATCTGACCACCATCCTTTCCTACTAAAAGTCTACTTAGGCTGTAATCCAAGTGAGAGCAATGAGACAGTTTCTTTCTAAATTCTGTTCCCTTAAAAAATGTATTTTTTTTTTACACTTTAGCTTCTAGAAATATTTATAGGGGCAGCTCTGACAATCATCTACTTAGATGGCTAATAAATCTCAAGGTAACTTCAAGTATTAGGGATGTACTGATCTTTTTTCCCCCCTAACTTACACTGCTTTTTTCTGGTACAATATACTACTAAAACATTCTCACCCAATTTGAATCATGGCCCAATTTAGTTATTTTGGATCATGTATGTTTCTGGATCAGTCTCAGATTTAGGAGATTTTCACATTACAGTTAAGAAGAATTAAAAAGAGACTTACCTTGCCCAAAGTGAAGTAAAATTAGGGCTGCATCCAGATGCTATCACACAGATCCCCCCCCCCCCAAAAAAAAACCTGCCATCTCGATGCAGCCCAAATTCCTTCAGGCTGACTTAACACACTCTGGTGGCCATTTCTCTAAGTTGGAATGCTTCTGGCTTTGAAAAATGGCCTCCGGAGAGAGTTAAATCAACCTGGGTGAATTTGAGCTGCATCATGATGGTGGGTTTGGGGAGAAAATCTATGTGATAGCATCTGGATGCAGCCCAAAATTTTACTTCAATTTGGGCAAGATAAGTCTCTTTTTAAAGTAATCTTAACTGTAGTACAATAATCTCCTTATTCAGCCCAACCAGGTTCAGACTCCAGATCTGGATTTTAATTCAGAAAGCTGAATCACTCTCCCTCCTGTTACTCTCATTAGAAAACCTAAACAGTTATAATGTTTATATTTCTCCACACATTTGATGGAAAATGGAGGCATGGTAGAACATAAAGAGGTGTTAAACTCCATGAAATTACAAAGGCAGCTTCAGGAGGATTTATTTAAAATTCTGTTTTTCAAGTCTTCAAACTTTGTTGTTTTCATTGAAAACTGTTGTCCACTCAGCTTTGGAAATTCATAAAACTTTGTTGCTGACACTGTTCCCAGTGTATTTTGGAACCTTCCTAACACTCCTAAAGTATTTAAAAACTTCAGTGTGGAAGAACTTCCCCTAGACAGCAAGGGTAACATTTTGGATAGTGGCAAGCAGAAGTGTTTGGCAGGGGTAAGCAAAAAAGCAGATGGAGGACCACCATTTCAGTTGTCTGATGATAAGAAAATATTGTTTATTTGTTTGTTTGTTTGTTTTATTCCAGCAGCAACCCAGTACTAAGATCTAATGATGTAGATCAAGGAAAATATTGAGAGGATGGGATACCTTGGGGCATGTACATTGCAAGAGAAATAAATTGCCTTAGAACTGTTCTTGTGAAGGTACTTGAAAACAAACGGTTGAAGAAATGTGTGATAGTGTCAGTGTGTTGCGCTGAGATTTATAAAAATTAGCCAAGACAATTTGACTCATGCATTAATTGAGGCCTGCCAAATTATTTCTGAATGAACAAACAGACTCCAGGGGAAAAGTGTGGGAAAGAAGATAAAACTGTAACTTAAGCTCTAAGCAAAAAAACAAACAAAAAACCCTCCAAACACTAGTGTTAGTGAAAGTGGGACAAAATGGCTCTTAAAATTGGATCCTAACATGCCAGGGATGTGCTTGGTTTGTTGTTTGTTTGTTTGTTTGTTTCAACAGGGGAGAGTAAATCAGTCAAACATTTTTCTTCCCACTACATGAACATCTTTGAGATTCAAAATGTTTTTGAACATACCTTTCATGACTCACCTCTTACCTTCCCTCTGTCAGTATCCAGTAGAATCTGTCATGACTATGTAAATGTATTTTTATGTTGGCTATGTAATAGATTGATATTTGAGTTTTCGTGTATGTACACCAATATATATTATAGTTTAGTATACATGTATAATGGAATGTGAAAATGAATAGGAGCTATAATCAATTATCAAAGGATGTTGATGTCTCTCGCTGGAGATACTGCCTGGTCATATATGTGCAGATGTGTGGAAGGGTATTTTTCCTCACATCAACCTTGTGGGAAAAGGAAAGCAGGAAAAGGATGAATTTTGGCTGGGATGTGTGGGGGACTATGTACTCCATGACTCTATATAAGGAGTGAGAGTTAGGGTAGAAAACAAGAGGTGTTTAGTTCACCTGAATATTTATTTACTTATGATTTATTTATTAAATTTATACACCAATTTATCCTGAGATGGGATCCAATACAGCTTGAATAACATGCACAATAAATATAGGCCTATGGAAAATGGGGAACAAAACTCTGTTCTGTCTCACAATGCATGTACCCAAACAGCTCCAGAGAAGTTAAATACAATTTGAACTTAAGAAAAATGACAAAAAACACATCTCTTCCACAAGTTGTCTTCAAGAACACATATGCACAAGCTGATCCAGAACAACAACAAAAAATAAGCTAAATGTGTAATACTTTCACCTCTTTCAAGTTTTCTCAAAATCTTTACATGTACTCTTGCAACAGACTCTAAACTAAGGAACTGGGAAAAACAATTAACTGGAAACTAACTTCAGTCATACACAAACATTCCTGGCAACTATTACTATTGAAAGTTCAGAAAATTCTAATGAGAATCTTGCTGCATATTGTTACTAGAGCTGTCACAGCAACACCATTCCTTCAGACTAAGGACATTACTGCACCAGCCTCCTGTCTTCTGGGCAGAGGACCCTTTCCATTGAATATTACTACCCTTCCCCAACATTAATACTACTTGGTCCTTTTCTGCTAACAGTCCTGGCTCCTACCTTCCTTCCCCTGTTCTCACCCTCTCACTCCAGATCTAAGCTTTACTCCACAATCCCATAGCTCCAATACAAGACCCTCCCATCTCATCTGCCTCCCAACCCCACTCCTTCTGCATGCCTTCTCCCCACAACCTAATTTCAGCCTCATCATTTTGATAAGAATATTCATGGATATAAATGTCTATCCACAGGCACGTCATGCATCTAATGAAGTATGCAAACACACAAAAATTTAAAAAAAAATAACCTAAGGGGGGTTGCAGACTGCCAGAAATAGTGCAAATTGAGTCCACATTTAGGGTTAGGGTTAGGGAATCATGGGGACTGTAGTTTATTGTGGCACCAGAGCTCTCTGACAGAGAAGGATCAATGTCCCAGAAAAAAAACCAATTCCCATGATTCCCTAGCACTAACCCTAACCCTAAAAGTGGACTCAATTTGCACTATTTCTGGCAGTTTGCAACCCCCCTAAGAGGCACAAAGTTAGTGTGCTTTGAAATAGCAACACTGAGAGCTGATTCAAGTGTTTTCCTGGCAGTGAAAAAGTACACTACAGTAAAAGGGCAACCACCGGATGGGCTTGATGTTGTCTGATAAGTACTTGCCAAATACACTTTTATTCTGTTGAAATACTGCTTTTTAGCCTCATGAAGTAAATTCCTAATACTGTTCAAGTTGGTGTAGCATTCTACACCAACACTGTTCCAGTATTGTTCCTTTGGCTGTCAATCTGTGGAGTTTCCAGAAAAGACAGAAACAATTGCCAGTGGACACAGTTGTGCTATCAGTTTGGTGCACATTAGAAAAACAATTGCCATTACCCCATGGTGTTTTAGAATCATTGGTCTGGAGAGCAAAGTGTTCAGATTGCCATCTCACCATGAACTATCTCACAAGGAGGGGGAGAACTTTCCCAAGTTTTTTCACATGGCTGAAATGTCTATTGCTCCAAGGGCTTTGGAAAGCACTGAAGCAAACACTCAAGAATGTAATTCAGCATGACATAATCCAATCCAGATCCATTCTAGACTAGACTGAATTGTACTAATATGTGCCAGAATTTGGCTTCAGTTGAAACACATGCAGATCTTTACAGAATATTAGTTGTGTGATCCTGTACAGGTTTACTCAGAAGCAAGTTCCATTGTGATTAATAATTCTTATTCCCTAGTAAATATATTCAGGCCTACACTCTGAGGCCTGGGGGTTGACTATTTGCCTATTTCTGAGTGCCTGTTTGTAGGCTTATGATGGAATTAGTTTGGCTAATTACTTTATGACTCATCTTTGATTGTTACCTATTTTCTCAGCTTCTTTAAGCACAGAATTTCTGGGTCTTTGTGTGATTGCCATCCTGCAACCAATCCTTTTTATCCTTAGTAACTGTGCAATGCTCCACTAAAAGTCAATTGGCGTTCAGAAGTCAAAGAGAAAGCAGGAGGTCAGCACAGAATATTTTCTTTTTCTTTTTCTACATTCATTCTCTTCTACAATACAGTATCCACCTACTCAAACCAATCTCCAGCATCTCTCTATTATCTCCTGTTGATTTCCCAAGAGTTATTGATCTCCAACCCAATGCATTTTAATAAAGCTGAAATCCATTAAAGTCTTCATTTTAAATAGGTGTACATTTCTATCAATTGGATGAACATTTCCCCCCTGTAGTTCAGGTGAAGAAATGATATTAGTAACATGCTATCAAACTGCATTGAGTCTTACCAGCAGTGTGCCTGTCAGTATGTTTGTTTTGTTGGTTTTCAAATGCAGTTTTCTTTTATAGTGATTTTACAGTTTTATCAGCATGAGCATTAATGTTCAATTATTTCCATGCACATAAAATATTAAACCTACTGGAAGGATGGTACCGTAATTTGTTCTCCACAATTGCATCAGTATTGGGAACATGTATGTCATTGCAGTGATACATATATAATTCTTAAATGATCTCTGTTATCAGAATACTCTCTCTCTCTCTCCCTCTCTTTCCTTTTTATCCTTAGTAACTGTGCAATATTTCCAAATAGGTATGTCTATTATGGGCTGGAGGTGGTGAAGGAATAAATTGCATGATATCACAAAATCTGGACAGATTATCAGATGAAGAGTTGAAGTGTGGAAATCACAATTGTACACAAGCTTACAGTATGTTAATATTAAGATTTAAACATTGTGCTTACAGACGGTTGAAATCCAGGGTGGTGTCATGTTTTGTGTGTTGAGACTAGAACAAGAGTAATCCAAATTCAAATTTCTTATTTCCTACTAGCAGGGGATTGGACTAGAAATCTCTTGCACACACTTCAAACTCTATGATTCTATGATGCAAGCACCTCAGACTTGTAATAGCTAAGCAGTCTTCAGTCCCCATGACTGAGTCTGCCAGATTACCTTCCTTGAAAGCTTTTGCTAGAGAAAAAAATGACTTGAATACATGGTCACACATATGAATGTGTAACCTATGGATTATAACAGTTCCTCAGCTGTCTTGGTTCACCAAACACCTACACAGGCTGGCTGGGAGGGAGCCACTGACTGATAATGCAGTTCAAGAGGGAACTAATCACAAGCAGATAGAAAATGGCCTTGCCTATGAGCCTATAAAGAGAAAGGCATGGGTCACGCAGTCCAAGTCAAAGGAGGCAACAGGAATCAAGGTCAACACAGTCCAAAGATCAAAGAAACCAGGAGGTCTGAACTAGGAATGTAGGACTCTAGAATCAAGTAACAGAAATCCTGCCCCAAAAACAGACAAGTTGCTTCCAGCAACTCCTTAGGTAAACTCAGCTCTTAAATAGCCTGATACCAGCTTGCTTGCTTGATGCTTAGCCTCCAGCCTAGCTGAGTGTCTTAAGGTCTCTGCAGACAGTGCAAAGTGCTGTCTTCGAGCAAGGGAAGGGGAAGGGCAGCCAGATGCCAGACACCCCAACCTCTTCCCAAGGACATCATTGCACATGTCCAGACACGCTGCAAGGGACACAGAATAGACATGTGGTGTCTCTTTGGGCACCCCCTCTGCCACTCTGGAAGGAGTGCTATTTTAGCGCTCCTTCCAGGGCTGCCCAAAGAGTAGACTGGGGCTGAGGCATGGGGCAGCTTTGCCCCCAATCCTCCACTTCTCAGGGCAGCCGATGGCTGCCTGTCTGGAAAGCCCCTTAGTTATAGCTTTTGTTTGGAACCTTTTGTTCCTTCTCCTTGATTGAAGACTCTGTCTCATTAGCGGGTGAGTCTTGTCTTTGTCCTGCTGGTTGAGGCTGTAATTCCACAGGATGAGCTGGCTGGAGCTCTTCAGCAGGGAGGGCTGGTTGTTCTGCAACAGGGAAAGCTGCAGGCTGTTCTCTGTCTGGAATACTTGCCTGGGTCCCTTTCTCAGCCTCCTCATTAGACTCTTCCTCCAGGTCCCAGTCCTGCAGCTCTTGGCCCATGACACCAATCTTGACTTACTGGTCAGCAGCCACTGAGAGGGACATGGGTCTGTTTTTCTGTTGATAATGACACATTCACCCACCTCCCATGAGCAATCTCTGGTACAAAGAGGAATTTGATATGGATTATGCTTCTGACTGCTACACCAAAATAACAATAATAATAATAATAATAATAATAATAATAATAATAATAATAATAATAATAATAATAATAATAATTCACTTACAGAAAGGTGTAGAAACACCAGTCTGGTGAACTGCAATGGACCATGGAAAGTATCCCGATTTCTCACAGCAGCTTCTGCCTGGTAAATCAGGACTGGGGTGTGTGTGTGTCAGACTGGGAGATGCTACTTTGTGTTGTAACTAAAGTAGCTATCTAGAATCTCAGCCAATAATCTAGACTGCTTTCTGTCAAATTCATAAATAAATTCATACATTCTCAAAATGTCAACTTGGTATGAGCCACATTTTTTTATTTATTTATCTCTGTTCCCAACTGACCTTCATCTTCTTATGTTGCTGGAGCATTGTGGATAAAGAGAGTGTTGCAGCAGCTGTCACGTGCCACCATATCAACATGAACAATTTTATTTGATCAGGGACAGTTTGTTCTGGAGGAGTGTTTTTGGTCTGTTTTTTAAAAGGAGAGTTTTATCAGCCTTTAATGGGGACAATTTAAGAATATAAAGAGGGGCAAATTCAGTAAGCATCCCTTAGAGTCATGGTGCCCTGAATCAGCAGAAAAGATACAACAGTGCTGACCTGTAAATCCTTTTATCAGTTCATAGCCAGCAAGCTGTTAAGATAGCAAATTAAACAGTCTGCAGTTTCATCAGTTCTAGGACGACTCTGATTTGATTGGAAGGATGTGTGGATGACAAGCACATTCCCCCTTTCCTTCCATGGTCTCTGCATTTCTTTCTTCAGATGAAAATATAATGAGGCTCTGAAAGTTAATTAAACTCTCACACAAGGACAGGGGTGAGAAAATGAATCAGAAATGTTGTTGCAGTGCTGTGAGCAAAATTTCAATTTTATTATGACAGTCTGCTGTACATATGGCTCTGGGACTTGCTGATGTTACAGTATTATTGCATGGTGTTTTATTGATAATAAAATTTCTAGGCTTTTTTTATATGAAAAGGGTAAAACAATATATATTCCCCACTTGATCATTTTCCTTAATATACTTAACATGAGCAAGTATACACAAGCAAACACACTCAAGACCAGTTCACACATTACCTCTCTGAATCTCCCCCTCCCCATATGATATATACCAGAGGTTCTCAGTCAGGGTTCTCCAGAACCATAGGGTTCCTAGAGAGATTGTTAGGGATTCTGTGAAAGATTGTGATTACCAAATAAATAAATAAAAATAAACATTTTTTGAGCTGTGAATATAACATTTTCTATGCAGGGTTTTCCTGAGACCTGAACATGATTTCAAGGGTTCCACAGAGATAGAAAGGTTAAGAAAGTTAGATACATGTACAACATAAAGCCATAATTTCATTTGAAATGTGATGCTGGAGAAGAGTTCTATGGATACCATGGACTGCTAAACAGGCAAATGAATGGGTCTTTGAACAATTCAAATCTAAGTTCTCACTAGAAGTGATGATAATAAAACTGGGGCTGTCATATCATGAGAGGATGTGACTCATTGAAAAAGATGGTAAATGCCTGGAAAAGTAGAAGACAGTGGGGAAAAGAGGGAGACTTCATTTTAGAGGTTTATCGCATGTCATTTAATGTGATTTACCACAGTCACATTAAATTCTGAGGTTGGATCTTATCACATGCACCAGGAGCCAGGTTAGTGCAACTCGGTTGTGTCCTGGACCCCAGCCATGCTTAGCCAGCATCTTTTCAAAACTGAGTGTTTTCCATTTTTTAAAAGATGTTGGCTAAGCATGGCTGGGGTCTGGGATGTAGATGAGTTGCACTCGCCTGGCTCCCAGTGTGTGAGATAAGATCCGGCTTCAGAATTTAATGTGACTGCAGTAAGAGCTTTTACAGACTGCCAGAAATAATGCAGCTTGAGGCCACTTTAACTGCCCTGGCTCAGTGCTAGGGAATCATGGGAAATGTATTTTTTGAGACATGGAGCCTTCTCTGTCAGAGAGCTCTGATGCCAAAATAAACTACAGTTCCCATGATTCCTTAGCACTGAGACAGGACAGTTAAAGTGGCCTCAAGCTGCATTATTTCTGGCAGTCTGTAAAGGCCCTAAGTCACATTAAATTACATGCAATATGGCTAGCAAATAAACTCTTTAGACTGATTGATTCATTCAAGGAAGCCATGGCCTTGAATTTGCAGGACCTGAGCAGGATGGTTGATTGCCAAGGATCCTGAAGGACTCTTATTCATAGGGTTGTCATAGGCCAGGGGTAGGCAACATTTCCCCTTTAAGGGCCGAGGGACTTCAGCTCCCAGAAGCCTCAGCCATGTTGGCTAATAGTCCCATGTTGGCCAATAGCTCCTGGGATTCTGGGAGCTGAAGTCTATTGGCCCTTAAAGGGGAAAGGTTGCCTACCCCTGTCATAGGCTGACTACAAATACAAAGAACAACACCTAATTATTGCTTAATAAATGAAAGTACTGACCAAGTATTTAATTTTAGTTGTTTGTTTTTCAGAGTTCCATCGTATGTATGTCTGCTCAGAAAAAAGGACTACTGTCTGTATAGGATGGCATTTTGTTTTTAGCCTAACTTAATTCATTTTAATAGTCAGCTGTGGGTTAATTTTCTTCAAATATATAAACCACCTTGGGGAAAACTTGTATATAAAAAAAATAGAATGTAAATTCTAGGTGGAGTGAGACCTGTGGCCTCTGTATGTAATGTTATATTATCCAGAGTGGCAAATTGAAATAAATGATGATGGAAATTTCCTGGCATACCTGAAACAAATATATCAGTTGTGTGGACAACAATATATATATATATATATATATATATATATATATATATATATTCAAAAATGCATTGAAAACAGCATTTTTGGGAGAGACAATTCAGTACTCATTCTAATTCTCTTCCTTTTAAAATGTTGTCTCACACACAAAATAAAATGTTGTCTCACACACAAAATATATCCGAACCTCCCCCCCCGCCCCCCCAATCACAGCAGAAATAAAATGTCAGCTATCAAGGCAAGTAAAATAGCGGAGGAATGTTCCTTTCCAATCTGGTACAGTTCTTGAGTGACAGCCATAGCATCAGTTAATTTCTCTGCTATCTGGTGTGTGGTATCAATTCACTTTGTTGTTCTTTGTGATCATCTGATCCTTCTACATCAAAGTATATCATGTGTATACATATGATGGCCAGATTTCATAGCTAGCAAATAAGGACCAACCAATATTTGTAAGAAGGAAAAAAAACCACACCACAACAACACTCATTTGCATCACCTATCATAGAACATATTCTCAGCACACACTAGGCCTATGGCTGCATTCAGCCTACTCACATGACAGCTAAATTCAAGATGGAATATGAGTGTGTACATCCTCTTATTTTTCCTTGTTTTCTGGAGCAAATAGAAGATGGTTTCTTTTATTTGTGTTTTCTTGACCTTTACTACATTAATTTGTGAAGCCTGAGAAATATTCCCTTCAACCTTTCCCCTTTAGTATAGGAAGGTCAAGGACAAAGATAGTGAGGAAAGGATCTGGAGGCTGAATTTGTATTTGCATTCACATCATCCCCTCTTTTAGCCTTTCGGGGAGCTGGCTGAATGCCATTATTGTTATTATTAGTAGTAGCAGTAGTAGTATTAACAGAATTAACCAGATTGAGGCAATACGTTAATTTTTCATGCATGTATGAGGTTTAACAACTAAGAGATAACAAGGTATTTTGGTTGGTGCATGTCTGGGCTGGATATAACCATCATTGTTGAGAGGAAACGTTCGATATCTTATTAACAGTTTTTTCTGCCATGCAGTCCCTGAAGATTTCTTTTCAGATTATGTTGCCTGTGTGTTTTCCTTCAAATACATTGCAGAATTGCTTTAAATAGCACATATCTTTTAGATCTTTGCTTTGTTGTTAGAGT
>CM034704.1:8901859-8918198 GCA_020142125.1 Phrynosoma platyrhinos
GGAGAAAAGCCACATAGGGTTTTCTGATTGACTGAAAGCTAATTTGCAAGTTGAGTGATAAACACTAAGCTGTCCAAAGTGTGAATCATTACTGTGCTTGAATTGAGAATAAACATTAGAAAAAACAGGGAGGAAAATTTGAGGAGGTAGCAAATAGAACCTTATGCTTTATTTTAGCTTTGCTTGCTTTAATATTCAGCTTCAGCAAGTATTTTTGAATTAAAAGCTGGAAAGCCTCTGAAATAATAACCAGACCTAGAATCATGGAGCTGGAAGAGAACACAAGGGCCATCCAGTCCAACTCAATTTTGGCATTCAGGAATACACAATAAAAGCATTTTTGACAGAGGACCATTCAGCCTCTCTTTAAAAACCTCCAAAGAAGGAGACACCACCACACTCTATGGGAACATGTTTGACTGTTGAACAGCTCTTAGCATCAGAATGTTCTTCCTAAGGTTTAGGTGGAAACTCTTTTTCTGTAGCTTGCTCTGTGTCCTGATCTCTGGTCAACATGACATCCCCTCAAACAGGTTTATCATATCACTTCTTAACCTTTTCTTCTCAAGAGTAAACATATCTAGTTCCCTAAGTCACTCTTCATAGGGCATGGTTTCCATATCTTTCACCATTTTAGTCACTCTTCTCTGGACACTCATCACATATACAAAATATGAGAAAGATTGAATAAAGTGACAGCTTTAAATCTACTCAGAATCTGCACAATGTTGTTAAAACAGTAAGATTTACCTGCAAGCTAGGGTAGCTACTAGCTACTGGGATAAGCATCTGGTCATATGAAGCACACAGCAGTTGTGAAATATTGCTGATGACAAATACATTAAGTATGGGAAATGATTTCAGCTAGCCTTTAATCTCCCACTGAACACACCAAATTATACCATGCCTGTTCCTCTGGCTTTCAGGCCAGGGATGGTGTTCCTCTAATCCCTTTAGGCTGAATTTCTTGTGATGCAAATGGCACTTGTAGATTTGTCACAGGTTTCAATGCAAGTTTTGGTTTATTCCTGCAGTGTTTTTTGTTTTTGTTTAATTTTAAAGTCTGTATAATTTTTCCTGACACTTCAACACTGGCCTTTTTAAAGATTCTATTTAATTCAGTTGTTCAGTTGACCACTGTTGGTGCAGCTGCTCATGTTTTTTCTTGCTCTTTAGACACTTTTAAGTTATCAGATCATCAACAATGGTTATTTTTTTAATTTTATCAGTGCTTGTGTGTGTGTGTGTGTGTGTGTGTGTGTGTTTTTCGTGATCACCTTCACTTTATGACAGCATTTTCAGGGGGAGAGGAATTACTTCTCTTAATTTTTCTTCTCTACTCATCCCATTTGGTCACCCAAGACAGACCACTCTGGGTTGGCATATTTCTTAATATCTGGAGATTTGACAAAGGTTTCCAAGACCATTTCTTCAGTTTCATAACCTCCAACTGTTCTTTTTTGCTATGGACAGCTCAAATTAATCCTCTGCCATCCCACTTTTTTCAGCTGTATTTAATTTTCATGCTCTTCCTTCCACTCCCCCCCCCCCATTCCTTGGTTTACTTCATTTGCTACAAAATGAATTTAAACAACATAAGTTTGAATTCAAATTCAAATAACTCATTGGAGGGAGAGGAGAGGAAGCAGCAGAATTTTGCCCTTCCCAGGAGCTTCAGAGAAAAGCAAATTGTAGTAGTCTATCCTACAACAGGAGCTTGTATGTTTTTTTAACTTGCATGTATTGTAGCTTGTGTTTATTTTTCTCCTCATTAATAATTTTTGGTATCTTGACCACACTTTGATGTTCCTTTGCTACACATGTCCTAGTTTTGATCTCTAAAATGTTAGAGGATAAGCAGCTGCAAATACATCTATCAGATCCAGTTACAGCAGGCATATATTAAGGAAACCATCCAGTTCAGGGGTTTAGTTCATTTGTTGCATGATTGATCTATTCTCACTGAAGATTTAATACTATTTTAAGTGACTGAAATGCTGCCCACATGGACCAAATAAAGCTTCCTTTCCCATCTACTTGGCAAGGAGTCCAGATTACACAGGATCCAATCCCTGGGTTTGGTGTGAACTGTCTGAATCATGTAAAGCCAGTTCAGCACTGAACCCACCATATATTCTACTTAACCATTTTTTAAAAAGTTATATTTTGCTATGGTTCTTCTGAAGCCCACCATTGTGATGTCAGGGGTCTTTTCACAATGTACCCTGCTTTGATGCCTGACAGTACAACTGCTTGTGCAAGTCACTCACTCTGAGATCTGAACAGGTGCCCAGCCATGTGACTGACATTGGGCACCTCTTTCTGATCTCAGAGCAAGTACTTACACAAATGGTGGCAGTGATGGGTGGCATAGCAGGATGTGCATGCAAACAGTTGCCCAGTGTCACAACTGAGTGCCCAAGGTAACAGGAGAGATTGGGGCAGTCTGGGGGATAGACTACTCCAGCTTCCTCCCAGAGTAATCTGGCCCATGCTGATCCATTCTGAAAAATAAAGCTCAAGGTGCTAAATCTTTTGAGGGTGGAACTCAGAACCTTGGCTTTTGAGCTCAAGGGCAGAAGTAACTGAAGAATTATGAGGAAAATTATTGAGGAATGGGCCAGACTACCCTGTCGTTCCTAGCACTCATAGGCCATTCAGACCTGTTTCACTGCTTTACATTGTTCAGCAGTTTGTTAAGTTGTATTTATCACATGTTGATTTTTTTTCTCTTTAGGACTTCTCTATGTGTTACATTTTTTGCTGCCATGCAAATTAGTGAGATTTCTGCCAGGCTGCTTTCATGGGACATTTTGCTTTTAACATTACTTGAATCTGACCAGGTTGTGCACTTCCATTTCACAACTTGTCAGTGCTTTTGTCCTATCAGGGCCATTTTGGCTTTCAAAAAAATGCATGACTATGAGTTTGATATTTTATTTCATAATTAAAATGGTGCTCCTCTCATATACTTTCAAGTTCATTCAATAGTCAGAGCAGATTTAGTGGCTGGAGGATTTCCTATCTACTATCTATCTATCTGTCTATCTATCATAGAATCATAGAGTTGGAAGAGACCTCAAGGGCCATCCAGTTCAACCTCCAGCCATGTAGTGATGTAGTTTTCCCCCATCCCAGGACTGAAACATGTGGAACTACTGGTGTCTGTGCCTATTTATTCCCACAACAATACCTTTGGGGGCATGAAGTCATGCAAGCAACTCCAGTTTTGGCACACAGCTTGGTTTGATTGAATGGATAATTATCCAATGGGCTGTAAAATGAGGAATGTTATGGCGATTGTTGCATACTTTCCCACTCTTCTGATTTGAAAGGGGCAATCCCAATTCATTTTCTGCCATTCTACTTTTTCTACTGCAACTGCAAAAGTCAATTGTTGGAGCCTCTCTTAACATGTTATTTTCTCATTAATAACTTTTGCAACCCTGACCACACTGTGATGTAGTTTATCCACATGCATCCTGGTTTTCATGGTAAAAGATAAGATGAGTTATGTGTCTGTAGCTATATTCACACAGCAGACAAAAGAACTAGACCTTTTGTTATTTTCCATGAAAAAAATAGCCCCACATCATTTTAATAATCATGATCCTTCACCTCAAGAATCTACAATACATATAGTAGTAAGTATTAGTTTAAAATATGCTTCTATAGCTGGTATCATAACCCATATAATCCAATACTGAGGCAGGAAGGAGAAAACAGGGGGGGGGGAGCATCACTTGTAATACTAATTAGTATTACAAGTAATTCAAAATGTTGGCAGTATTGTGAAATAGGATTCATTCCAAGGAAGACCTTAAATAAAGACTTCTTTTTGCATAAACTTTAATTTGCTAAGATGTGATAGATACCTGCTAAGTCACTTGGTTAAAAATGAATTCACTTAAATTTCTGTTATCACTTTGTTTCTTTTAAATAAGAAAGAGTTTTTTTTATCTGTAGGTAGGTCAATGCAAAGTGCATTGGACCTGTGGATATGTTTTGCTTTAAGAACACATTAAGCTATTTTCATTTTATTTAGTATTCTTTAAAGGAAACCTCAAGGACATTCAAAAGTGAACATGTTGCCGAAAGATTTAAGAAGAATAATAATAATTGAAATTAGCAGCATGTACACCATGGGAGGTACAGCACTTTAGTAGTTTGTCTTAAGTTGATATTATTCAATGCAAGGTGCTAATGCATTTTGAATTAATGTTAATGGTACTCTAGCAACTTGCTTATCTGTAGCAATCTATTTAAATAAAGAAAAGAGAGGAGTCCTCCAGGTTTCACTTTGCCTTGAATAACAGAAATGCTGAATGCTCCTTTAGGAACAATAGTTCACATGAATACCTTATTTAAAAGTTAAAATGTATGCCAATTGAGGCTGCAGCCCAACTGCAGAAATAACCCAGTTTGATATCACTTTATGCCAAGTCATGAGGTCCCTGCCATGGCTCAGTGCTATGGGATTCTGGGAATTTAGTTTGATGAAACATTTAGCCTTCTCTGTCAAGAGAGCTCTGGTGCTCCAACAAACTACAAATCCCAGGATTCCCTAAATAGGAGCCCTGGTGGTGCAGTGGTTAAATGCATGTACTGCAGCCACTCACTCATAGACCACAAGGTTGTGAGTTCAGTACTAGCCAGGGCTCAGGCTAGACTCAGGCCTGCATCCTTCTGAGGTCGTGAAAATGAGTACCCAACTCTTGGGGGGCAATGAGCTTACAGTTGTAAACCGCGTAGACATCCCATAGCGCGATATGAAGCAGTATATAAATGAAGCTGCTTTGCTTTGCTAAATTTGAGTCATGGCTCTAAAAGTGGTGCTAATTTGGATTATTTCTGCAGTGTAGATGCAGCTTCAGAGATAGGCATATTTTGTTGTTTTTTCATCTTATATCAACCCCATGAATGAAAGACTGTGAAGGGCCCCTGGTGATACAGTTGCACTGCAGCCACAATGCTGTGAGTTTAATCCCAGAGGGCTCCAGGTTGACTCAGCCTTCCATCCATCCATAAGTCAGGAAAATGAGTACCCAGCTTGTTGGAGGCAATTGGCTTATAGATTGTAAACCACAGAGAGTGCTGAATGGAATAGAAATGTACATTCAACTGCTATCCTGTCATCAACAGCCCAACAGGTCTTGCAGATTAAGAACCATGTCTTCCTTGTTTGAGTCCATCTGTTTGGAATGCGATCTTCCGTGAGGTTTCCTACTGCCTTCTACCTTATCAAGCATTAATGCCTTTTCTAGTTGGTCAAGTCTTTGTGATACAGCCAAAGTACAACATTTTCAGCTTAGTTATCTTGGCTTCTAGGGAGATTTCAGGTTTGATTTGCTCTAGGGCCCATTTATTGGTTTTTATAGCAGACCACAATATCCATATAATTTTTCTGCAGCACCACATTTCAAATGAGTTTATTTTCTGTCAGTTGCTATCAGATTTTTTCACTTCCATACATAGAAATGGAAAATATGATAGCATGGACAATCCTAACTTTAGTATTCCATGATATCAGGATTTTGTCTAATTTGTTTACGTGATCTTGCTAGTCTTCTTCTGATTGCTTAATGGCAGTCTCCATTCTGATTAATGAATTAGCCAAGGTATGGAAAATCTTGAACTATTTTAATGAGTTCATCATGTACTTTACAGTTATGTAAATCAACCCTGGTCATTATTTTTGATAGAATAATAGAGTTGAAAAAGACCACAAGGGCCATCCAGCCCAAGCCACCACCATGCAGGAATACATAATTAAAGCACTACTGACAGATAGCCATCCAGCCATTTGTTTAAAAACCTCCAACGAAGGAGATTCCACCACACTCCAAGGGTCTGTGTTCCACTGTCAAACAGCTCTTATTGTCAGGAAGATCTTCCTAAAGTTGGGATGGGATTTCTTTTCCTGTAGTTTGAATCCATTAATCCAGATCCTATTCTTTGGAGCTGCAGCAAAGAAGCTTGCTCCATCCTCAATGTGACATCCCTTCAAATATTTAAGCAGGGCTATCATATCATCTCTTAACCTTTTCTTCTTGGGGCTAAACATACCCAGCTCCCTAAGTATTTCCTCATAGGGCATGGTTTCCAGACCTTCCACCATTTTTGTCACCCTTTTCTGGATACAGTCCAGCTTGTCAATGTCCTTTATGGATTGTGGTGCCCTTTATGGATTGTGGTGCCCAATTGGACATGGTGTTCCAAGTGAGGCCTGACCACAACAGAGTAGAGTGGTATTATTACTTCCCTTGATCTAGAGACACTATTCCTCTATTGATGCAGTCTAGAATCACATTGGCTTTTTAAGCTTCTGCATCACACTGTTAACTCATTTTCAACTTGTGGTCTACTAGGACTCCTAGATTCTTTTTACATGTACTATGTTCAAACCTGGTGTCCCCCACAGGACAAGGCACAGTTGTAAGGACAAGGCACAATTGTTTGACAGAGGGGCAGAGTATAAATAAATTATTATTATTATTATTATTATTATTATTATTATTATTATTATTATTCTGTGAATATAATATTTCCAGCCTAAATGTAAAACCTTACATTTTTTTT
Organism: Phrynosoma platyrhinos; assembly: GCA_020142125.1. NCBI lineage: Eukaryota > Metazoa > Chordata > Lepidosauria > Squamata > Phrynosomatidae > Phrynosoma > Phrynosoma platyrhinos. The sequence goes on from CM034704.1 coordinate 8,908,439, forward strand.
CCTGTTGAAATTGATTTTCTTAGTTTTGGCCCAGGTTTCTAATCTATTAAGGTCATTTTGAATTTTGATCCTGTCCTCTGGAGTATTAGCTACTCTTCCTAATTTGGCGTCATCTGCAAATTTCATAAGCATGCTCTCTATTCCTTCATTCAAATCATTGATAAAGAATAAATGCTCTCTTCCTTCTCTTCTCTCTCTGCCTTCTCTTCCTTGTCTCCCTTTAACTATCTATTTTTTCTTTAATTCCTCTTGGCTCTGACCCTTCCACAGCAGCAGCTGTTTTGCTTTTGACTCCAGGAAGTGTCAAAAGTGAACAGTAGGTGATTGCTTCATTATGAGCAGGCACTGCCAATTCTTAATTTCCATGGCTGGACTTTCTAGAAATGAGGTCAGACCATGTTCCACAAGGAACCCCAACATTGTCATCACCCACTACAATCACACTTATGTAAATAGAAACTGACATATGCTGACATATGCCTATCTGATATGGGAAGATCCATGATGTTGAATTTTGCTGTGTGGTTTGCTTTTAAAGAATGGGAATGGTGAAATTTGTCAGCTTTGATTTCTCTCACATTCAAATTCAGCAACAATTGGTAAATTCTGAGCAAAACAAACTAAAACTTTTTTTTTTCAAATTCCCTATTGAATTATCATCAAAATTATAAGATTGCATAGAACTGTATTTGAAGTTACCTGATGTGGGGGACTGCTAGCTCCCCCCACCAATGTCCAAAAGAACGTTGTGCGAAACTTTCCATGGGCCAGCAGCTAATGACTCATAGATTGACACTAGGCAGTGGAACACCACTTTGAGAAGCATTGAGTTAGACTCAGTCTGAATCATCGGATTCAAAATGTCATGACCACATTAGTCTGGTGTATTCACAGTGGCTCTACTTCAGTTTCAGGATCACCAGCTTTGAAATACTGTGTAGCCTGTATCTAACTTACCTCAGGAAACACTTTGTCTCATTTAAACTATCCTGTTTTCATTGGTCACAATGTGAATTCTACACCCTGTGTACTAGAGCACAGAGAAGAGTGCTTTCAGTATTGGTGCCTATTTTATGAAACAGCCTCTCCAGGGAAGCCTCAAAAGACATTTCACTATTTGTCTTTTGCTAATTATTAATTCTTTTCACACACACACACACACACACACACAAACTCCTGCTGGATCTTGCATTTTTGGTCAGTTGGTTGACACTATCTGCTCGATACATATCACCTTCAGCATGATGGTGGAGAATATCTGAGTCCATTGGAATGTTTGATTGGGAATGGTTGATATACCCAGCTGATTGATGGATATAATATTATAAAGATGCTTTTCTACATAACTGTTTTTTGCTGGACTAAGGTTCCGAGATTGGATCCAGAAATAGAGCTTCTGTAACTTTAATCCTGAAAACATTGTGGAGCAGGACAAGGTACTGTAAAACTTTATCAAGCTCAGGGTAACCAGATGTCATAATGACAAAGGAGGACATGGCACTGAAAAATGTAGGACACTCAAGAAAAATGTAGGATATTGCAAAATAAAAGCTAAAAACACTAACATAAATAAAAATTAATTTTATTTGTCTTATTTACAGCTGTATTTTATCATGTAGTCAACCATATTTTTTCCGAGGAACCTATCTTTGTTAAAAAGCCTTGCTGGCTTTCAAGATACTCTGAGCAAGACAAAGGCTTAAAATTGTTCTTTACTAGCCAAAAACTCTTGACGGAATATACTTTTGAATCATTCCTTTCATTTGTCCATTGGGCTGAAATTAAGGGGAGAAAGTCTTTCAACATTTTCATTGTGTCCTTATGCAGCCCATTGTGTAACACACTGGCTGTCCTTTTCCATTCCAAAAAAACAAACACACTCTAAGCTCTGAGAGCAAGTCCTACCTGCTGTTGCTCCTAGGAAAAAAAAAGAACTCTAGAAGGATCCATTCTATCTTCCTAATTGCAGTGAGGACAGCCTGTCAAGTAGATGCATTTCTTGAAGGGGAACTGCAAACATGATGTTACTCAATGGAATTCTTAGCCATATTCTAAATGGGGGACATTTTGGAAATTTTCCTAGACAGAAGGTTGAAATATAAGACATGGTCTGGAAAAGGAGGGTTTATGGTCACCCTGGTGAAGCTGGAAGAAATTACCTGCCCCCTTTTTGCCTTCCAAACTCCAAATGTCAACTGCAGCCATCTTCTCCCATCACAGCTCTTACTGCTAAAGAGAAGGAGGAGACGGAATTGAAGAGCACTCATCTCTTTTCTTGTTGCCAGCATTCCTGTTCCCCATCCCTGCAAGCAAGGCAAGAACTATGTTGGGAGGGGATGCCTGAGGTGAAAGTTGGGATCAGGAAGACAAAAGAGGGCAGGTACCTTTGTCCAATTCATCAGGATTTTATGATACTTTGTATTGCTCAATGAGCTTTTCAGGATTAAAATTACAGGACCCCTCCCTATCCAGCCTCACAATCCTACTCTGGACTCTGAAATGGTCAGCTTCAGTGTTGAATAATGAGTCAACACTTAAATAAATTCAATTATTCAGTGGTTTTACTCTAGTTTGAATTAGCAGTAACTAATAGGGACACACTCATCCAATCCAGATCCCTGAGTAGGTCATCCACCAAGGTGACCAAGGCTGTTTCTGTTCCATAGCCAGTACAGAGTTGAATGGATCTAGATGATCTGTTTCATTCAGAAACCTCTGGATTTGAGAGACCACCACATGTTCTAGTACCTTGCCCAAAACTGTTAGATTGGACACTGGCTGATAATTATCTATTGCAGAGGGATCTAAGGGTGCTTTTTTTCAGAGCATACAACTGGCTCTTTTAGGGAAGTTAGAATGCTTCCTTGTTATATGAAAGCATTGATTACCTCCTTCACCTACTCAGCTAGTCCTGTTTAATAAGTCTCTGGCCTGTTTAATAAACCAGAAAGGACAAGGGTCTAATAAAAATCCAATAAAGTCCAATATTTTTTTATAAGAAGATTAAAATCTGTCTTATTTCAACAGCAGTTTCCCATTTCTACTCCTCACAGTTCAAAACATTTATGCTATATTTCCATTATTTTAAAATATGTTTCTTATATCTTTAGTTGCTTTGCCTTTCATAGGAATTAATCATGAAAGTAAGTACATCAATCATGGAAGCATATGTATTTCCAATAAGTTGGCAAGTTCCTTAATTAAGTAACTTCACTGTAGGTTGCATAACAGGGCATTTAAGAAAGTTGAATGGACATCATTAAAGGCTTGATTGGAGAAGGGCATGATGTCACCCTTTGGTCCTCTTGGCTTTTTCTGCATGCCAGTGGCATAAATCAGTGTTCCAGGATACCCAGAGCTGGCATTAGATGCATGCCCAAGTCTCTCATGCCTAAAAGACAATTTCTTTTATCCCTCCTACATTTGGTCTAAATGCTGCCCCGCCTATTATTGTTTGTTTAATTATGGTTTATTTTTATTATGTGTTTGAATCATTGTTTTAATGTAAAAATTGTTGAATTCTTTTTTAAGGGGTGGCGGAGGCTGTGGGAATTGGATGGTATTTTTAATATTGTATGATGTTTTTAAATTGTTGTGAGCCACCTCAATTGCATGACAGAGAGGTGGGATTTAAATAAAAGTTATTGTTTTTGTTGTTGTTGTTGTTGCTGGTCACACTGTCCCAAACCAGCAATCACCACAATCAGTTCTTCTCCCCCACCATAGAGAGCTAGAGCATCTGCTTCATAGTGTCATCTTCAACCCAGAAATCCCATGTTTAAATATTTGAAAGGATGTCTGTTATACTGAGGCTGGAACAAGTTTGTTTTCTGCTGCTTCCATGACCAGGACACAAAGCAGTGGATTGAAAATACAAGAAAAGAGATTCCACCTAAATATAAGGAGAAACTTCCTGACAGTAAGAGCTGTTCAACAATGGAACACACTCCCTCAGAGTTTAGTGGAGTCTCCTTCTTTGGAGGTTTTTAAGCAGAGAATGGACGGTTGTCTGTCAAGAGTGCTTTGATTATGTATTCTTGTGTGGCAGGGGATTGCACTAGATGATCCTTTTGGTCTCTGCCAAATCTGCAATTCTATGATTTTATTAAATGTGTTATTATTATTCACTATATCATGATCAATCAATAAATATTGTTCCTATTGTTGTTAATCCTTAGTATCTCTATTGTTACTATCATAGTGTAATATAAGGAACTCTCAATGAATTAAGAAACAAAAAGAAGGGAAACCATCCCATTGGACCACAAATACCTGAACCCAATATAATAACTAGATGCATATGTAAGCAATATATTGTTATTTCCCTCTAAAATATCCTCCCCTGCTCCTGTACTGAGAAATGGCAGGCAAAACTGACCCTTACTAGTACATTACCTTCCCAAACTCCACACAAAAAAGTGGTTGTAGTTTCCCTCCAACAAAATTAAATCCATGCAGCCAAACATAATGCCAATTTAAAGAAAATAAGCAATTTTTATTAGCCTTGTAACCCTAGAATTTTCTTGGAAATATATTTCTGTAATCTTTTAATTTCTTGGAAATGTCTTCACATAATCATGTAGGGCCTAAGTGCTTTCCTTGACCACAGCAGCCTAACCCAGAAGAACAATGTATCTGTCTTACTTCCATGAATACTGAAACAGATCATACTTTTCTGTTCTTTCTCTGGTTTTACATTATTTTTTTAAAGGATTGTTGTTTGAAGATAATAATCTCTTGCTACTTAAGCCTCCCCTGAGGCCCTGTTTCAATGATATTTCTTATTCACATAATCTTCCATCATTTTATTTGAAGAGGCAGATGTGCTCATCATTGCAAATTTAAATCCTGTTATGCCAGCATGATGATGTTCAGTCCAAAGAATAAAATACTTAGCAAAGGAAGATATGTGCAAATTATAATCATGCAATCTTACTGATCTCTAATGAGTTAAAACTCTTTGTAAACCCAGTGATATAAATCAACTAGAGTGTTAATAGAAGTTTAGGAGGCTGAATAGTAAGTACTGCAGACTTCTTAAGCAGCTACAAGATATTGCCTTATTGCTTTTTCTTAGATGTATTTGAAGATACACTTCATTTGGAAGAAGAACAGATTAAAAAAAATAGTAATAAAGAAGATTCAACATATAAGAGCAATCATGCTGGGTCAGAATAGATGTCCATGTAGGCCAGCATCTTCTTTAGAAATAGCTATTGGCTTGTAATTAATTGTTCTCCATAAGAATGGTATAAAATTGTGCTAAATTGTATTGGGGCTGTAGCTTAGACATAGCTTAGAAAGTTATGTGTTTGAGCCATTCTCCTTTACCTTTTCACATTTTTTCTTTAAGGGGCTTGTGGGGTCTTTTTCCTCAGAAGAAGTGAGTCAGACACTTGCCTTCAGAAGAAGCTAGCAGCCAGAAGTTCTCCACATACCTATAGCCTCAGTGACTTGAGCTCGCTGACAGAGCTTGTGGAGAAAGGACAGGCCATCAGGGGTCCTTTATGTTGGTGTATTCCAGGGAAGTTTTTGAGGGGGAAGCCCATAGTCTTGTTGCAATGCCTACTTAGGGCTTCTCAATACGGACACTGAGGGGGCTGCTGCAGTAACCTGCAACACTTGTGAGATTTTGTATTCTTGCCTATGGATGTGGAAGTTGGTAGCCCTGTTGGAAGAAGATCCAACAGCTGGAGCCCTAGTCTCTACACGTCAGCATATTAGGGAACAAGAGGTTTTCTTAGAATGGAATGGACAGTCTTGGATAGGGAACACAGAGAGGAAGTTGCTGGAGAGGAGGTCACTTTCATATAAACATCAGCTAGACAGTTGGAGGAATGTCACACACAGAAGTAGAGAAACCAGGGATCATTCTGGGAACTTGCAGCTACAGAATCAATTTGAAGCTCTCTACCTTATCAGGGATGATGAGTATACTACAGACACCCAAGTCAGAATGAGGAATTGGATGATGCCTTTCTCGAACAGATGACCACACACTCAGAAAGGAGAGATGTAGTAGTGATGGGTGACTTCAGCTATTCGGATATTTGCTGGAAGTCAAACAACCAAATCTTTAAGTGAAGTCATAGACTTTCATGGCTGGCATCCATAGTTTTTTGTGGGTTTTTCGGGCTGTGTGGCCATGTTCAAGAAGAGTTTCTTTCTGACGTTTCACCAGCATCTGTAGCTGGCATCTTCACAGAAAAAACCTTAAGGTCTAACAAAGTCCTCACTTGCCTGGAAGTGAGGAAGACAATTTTATTGTCCAAAAGGTGGAAAAGGCAGTCAATTTTATTGGAAGACAATTTTATTCCCCTCCACCACCATATTTCAAATAAGTTGATTCTCTCCCTATCATCTTTAAATACTGTCTAGCTTTCACAACCACAAATATAAATCAGAACTACTGTGGAATGGATCATTCTGACTTTGGTATTCAATGATATATCTTTACACTTGGGTATCTTGTCTAGTTCCTCAATATATGCCCTTCAATTCTTAGTTTTCTTCCCTAATTTCTTGAGTACAGTCTCCATGTTGATAAGTGACCAAACCAAGGTAATGAAATTCTTTAATTATTTTTGTCTTAATTGTTGTTGTTGTTGTTGTTGTTGTGTGTCTTCAAGTCATTCTGTCTTATGGTGACCCTAAGGTGAACCTATCATAGGGTTTTCTTGGCAAGATTTATTCAGGGGAGGTTTTCTATCACCTTCCCTGAGGCTGAGAGAGTGTAACTTTCCCAAAGTCACCCGGTTTTATGGCTGAATGGGGAATTAAACCCTGGTCTTCAGAGACATAGGTTTTATGGCCAGGTGGGGAATTGAACCCTGGTCTCCAAAATTGTAGACCAACACTCAAACCACAGTCCCACTGGCTCTCATTTGTCTTAATTACCCACTTGAAAATATTTACATAAATAATTTGTGGTTATTATTTTTTTGCTGGTGGTTATTTTTGCTTTTTAATATTCAGCCGTAACCTGCTTTTACACATTCTTGACTTTCTACAGTAATGGTTGCAAATCTTTGCTATTCTGCTTTATCATTTTCCGTTATCTCCAGTTAAAAGTTTGCTGCTACTGCTGCTGCTGTTTTTCCTCCTCCTTCCAATTAACATAAGTAATGAGAAAATCAGAATCTTTGAATGGCTTCTGCCAAATTGCCTATGTTAGTCCTGTATTTTTCTCAGCAAAGCTTTGAAAAGTTACTTTTTGGACTAGACCTCTAAAAGCCTTGAGCCAACATTACTACTTTGCAGCTTGTCAAAATTATATGTTTCCAGTTTTGTAGTCCCTTACCAGTTGCATTTCATCAAAAACTGAGCCCCCATTGTATAAGGCTCCAAACATAGATAAGCCAATGAGTTGCTGAAATGATGGTACTCTGTCTGGCTTGCTTATTCTAAGCTAGCAAGCAAGATTATAACCAACTTTTAAAGTGCCACCTTGAAAACATTTGTAATCATTTCAAGTTGTAAAAAAAGAACTTAATTAAAATTAATGTCTGCATAATACATAATATTCAGTGCAATGTACACACCATATTTAAATTGGTCCTGGAGCATACATTACATTTTGTATCTGAGTTACAAAGGGACACAAATGTATTCTTCCACTAAGTGACATTTTGTCTAAGTCTGCTCTATTTCTTTTCCTCTTGAACTTCTTAAGATGGGAAATTTCATTTTTAAATGAGGATTATTTCTCAAGTTTAATATTTTAAAAACATATTCTGTTTCTTTCTCCCCTTTCTTCCTCTTTGAGCCCAGAGGTGGCTCAGAACACACAGGAAATGTGAAAACTGGTAGATAGGTTTTTATCAGTATGTCAGTCTGGGAAGTATGAATGAAATCAACTTTTATCACAATTTGCAGGTATTAAATTTCTCAAGCGTACCTAATCTCAGCACAGTTGTATTTGCCATGCCTACTATTTATACAGGTAAACCAAAACCTCCTAGAGGTCATTTTATAGATAAAATTCCTGAGATCCCCCTCCACCTCAAAGTAAAATAAAATAAAATAAAATAAAATAAAAATAACCATATTCCCCAGCATTCATTTTTGTGGTAGCTGCCATTTTTCTCCAAGAGTGCCCTTAAAGAATGTTGTGGTAATGTGGAATGATGATCAAGTTTGCTTCTAGATTGCTGCTAGAAGCTGGAATAGTAGCTAGACTCTAGCTAGCTGGTAGAGGAAGTGGGAGGAGAAAGAGATTGACAAGAAAGAGAAGCTGGAAGAGCTAAAAATGAATCCCATGGTGTGAGCTAGCAAGTGGATGACTGAATCTCAGTTGGCTCCAGATTTTGGAGTGTTCCAGCACAAAAGCCTCTCAGTTTACCCACTTCCTTGTCATTGTACATTTACTTCCACTCTCCATTTACAGAAGGAGACAGCAGGAAAATAGGAGGCTATTCCCCCTTGTTCTTGGAGTCACCTGAATAATTACAAAGGTATAGTAAACAGGGAGCAAAAGCAAGAAGGCCAAAGAGTTCTATGAGTCAGTGATAGTTGGTTGCTTAGTTGTGGATCTTCACAGGCTCTTGATGGTGTTGGTTGCTAATGTTCTCATGCCACAGTCCTTCATCTGTAATTCTCACACCAAAGTCTTTGGTTCAATAATCTTATGAGTGAATCTGAAACTGTTTCAGTTCTGCTTTTCACTGCAGGAGAAAGGAAGTGTTTTTAACTGTTTCTTTCCCTTCACTGTCTCAATATATATCAAATCATGTCAAAGCCACAGTACAATCTTGTTTACTGAGACACATGTTATATGGTTTTAATGGACATTACTCCCAAGTAGAGATAAGAACATATGTCACTTGGCTTTTTTCTGACATTTCATTTTTTAAAAAGAAAAATCACTCATATACTTTCTATCTTGGATTGTCAGAAATATGGGTATTTTGTTAATCAAAAACAAATTGGAATGAATCCTATGTATTTCATAGGATTTCCTTAGGCAAGAAATATTCAAAGGTGGTTTGACCAGTTCATTCTTCTGGAATCTAGACTGCAGCACCTGGTATTCACTGGTGGTCTCTCATCCAAGAGCTAATTGGAACTGACTCTGCTTAGTTTCCATGATCAGATGGGATCTGGTGCCTTTAGGGTCTTCTGGTGGCTAAATTTTGAATACTCACTCATATTTTAAAACTATTTTCTTAACAAGTGAGAAAACAAGAATATTGGGTGGGCTATTTCTATCCTTTCTGTGTTAATGTTCTAGTACTAGTTGATATTTTTAATGTAACTGAACATTCAAAAATGTGATACTTAACCTGTAGTCAGAAGTGATTCAGTCTATCCCATCAACTCAGAAATCCTGCCACCTCATTTTGCAAATGTGTAACTCAGCCTTAATTTCCTCTGTACTCCAGAGATTTGCTGTCCACAGCCTTAATTCCTGAGCAGTATGTATTTCATCATCTAAATTATTCATGCATTAGTTCATTTACCAGTGGTGGCATAAAACAAAAACAACACTCTAGACATTTTACTCATAGTCTATGCATCTGGGAATACCCTAGCACAACTGGCTTCATTATCTATGCTACTTAACTGAAAAGAAAATTGGAATTAAAAGGTAATAGCCTGACACGTTTCTGAGATTTCCCTTTGAAATCACAGCATATTTCATTAGTTTTATTTGTGTTTTGCTGCAGTAGTTGGAGGACCTTATAATGAAGTTTTCAGTTCTTGCCTTCTCTAAATATTCCTTACTGTTAAGTTGAAAGCTAAACCTGATATGAGAAAAAAA
>CM034704.1:8932001-8944764 GCA_020142125.1 Phrynosoma platyrhinos
GTCCTATGAGAAGGAAGATCATCCCTTGACAACTGATAAATCTCTAAATCTTATTCTGCTAGGCTTCAGCACTGTACTGCAGGAACAAAATGGTAGTGAAAAATAAGGCTGTTAACAGACAGAGAAAAACAAATGTGTAGGTTAATAGGAGATGGAGGTACCATTTCCAACTCCACATTTTTTATTTATTTTTTCCAGGGAAACAGAAAAAAAAAATTCAAATGAATAGAGAAACAGTGGAAGCTCAAACCCACTAAAGCTGCATCTGCATTGCAGAAATAATATAGGTTAAAATCACTTTAACTGGAATTCTGGGAACTGTAGATTGTTGTAGCACACCAGAGCTCTCTGGTAGGGAAGGCTAAATATTTCATAAAACTACAGTTCCCAGAATGCCATAGCATTGATTCAAGGCAGTTAAAGTGGTGTCAACCTGGATTATTTCTGCAGTGTGGATGTGGCCTTGATCTGGTGGAGTAGCTGGCAGACTCATCAGAGATAAACCAAGTAATGTCACTTAATCCTACCTATCTTAAAATATGGACACCCCTTTTTTCTAGAAATTAGTTACTATGAGGTGATTCCTCAGTTTCCACTGGAACTCTTCTAATCAAGAAAATATGCCGCTGACTGGCAATATGATGAAAAAGCAAAACTGTCCTTGTGTAAGCAGGATACAAGTCTTCTTGGATTTTATGTTTTAAGCATCTTTTAATGCTATTTTAACTTATTTTTAATGCCAGTTTTAATTTGTTTTTTAGCTAGTTTTTATAATAAAATTTTAGTTTAATTATGTTTTAATTTTTATTAAGAGTTTTTAAAGTGTATTCTGCATGGAAAGCATGAGTCTCATGCTAGGAGAATGTAAGGATATTGATTAATTAATTCATCAATTAAGAAATAAATATAATTCATATATCCTATATTTTTAGTGAAAACTCAAAGGCAAATCTGGAAAATCTTGTCTTTTTAAAGCCCAAATAGCAGCACACTAATTATCTATTTAAAATATTATAAAGAATAGGCTGAGGAGAAAATGTGTACTTGTTCAAATAGCTTGAAATGAGATCATATATATATAAATTGTTCTGTTATCTTACGTACTGGGTTAGCACCAAACTCTCAGATCAAATTTTAAATGCACATTCATCCCTCCCCATTGTGGACTTGAGGTCCACAGTCTCGGTCCTTCACAGATGGTAAGTGAAGAGGAACAAAATGGTGTGTGTGCAGTGTATGCACAGTGCCACACACAGAAGCACACATCCATTTTAACCAATGGACTTTTAATATTTGTGGGTTTTTTTCTGATTCATAGGGGTGGGTGGGTCTGGAACAGATCCCTCATGAATTGGGAGAGATGACTATATTCCTGTCCATAGGATGGTTGTTTATATAGAGAATCTAAAGCTGCTTTGACATTTGAATCAGTTTGGTGGAGAAACCTGAAATCCTAGTGGGAATGTAATACCACAATACCAAGCCAACATGCAGTGGAGGATGTGATAGCAGAAAGCCTCCTCTTGAGACTGCATCCTTTAAAAGATTGAAGCAGCTGTACCAATTTATTTAGAAGTAAATGACCACCATACAGAGCATGTCTGTGTGACATTCCAGTCCAGGGAGATTCCTACAGATTACTCAACTTCATTGACCAAATGTTATTTCTACTGTTTGGAAGATGGCTTAGAGAGCTCTAGTTACAATGAAATTAAACACAACTGTCCTGCCATCTACCTTTTCCACCTTCTTCCCAAAGTTCTATTTAACTATTCTAAAGTGGAAATAACATCTTAATAGTTAAAAGAAAAGTAAAAATCTATTAGTACTTTTCATACTATTCATGCTTTTACCCTCACCCCAGCTCTCATCCCCTATTTCAAATACAGACAGAGCATCACCACCAGGCATCCAATCTTTTGTAAGTTTACTCAGAAATATAATCATCACCCCACCCCATGACACATGGTAGCACTTCTTCTCAACTGTTCCAGTTATCACCCACAGCCAACCACCATTGCTGATGTACATTGCAGGGGCCAACTGGCAAAAACCACAGCCATCTACAAAGTTGGAAGAGACTTATGCATTCATTTTCCCATCATTAAATAGATAGAATTTCCTATTTAGGTCCCACTCTCTTTAAGACTAAGTGTCTCTATATCAAGATTCTAAACCATTAATCTTACAGTTAGTTTGTGTCTCTAGCCTGACTGCTAGACTGCTAGTCTTATATCTCTCTCTCAATTCTCCTTCTATATATATATTTTAGTTAGATTGGGATTTAGTTTTTGTTATATAATTATTTATGAAAGCCATTATTGTTTGTTTTTTGAAACACAAAGTGCATGTTTGTTGTTGTTGTTGTTTTTTTTTTGAGTAAGTTTTTATTCTTTAGGAAGGCAGATTTAGGATAAATAGTCTGGCCCACACTTTTGCTGTCTTTGCTAATGAAAGCTGAAGTCTAACAAGTTCAGTTTACATACCTGCAGATTTTTGTTTCCCTTTAAAAGGGTTAACACCCTGGGAAACTCAAATTGCATCCCAACAATCAGCTGTCCTAATCTGATATTCTTTCTATTTAGTTGTGGTGGACTAATTGCAGTTAAACCAACCTGCATGACTGCTCTCCTGGCCATCATTCTGATCCCTTCTTGAGTTTCCTTGTGCCTATTTAGAAGGTCCAGAACTCTCCTTCTTCACCTTCATATCCACCAGTTGTGATAAAAGAGCATGCAACACAAGTGATATGAGATCTCTAAACCAGAATCAGAAAACATTGAAGCAGACACAGATCACAATGGAAGATGAAAACCATGCAAAGGAAATAGATCCTTCACACATACACACACACACACACATCTGGGAGAAAATGCTTCTTGTCTGCAGATGTTAAACTAGTAACACTGGAAATTATGAAAAAAATAATAGATTTAAGCAAGAGAGTATGAGTTATGCTGAAGAAAATTATTGGACCCAGATGCATGGAAGATCTATTGATATCTCATGAGATTCTGTGCTAATGAAAAATTTGGTACAATATCATTGGGGAAATCTCATAATGGGTAGAATCTCAGCCATCAGGAGATGTTGTGAACTTCACTTGTCAAGTAACCAGTGCAATGGCCAGCTGGTTTAAAAGGCACAGGTCTCTCCACCACCAGCACCCCAACCTGGATTGACCACTGGAATGCTGCCTCACCTATATGGGCTAGATGTCTAAATACACCAGAGAAACTTTATACTCTGCTTGCATTGAATAGAGTCTTAATCATAATTAGAATTTTCTTTTAATCTAAAGAAAATAAAACTATGTAGTGGTCTTCTGGTAGTAAAATCTTACACTGCCACCTCATCATGGCATTAAGAGGACCCTGAGCTTTTCAAGACTCTACCAGAATAGCACAAGCACTGGCAGTTTTGACCATGTTGGAAAGGTTCTGTGTATGGGCCCAATAGCAGATTGTGTGTATCCTATTGAAGTACAGGGAAGCCCAGTACTGAAAGACTGGCAACCTACTATCAAATTGGCTACAGCAATTATTAATACAGGAACCAAATGTAATACAGGTAGCTGTAATCTTGAGCAGTGGGAGTGGAGACAACCCTCATAGATGAAATCATAGACCTTCAGGGTATTCGGGGATACATATTTTATTTTATTTTTTCCTCTATCAGTTCCCTCCCATTTTGATCCCCCCTCCCATGGGATCTTTGCTCTTTGACTATGCCAGAAAACTGCTGAAATGCCTACAAATGTGTATGTATAGTTAATAGGCACATTGCAAACAAACAATGTAAATAGACATGATGCAGATGTTTATTCCCTCATCCCACTTCCACATTCTTTGGATATATGAATTCCCAGCTTAAACATCTGCTAGTTCTTACTTGGGATATTGCTATGTAAATCCAATGAATTATTGATTTGGCCTAGTATGTGGGGAAACCCTAAGGAAGAGAAAGTCAATTTGTATTTTATATTTTTAGCTGATGTTTTTAATTGCTTTATTGTGATATTGTTTTTCAGAATTTTATTTGTGAGTTGTCGTGGGTCCCTTCACAGAGAAAGGTGGGATAGAAATTAAATAAATGAATAAATTCAGAAATAGAGGGAAAGTTAGAGCTGCAGAGGAACAATATTTGCAAGAATTATGGATTAGGCCTTTTCTCCTTGAATAAAGAAGTGGGATTTTCATTTATGTAATTAGCAGGGAAGAAAGGGGTAAATTATTTGTAGTTCTATATTGCATTAGCATCTTATTTATTTGTAGGACTTTAAGGCTGCATTCAAACATTGGAATACCACTGAGCAGCACAGACAGAAAAGTACTACAGTCAAGTTCTGTCCTGAATACATGGAAATTTTGTGACAGTGTATATGTGTTAAATGTAATATATGATTTATTAGTACTGTTGATAAAAAATATGTTGAGACTTAAATTATGATTGTGTTTGCAATATACAATTCTATTTGGCCCCTTAGATCCTAGAATAATCATATGGAAAGATTATTTTGATACCCTGGTCTTTTTGGTCTTTTTAAATTGTAATTTTTAATGACAAAACTCCCTTGATGGTAATGGAGCCAGGGTTCACAGGGACTTTTTTTTGATTAGCAGAGATATTTGTCTGTTCATGCTTCCTTGTTTCCTCTGAAGTCTCAGTATTTTTTTTTTAATTTTACTTTTTTTTTTTTTTGAGGGGGGTATTTTCCAAACAGGGATATATTTTTACAAGCTTTCTCTGCAATACATATTATCTTAGAATAGTTTGGGTTTTAACAGACAGTTGTTAGCTTTACAAAAGTCCTGCTCAAGATGATGGTGAGAACTGCTGAAATAGTTTGGCTGATAAAGACCCCCTTACGTTGCACCGGCCATTTTTTGAGGCTGATACCGCAACTAGATAAGAAGGCTGGGAGTCCCGGCCTCCCTTCGGCTCCCAAACAATTAGGGGGATCCCCCAGCAGCCCACATAATCAAACCATAGTCTTGTCCAGGGCTCCCAAAGGCCAGATCTGCCCAGTATTGGCCTTGACAGATTACCTCAGTCTACTGCCAGCATCCCCTGGTTATTATGTTTTTAAATGTCTCGGGCCTTCCATTGATGCAGTTTAAATTTTGAGTGGTGTTGCGGGAGGCTCTAAAGCATAAGGTCTTATCAGTGGCCCAATTTTCTTCTCATTCATTTTGGATTAGAGCTGCAATGGCTGCAGCATTTCATGGTCTAAGTGATGCTGTGATCCAACATTTTGGGCGATGGTACTCTGGAGCATTTAAAGCTTACATTCGCCCTTAGGCTGGTAAGATGTTGATTTCTAGTTCCAGGGGGTCTATGCGATTGTGCCTTGATGTTCTAATGTGTGTTTTTCTGTTGAGCAGGTCAACAACAGGGTGATGTCTGGATTGTCTGTCACAGCTTGTTTTTTTGGGCCGAACGGCACACTATCCAGTTGGACCATGATCCAAACTTGGGTCTAGAGCAATTTGGGTGCATCCATTTGGTTTGGGTGAAGAGGAATGCTATGGGAGGGGGCTTCTTCCACGAATCATCAAATTGGCTGTTGCCTTCTCACCTCCCCGGATACTACCCATTCACCTGGGATTCTGCTATTAATGTGGCTCATCGCTGGGTGAATAGGGCTGTTTTGAGGAGGTTGGAAGTTTTTGGGGCCTCATGTGTGGAGCATAACCAGATCAGGGTTGATTTGCCACATCTGTACAGGGGTAATGGGGTTCATCTCTCCCCGGTAGGCTGTGATATATACTTGAATTCCATTGTCGCTCACATTAAACAGGTTCTTCTGGGGGGAGGGGATGCCAAGCTAGGCTGACCCCCTCCTGTGGTGGGGCAGGGACCCCACCCCAGGGGATAATTGGATATCTGAATTTTCAATATTTGTTCATTTAAGAGGGATGAATAGTTTACATCATCAGCTTAAAAATCTTTTACATCATCAATAGTAGAGATAATGTCAAAATTTGGATGTGCGGGATGATTTGATTATATTTTAGCAACTTGTGTGTGACCCTTCTTGACATATGCTTTATTGGAGGCGTGACTTATCCCTGATGGCTTGACATGATTATGGTTAGGATTGCATCAGGAATTATGGCATGTGCAAATTCACATGTGTCAAGAAGGAAGTTATAATAAAGTGAAGAATTTTGGCTGTAAAGTTATTGTTTCAGACCCTGTACAGATGAATAAAGTTGTGGCCATTTTGTTATCCAAAAAACGGCATTCAGACTTCTTGTGCTGGTGCAAAAGAGTAAAATAAGTGCCTGCTTTTTGAAAATTCTCTCAAGGGAAGTGACTATTTCAATGAATGCTTGGACTTTAAAGTTTTCCAGGAAATCACTAAAAAAAATTATGGTGGAATGTTTGGTGACAGCCAACATCATAGAAAGTAAGTCAAGTCACACATAATTTAGACTGCTCTGATGTGGTATTTCACACTTTGACATTAGCAAGCCTGGGGATTTCCAGATAGCTATAACATTGCTGCATGTTTCACAAATAGGAAGAGAGCAAAGGAGAACTGTTTTCACACACTATAATTCCTCCCCCTCCAACAGCAGCCAGGATGCATCTATGCTTGTAGAAAGACATGTTTACTTAAAATGGCACTACAGTTTTAAACTTAGTGATCATTTTGCAAGTAAAAGCATAAGTATGCCTCAAACATCTTTGTTTGACCTTATCTGTGCCATCTTAAATTCAGTGAGATAATTATTCAGAATATATATATATATATATATATATATATATATATATATATATTTAAAAAAACAAAGCTTTTAAAAACCCATTATTTCTCTCTCCCTTGCAACACTACTTAATAATTATAGATATGACTCATACAAATCAACTGTTCTAATATCTTGTCAACTCATAAAGGTCAATTCATGGAATAGTTTAACAAGAAGAGATATAGAGAATAAAGGAATTATGTTATAGCTTTCATCATATATTTATCATTAAATGTTCAGAATGCATTATTAAAGTGATGTTCCAAATTCTTTTTAACAGCATTTTTAAAAACCTGATTATCCCACAAGGCTAAAAATGAACAATAGACAAGAAGAAAAATGTTATGTACTCTTTAAAAAAAAGTTATGATACTACTGCAATTTTAATTCGTGTCTATCAATCATCTGTGTGAGAAAAGGTCTGTGAGTTATATGTACAGCATCATTTCTTAATCTCAACTCTGCCTCAGTGTTTGACTGTTCTGAAGTTGTGTAAAGTTGAATACAGAAAAGAGTAGAGAAGCTGTGTTGTTATGTTCCTTCAAGTCATTTCCAACATGGCAAACCTATTGCAGGGTTTTCTTGGTAAGATTTGTTCAGAGACGGATTGCCTTTGTCTTCCTCTGAAGATGAGAGTATGTCACTTGACCAAGGTCAACCAGTGGAACTCTATGGCTGAACAGAGATTCAAACACACTTCCACCATTAATTAAAATGAGTTTAGTGGGGAGGGATGGTTGGTTATTTTAGGTGTGCATACTTTTTTCAGATACATCAGTATACATCCATCAGCAATGCATGAAGATTCCAGAGCATAGACTGACTCTACAACATGAACAGTCCTTGAAATATAGACTGATCAAGAAAACAAACTTGGTATGCACAGGCTTAAGTTTCCCTTACACCTGTGTATCAAACTTTTTGGCACAATGGAGATTGGTATTCCCTTTCTTCTGCTACAGCACCCAAAGCTCATCTGATCAGACTTATCATACAGCTTCTGGAAACCGCTGCACCCACACTCACATACATTACTCCACATGGAGAACAGAGAGAATCAAAGTGTCTGGGTATATTTTCATGATCAGATGTCATATGACTACAGCAACACTGATAACATCAAAGAACCACAGCAGATCTCAGCACTGAAGTTGTCATTTAATACCTTGACTATAGAAACATAGTCAGACACTTCTTCTCCCCATGAGGTACAGGACAATTGTGGAGTGGTGGTGGAGGAACTCAGAAGCTGTATGGTAAGTCTGGGGGAATATATGGCTCAGTCTAGTATAGGTCCAGTTGTTGAACCACTATGCTATGCTGATTCATACAAGATTGCAACTTGTATCTGACATTGCTAATAAATAGTATATCCACTTTTTAAAAATGTGCATATTGTGTTTGAATAGCCACAGTTTGGATGGCCCTGAATTTATATTTTAAAAAGAGCCAAAGAGCTGAATAACTCTTTAAAATGAATTAGTTCAACAACTACTCTCAGATACTGCAATATTTTGTCCAATATTTGCATTCATAGGTCAGAATTTCAGTTTTACTCTTCATTGCTGAGTCTACTGTTCAGGATGGACAAGCAACTGGAGTGACAGACAGATTATGAAGGAAGTGCTATCTGAACAGATTGACAAAACTATTGAAAGTCCCAACAATGGAGGGGGGAATGTGGGCTCCACCTCAGGCAGCAAAACGGTCTTGAAATAGCAAAAGACTACTGCAAAATGTTGTATCTAATATCATCTTGTAACTAGTTTGAAACTGCAATTGACACAGAAGGTTGTCTCTTGGCTTTGCTCCTCCCTCTCTCCCTTTTATATTCTACCTTTCTTTCAATATGAAAAATGTACAGTCAGCCCTCAGTATCCACGAGGGTTCCATTCCAGACTGCCCCCCACAGATACCAAAATCCATGGATGCTTGAGTTTTATTTTCCACAATGGCAGCATGTGCATATGGCCACACTGTCATTAAGGACAATGGAACTTCAATGGTGATGTGTGCACATGGTGACACCACCATTAGGGAAACTTCATGTTGTCCCTAGTGGCAGCAAATGCTGCCATTGATGCCATTAGCCCCATTGTCTCTAATGGCAGTGTGATTGTATGTACACACCACCACTGGAGACAATGTGGGCTATTCCTAATAGCATCACAACCACGTGCATGCACCAACATTGGGGAAAAATTGAACTTGCCATCCATGGATGGTTGAATCCACAGATGGAAGTCTGTGGATACTGAGGGCCAACTGTATGTTGCTTTTCCTTGTTCTTTGCTGCCAGTTGGACATCATGCCATTCACTGCTACAGCAGTAGTCATGGAGTGAATTTTTGGTAAAGGTAGGCAGGACAGTTATGGAAAATGTTCATCCCACTACATTCCTGGGGAACATGCCCTCAAGGGTTACATTTAATTAATTGGGGAAAAGGTCCCTATGTTGAGAGGAAGGCAGGATAGAAATAAACAAAATAATAATAATAATAATAATAATAATAATAATAATAATACTCTACATTCTTTTTTAAAAAGCAAGAACATTAACATCAATGTTTTGTTATGTTATATAAGGAATATCCAATATCTATATTCTATATTGTAGGCCTCAAATTTAAATTTCTTTTCTTCCCTATGTTTTAGTGGTGGGGCTGGAAATTATTCTTTTGAAATCTGACCCTCATCAAGAATTACATTATGTGGCTAAAATAAGCACATAACTTTTTGCTTTGAGAGAAGAGACTTGTCACTGTGGGGAAAATGTATGTAGCTGTTATACAAGCACTGTTGTGTGGGACAAGAAGATTTAACTTCAGCCATTAACTTTAACTTTAAAATGAGTGGCATCCTGATGTTATCAGAAGGATTTAGCTGCCAAAATCACCGCCCAGGTCCCCGCTTGTAGGGGCACTCAGCACACCTCTTTTCAAAGCCGGGAATCTTCCAGCTTGAGGAAATGGCCACCGGAGAAGCCCTGGGAGTGGGAATGGACCCAGGATGGAGCTGGGTAATTTCAGCAGCTAAATTCTTCTGATAACATCAGGATGCTGCCCATTTTAAATTTTAAGACAGCTCAGGTAAGACAGTTTTATTAGCAGTGCAATAATCTCCATAATTTGGTCTCTAATTTCTAATGAGTAAAGTTATTACTATTGTGAGACAACATGACTCATTATAAAAAGATAATAATGCTTGGTATGATGGAAGGTAGTGACCAAAGAGGAAGGCCACATAAAGGTGGATAGATTCCATCCAGGAAGCTAAAGCTTTGTGTTTTCAAGACCTGAGCAGGGCTGTTGGTAAGATGCTGATCTGGAAGTCTCTCATTCATAGGGTCACCATTAGGTTAAGGCAACTTGATACCAATTAATGACAACAAAGATTTTACTCTGTAGGAACAAGGTATTTCCCTTTTCTTGGAAAATCATCATTCTGGTTGCTTTCATCTCTCTTCATGGATAACCTGTAAATTTTGGGTTCCCCTACTCATATCCAGATGGATAGAAAGAGTGGAGGAGGCAGCAAAATCAGCTAAGAATACTGGTGAAAGCTTGGCCAACCTTTTAGTTCTTCTGCCCTCAACTCTTGACAGTCTGGTGTTTCAACATGAAATACAACAGCATGCCATCTTCTGGAACTGGCTGTAATGCTTCTGTTAGCCCTTTAGTCATTTTGTTGCCAGGTGGGGGTGAGGGATAGCAGGGATATAACAGTTTAAAGGGGAATTCTGTGTATTAGATAAGGAAATATTGAGTTATTCTCTTTCCATTGAGAGTGGGGTGTGCACCTGAAATTGTACACTTACTTGTTTGAGGACAATCTTTACTGGACTCAATGGGCATAGACAAATGCTGCACTGTGAGGTAGCTCTCTTCCCAGTACACCACAGTGAATGGGCATATAAATTCTAATGCCCTCTTCACCCTGCCCTTCCCGAGGCCCATTTTCATTGCAGCAAACATGTTTTCTGAGCAATTATGGTTAGAGCCTGTAAAGTTAACCAGCCCTTTGGTATGCAGTATGTTAGCAGGCTGATTATATTATTATGTTCTCTAGAAGAAAGGGGAGGGAAAGCAATAAAAGATTCTAGAATTATTTTACTCAGTGGCCTTTATTGCTTTAAGACATAAACCTTTCACTAAGACTAATGACAAAAGGTACACAAGTTCCTTTTATAAGTAAAAGATGATCATGCAAGCAATATTTATGAGACAAATCTAAGGGGTTATATATATAATTTGCAGCACTGCAGCAGTCCTCTTGGTTCATAAATCTGCTAAATGTAATTCTGGACAGTCATACTGTCTCTTCAGGAATATCATTGCTCCTTGTGCTGGCTTAAATCATTAAGAAAAAGCTGGGAGTGAAGAATGGTGTAGCAAAAACATCAGCTTATAAGATTTCTTACATCCTTACATTCTGGGAGCAAAACCAGAAACTTTTAAATATTTATTCTAAAAATTCTCTCTGAAATATTTTTTTAAAGAATGTTACGTATGTATATCCACTGTTCACATTTCATTAATATGTATCTGAGCCAAAATTTCTTAGACATGTGTTAAAAGTTATTTTTTAACACCATATAATGTTGGTGACAACTTCCTTCCTTGACTCTGGCAAGACATTTGTTAGAATGTCTTACACTAAGTATAAATAGTGCATCCTAGGTTAGTATTAGATAGTTGGGAAGGCTAGAGCAGTTAGGCTGTGGCCTTGCAAAAGGAAAGGGCCTTAGAATAATAAAGTCTGCTTGCCTTTCCACCAGGTTATTAATGTTCCTTCCTTCTATCTTCACTCCTCCTGCCCCTGAATCTAATCCTGCTCTGCATACAATATTTTCTGCATACAAGTTTAATACATAGGCTGACAGTATTCAGTCTTGCCTTACCCCTTTGCCAGTTGAGAACTATTCTGTTTCTCTATATTCTGTTCTGATAACACTCTCTAGTACTGAGTACAAATTATGCATCAGGATTATCAGATTCTGTAGCACTCCCATTCCTTTTAGTGCAAGCCATAGTTTTTCATCATTTATGGAGTCAAAGGCTTTTCTGTAATCAATAAAAAAAAACATGCAGACATTCTTCTGGAATTTCCTAGTGAGCTCCATTATCCAACTTATGTTTAAAATGTGATCCATAGTGCCTCTTCCTTTCCTGAATTGAGCTTGTGCCTCTGGGATTTCATGTTCCATTTATGGTAGGACTCATTTGCTATGGAATGGCAGATGAACTGAAACACTCAATTCATTACATTTTCATAGAATTACTACAGAAGAGTCACTTGAAGAGGATAATCAAATAAATGTTGCAAAGGTTGAGGAAATAAATACACTGAAAGTCCCAGAATCCTCCAAACAATAACAGCCCCTGAAATCTTAAGGGGCTGACACACTGCAGAATTAATGCAGTTTTGACACTATTTTAACTGCCATGGCTCCATGCTATGGAATCCTGGGATTTGTAGTTTGTTGTGGCACCTGGGCTTGCTGATAGAGAGGTTAAATATTTCACAAAACTACAATTCCCAGAATTGTATAGTACTGCACCATGACAATTAAAGAGGTGTTAGACTGCATCAATTCTACAGTGTAGATGCAGCCTCAGAAAGTTGCAATGGACATTTTCTGAGTTTTGAAATGTTGCCATCATCCACTGAAATACCTATACAGGCATTTCCTGAGCAGCCCCCAACCCAATGCACTCATCTAACTTTGCATTTCCCTTTAAATTAAATTTGAGGAGAACTCAGCAAAGAGAGAAATAAAATTGAAGATGAAATTAAATTTAATGAGAATTCAACAGAGAGAAGTAATTTTGAGATGGTTTTGTTGGTAGGTCAGAATACCACAATATGTACTTAGAAACAAATATAACTATGTGTGTGTTTCAAGGCATATTTTAAAATGTTCTCTCACATTTTAAAATATATAAAGAAGTGTACAGAACAGGTCAGGAATTTGCACAAACCAAATTGATCCTTGCAAATGTATATTA
>CM034704.1:8944864-8964079 GCA_020142125.1 Phrynosoma platyrhinos
TTCCTTTGGAGGTCTTTAAACAGAGGATGGATGGCCATCTGTCAGGTATGTTTTGATTGATAGTTCCTGCATGACAAGAGGTTGGGCTGGATCCAACTCTATGATTCTATGATTCTATGATTCTATGAAATGATATGAGATAGAAAATTCTATTTTCTGCACATAAGAAAATTCTATTTTCTGCCCTTCCTGAGATTATTTAATTTGATGCTGGATATGGGTCATGGAGCAATAATTGATGTGTGGTTTCTTATTATTTGGTTTGTCACAACTTAAGGGTTAGGGTCTATAACTGGAAATTTGCTTGCTTGTATTTGGAGGCGGGTAATGACCCCCACCCTACATTAAAATTAATCTGGATAATTAAATTAATTGGGGTAAGTTGGATAAAGACAAATGAAAGGAAATGACGAATGCAGTTAAATGCATGACATCATTAATGGAATGACGTTATATGACGTAATATGACATCATTTCCAAAGGGGAGGGGTTTGCAAATTTGTTGTTGTTATTTGTTTACGAACTTTGTCATGTGTGGTGAAGGACCACCCTTCTAAAAGGTGGTTACACCTTCACTTACACATGTGACAAATTTGTTGAAGTTTATTGCCTTGTAAATAGACCCTGTACAGCTAAATAAAAGTTGTGGCCTGTTTAAACCCCAAAAGAGGTGTCTTGTGCGCTTTGTGCCAGTACAACAACATTTTCTGTGGAGGAATTAGTATTTCTGTATTTGGGACCAAGGCATAATGTATCAAGGTCGCCCTTTCCAGGCTACCTATGCCATAGCCTTTCTTAAGCTAGGCATTAGACATGTTAGGTTTGGTGTATTGGGATGGGTAATCAATTACTGAGAGGTATTGTGAGATCCAAGTTCATTTTACAAGGGAAAGGAGTGCAGGCAGGTGAGTGAAAGTGATGCTGTAGTGTCACTTCTGGCAAGGGATAATAATAATAATAATAATAAATTTTATTTATAGCCCGCCCCTCTGCGGAGCAATCGAGGTGGGTTACATCAATTAAAAAACAGAAGATACAGAAGTTAAAAGCAGTCACATACCCATCCAACCCTCCCACCCCTTAAAACAGTATTAAACTAATTATTAATTAAAACAACATGCTCCAAAACTAATAAATAACAGAACAACAAGTACAACATGTGTTATTGTGCTGATGTTCTTCAGTATGTTCTTTCTGGAGCATCCATAAAGCATGTTCAATGAGTTAGATAAAGACAGATCTTAGCAGTAACAGTTGGTATTACCCAAAAAAGGTGGGAGGACAGGGTCACCACCAACAATTATGGCATTTCCTTGATATTTTGAGGGAATGAATTAGCTCAGTAGGAGGCATACGAGAGGTTGGGTATCTTCAGGGAACTTTCACACCTATGTATACCAGTACTAACTGCAGAAGAACCCCAGCTTTTATTAATATAAATAAAATATTTTAAAATATAAAATATTTATATAATATAAATAAAATAAAAGTTTGATTTATAAATGTGCAAAGTCGCACACAAATCCAATGAAGAAACATACAGAGCTAACAGACAGAAAGATGTGAAAGGTTGGATAGTGAGAAATTGGGAGTAAGAGAAGATGATAATTACCAGCCCTGAAGACAGGGCTCCACAGGAAATGGAGCAGGCCTTATATAGCATCTGAGGGTTATACAGAAAGCAGTGCTCTGATCAATATGACAGAGCTTCAGTCTGTAGCAGCCTCTGATAGTCTGCCACAATCTGTAGCAGCAAATTGGCCATGTGTGGGGCTGATATTTATATTTAATTTCCTAGCCTCCAGTGGTGTTTAGTGCTATCCTATAGTGTAAAAAAGTCCTGAAGGTCTTCCCACAGAAAGGACAGTGGGATTATGAAATGACTGATAGCTTTAACTTTGTAATAACAAAACATTTATAGGATGTGAGACAATCCCTGAATGGGTGGATAAGAAGTAAAAATAGGGACACAGTCTGAGTCAAGAAGGAAATATGGTATTTTTATATGTTTTGCAATGGGACTCACTCAGTCTTTACTTTGAGATCGTATGTGGAGCATCTTGGATGAGGGAGGATAGACTGATTGGCAAACCCATTTAGTCTTTATTTAGTGTATTCTAGCTTCTCTACATGTCTTCTGATAAATATGCCTTTCCCATGAGAAACTTCCTAGTATTCCAAAGCTCATTGTGATCTCTTAAAAACATGTCTGGCTCTAGATATGAAAATATGAAATCCCATATTCCAGTAAGAGGGGGTGAAGGGTATGGTAACAGTATGGAGGAAGGGTCTTTCACTAGGTGCTGGGACCAAAGCACAGTGGAGATGGGGCAAGAACATTTAGAACAATTTAAAGCAAAACAGTTTAAACTAACTAAATCACATAAACAGGGATAAAAATTAAAACAAAGCATTTTGAAAGATGTTCTAAAACCCAAGCACAAGTGCAGATTTAAACGAGATCAGTTAAGCCTCATAGGCTTTAGTAAAAATCAATGGTCTTACTTGGCATTGGAATAGCATCATCATTGTTGCTAATTGTGTCTCTAAAAGGATGTCATTCTACAACTGAGTCACCACAGTGAGAACCTTCCAGTTCCTGTCCAGTTCCTGGTTATCAGCTTTGGCCGATACGCCAACTGCAGCCTTTCCTGGAAGTTAGGGACCTTGAAACTGTAGTGCATGCTCTGGTAACCTCCCATCTTGATTTCTGTAATGTGCTCTACATGGGGCTTCCCTCATGCTTGGTCTGGAAACTCCAATTAGTACAGAATATGGCAGCCAGGTTGGTCTTGGGAACATCAAGAAGAGACCATATAATGCAAATTCTGAAATCACTTTGCTGGCTGCCCATTAGTTTCCAGGCTCAGTACAAGGTGTTGGTTATCACCTTTAAAGTCTTAAATGGCTTGGGTCCAACCTATCTTTGGGACCTCCTCCTTCCATATAATTTATATTACCATATATTGCATTGTTTCTTTTTTTAAAAAATCTATCTGATTTTTTTAAAAATATTGCATTTATGTTATGTATTACTGCTTCCTTCCTATGTATGTGGGTGGGTGTGTGAGAGAGATAAGGCCTTTGCAGACTGCTAGAAATAGTACAAATTGAGTCCACTTTTAGATTTGGTTAGGGTTAGGGTTAGGGAATCATGGGAACTGTATTTTATTGTGGCACCAGAGCTCTCTGACAGAGAAGGCTCAATGTCTCAGGAAAAAAAATCCTATGATTCCCTAGCACTAACCCTAACCCTTAAAGTGGACTCAATTTGCACTATTTCTGGCAGTCTGCAAAGGCCCATAGTAAGAAAGAGATTGTACACTTTTGGTGGGGTTGGCTGTTTGTTTTGTATTATTAGAAAATCACCATGTCTTTACTTAATACATTGACAAGACTGTTAAGTATTGTAAAAAGAGCCATGCTAGACCATTTCAAAGGATCCAGTTTGCCATTTTGTTCCCCCAGTGGCCAATAACATGCCTATGGGAAGCCCATATAGGAAAATGTGAATGCAACAGCACCTTCTGGCTTGTGTTTCCTAATAATTATTTTCTTGAGGCATATAGCCGCTGTTACTGTATGTATTGTATAGTGATTCCACCCAAGGAAAATTATTGTAGCTGAAAAGTTTTGGGTGTTGGGGCCTTTGCAGACTGTCAGAAAGGTTTTCACCAGGGCCTACTTGTGAAAATTGGAGATTTTTTGTCTCCTTTCTTACCTTGCATAGGGAAAAAAAATCCAACCCTAAAATATCCTGTCATAAAGCATTAGAAAAATGGTATATTACTCAAGGATAGGCCAAAGGAAAACCATTAGGGGACAGAGAACAGGATGAGTCAAAGCAGATGAGCAATATGAAAAATGAGTTCTGCAGCATCTACAGATATAAGAAATAAAGAGAATCTTGAAGCTTTTAAAATTAATATATGGGGGGAATAAAGCAACTTGAAAAATTCCTTGATGTCAGGAAATCAAAGATCTGTATTTCTACATTGGAAAGATGGCTAAACCTTTAGATTTAATTTTAATTTATATTTATATATATATATATATTGTAAGCCTGAAAGGGGGGAGGGCTATTGTGGACCTGTAGCCTTCCACAGTTGCCCACCTCTGCTTTAAAGGAACTTTACAAGGTGCTACAAGACAGCCAGCATGGCATAGTGGTTTGAATCTTGGACTACACCTCTAGAGACCAGGGTTGAAATCCTGGCTCAGCAATGTAAAACCACTGGGTGATCTTGAGCAAGTCACACACTCAGCCTCAGAGGATGGCAATGACAAACCCACTCTGAGAAAACCACGTGATAGGTTCTCCTTGGGGCTGCAATAAGTTGGAAATGATTTGAAGGCACACAAAAATGACAAACAACAAACAAGGTGCTAAACCTGTCCAGGGGATATGTTTCAGCTCCTTTAAATTTAGGAACAAAACCTAGAGTTGATTCAACACACACCTATATGGAAGCTATTGTTTGCCCTGTAGGAAAATATATCTACTCCATACTATGATTTTGCTCATTTTTATTTTTCTGTAATCAACATATAATGTGTGGTTAGGATATTACACATGGTTAAATAAGTACATATATGTTTTAGAGAATAGATGTTCATTTTTTGCAAGAATTATTTTTTATTTAAAACCTTCCATTTTTTGTGAGATGAAGGATCATATTTTCTCTCCAAAGGGGTTAACTGGCCTTACTGTTATTGTATCAATTCTTCTGTAGTACAGAGTGTTAATTACAAATTATGAAGCTCACATGGCTATCCCACTGAAAATGAGGGTGAAATGTATTTCCCTCTGTCTAGACAATATACTCCTATTGATGCAGCCTAGGATCATGTTAGCTTTTTTGGCTGCTACATCATCTATTTGACTCATGTTCAACTTATGGTCTATTAGTACTCCTAGATTCCTTTCACATGCACTGTTGTCAAGCCAGGTGTTCCCCCATCCTAGATCTCTGCATTTCATTTTTTATACCTAAAAGTAGAACTCTACATTTTATCCTGTTGAAATTCATTTTATTTATTTTGGCCTGTCTTTCTGATCTGCGGAGGTACTGTAATTATTCATGCATAAGTCTAGAAATTTAGGTTTAAAAAATTGACCCAAAAAACTTGAGTCGACTTATCCATGGGTCAATGTAAGTACTATATATACACCCCCTGGTGAAAGAAACAAGTTTAATCTGGAATCACTGGTCCCCCTTTACTCTCTTATTTAACCAGCCTTCAGTATGAGCACAAATAGTTATGCCTGCTGGAATATTTGTAAAATTTTTGACATTGTTTTCCTTTGCTTCATTCTTTACATCCTTCATCCAGTCTTCTGGGACCTCTCCTGTTCTCTAGGCATTCTCAAAGATTATTGTCAGTGGTTTCCAAAATTACTTCTATCAGTACCTTTAATATTGAATTCTTTTAGAGTAGCTTAGTATTCCTATACTACCTCTTTACCTATTCTGTGCTGCATTTTCCCTACTGCATCATCTGCTCCATTTTGCCCAGTTTGAGTGTTGTTCTCCTTTTGGGAGAAGACTGGCAAAGAAGGTGTTTAACAGTTCTGCCTTTTCTCTGTTGCTTGTTAATATTTCTTCTTCTTCTTCTTCTTCTTCTTCTTCTTCTTCTTCTTCTTCTTCTTCTTCTTCTTCTTGTGGCAGCCCTGCCATTTCCTTGTTCTTCTTTCTGCAAACACAACCAAAAAGCCCTCATTATTGTTTTTAACCTTTTAACCTCAGGAAGCCTGAGCAATTCTTTGTTTTAACATTTTTAGCCTCTCATTACATATGCTGGCTATTCATTTGAATTCCTCTTTGGTTATTCCCCCCTCCGCCATTTCTTGTACATGTCCCTTTTAAACCTTAGCTCAGTTTACATTTCTTTAGACACCCATCCTGGTTTCTCTAGATACTTCCCATTTTTTCTCCTTATTAGAACTGTTTAAAATTATACCTTCAACCTATCCATCATGAACTCCCTTTAATTTTCTGACTATGGAATCACCCCCCCCAGGTATTTTCCCAAGTTTACTGAAATCATTTTTCTAAAAGTCTAAGGCAGGGGTAGGCAACCTTTCCCCTTTAAGGGCCGAAGGACTTCAGCTCCCAGAATCCCAAGAGCTATTGGCCAACATGGGACTATTGGCCAACATGGCTGAGGCTTCTGGGAACTGAAGTCCTTCGGCCCTGAAAGGGGAAAGGTTGCCTACCCCTGGTCTAAGGCATGCCTGACTATGCTCAGCTACCCCTTTTGGCTGTATAACAAATTCCAGAAGAACACGATTACTCCCACCAAAGGATCCCGTCAACATTAATCAGGTCCTGACTGTTTGTTAGGATCAGATTTAAAACAGCTGTTTCCCTTATTGTCTCTTTCACCTTCTGGACAATGAAATTGTCCTCAAGGCAAGTGACGAATTTGCTGGTCCATATATTTCTTGGCAGAGTTTCACTTTTAACATGTATCAGGATGGTTGAAATCCCACATTACTACTAGTTCTCTCCTTTTTGAATATGTGTTCCAAGAAGGCATCATCCCTCTTTCGGGGTTGGGGAGGAGGTCTGTGATAGACACCTGTTGTATCTGTAATTCTACTCCTCCTCCTTTCTAGTTTGCCTATTTTTTTTCTCTGAAATAGTTTAAACCCATCTATAATCTATCTCAGTAAGATCAGGCAAAAACAAACAGTTGCAAATCCTCCTAACTTGTATGTTCCTCTTTGTTGATAACCTTTGCCATCTTGACAAAATTCTGATGTTGCTTGGCCATACATGTCCCAGTTTTCATCTGTGAAATGTTGGTAGGTGCAAGTAAATAATTGCTGGTGGGCCAGTAAATACAAAAAAATAATGAACAGAATTAAACTCTACCTAGATAAACACAAATAAAAATATTTTAGATTCTACTAAGGGTAGAATTTTTATATTACTGGTCTGAAGAAGGGAAATGTTAGAATCTAACTACAAATCCAATTTTTGTTTTTGTTTTTAAAAATGTAATTTGACATCTCCACCTTGGCTTTCCTTTTCTTTTGTCATGGAAGACCATTGAGATGATTACACTAGCTACCACTCTGCCTGTGTCACCAGCCTAGTTCAGTATTATTGGTTGCTTTCATTCCTGAGACTTACTGCAGGTGAATTTGAAATAGGATTTAATTCAATTCTTATAGTGGGAAAGAAAAAAATCCCATTTCCATATATGAACACATAAGAGCTCTGAGAGTTTCTAAGGGCCATGCATTAGCAGTTGTGTGCACACCATCAGGTATTCCCTGATGAGATCTGGAATTCAGGCATCCATTAGTGGTGAATCTGGAGATGAAAAGAAAATGTAAAAATAAGAGTGTGAGTGCAAGAATATCTCAAAGGGGAAATGTATATATCTTTGGGGATGGCCTCTTTGGATGAAGAATGAGCTCCAGATAGAAAAAAAAAAAAAACTTTATACACACTTAGTAGTTCCCCAAGGTCCTTACTATTTATCATTAGGTATGCATCCATTTCCGTTAGACATTATTATGGGTTCCTAAATGGTACTGATCGGAAGTACAAAGCATCAGCTACAAAAACCAGACATTATTCAGTCAATCACTACCATTACACAAAACAAGTCTGGTCCATTGTGTTTATATAGGCAAAGAGGATTAGAAGATTCTTGCAGTTACAAATTTAGAGTTAGCCAGAGGCAACCTGCTAATATCGCAATCCTGATTTTAACTCCCAGTTCATTGAAAGGTTCACACAAAGTTCACTCATGGTGTCTTTCCCCCCCCCCTTAATTGGCATTGAATTGTCATTGTCCAAAAGTTGGGAATCCCTACAACATGGTAAATGTGGGTGTCAACTTAGGTGATAGGTGGTACTATTATTCCTGCACTACCAGATGTTTCCCATTGCCATACAAAATGGCTTGGATTCCCTGAACTAGCCTGCTCTCTCAGATATGCTGACAGACACAAAAAGGTATTCCCCATTGGTTGTCAAGTCATGTCCAACCATAAGGGGTGGTGCTCATGTCCATTACTGAGCTGAAGAGCCAGTTTTTTCAGAGACTACTCTGTGATCATGTGCTAGCATGATTGCACCGAACACTGTTTACCTTCCCATTGAAGTGGTACCTATTTGATGGGAAGGTAAACAGTGTTTGGTGCAATCATACTAGCACATGCTCACAAAGTTGCATGCTTTCGAACTAATAGGTTGGCAGAAGCTGGTACTAGTGATAGGACTCACCCCATCATGTGGCACCTGGGCCTCAAACTGCTAACCTTCCAGTCTTGCAGTCAACAGAGTCAATGTCTTAGGAGTGAAAGAGACAGGCAGGAAAAAAGTTGTTTGAAGCTGACTTTTCCAAAGCCTCATTGAAACCCCAACAACTGCACTGCTGGCTCCCAAGGCAGGTGGAGTGTGAATGTCATAACCACATGTCATGGCTTTAAGCCACACTGCTGGGTACTTTAAAAAAAAACTGTCCCTACCACCATCCCTACACACCTTCGCAGGGTAAACTGCCGGTGACTGCCATCCCATTGCATGCCCATTCCTGTGAACCTGCACACATTTGCATGTGCAGTGCTTCACTGGGACAGGGCATCAGAGCATAGGTGTGCTCATGCAGATGCCAGCAAGGTACAATCAATGCCTCCCTTCATCCCCCCCTTCACCCTATGCCCCCTCTTCGACTGTCTGTTTTTATGTGTTGTACTCATGTCCATGAGAGATTCCATGGTTTCTCTTTTGGGCATTGCTACTTCCACCATTTGTGTACAGAAGCTCTGTTCCTTTTAAATGTGCTCCTGCAATGGGGTGTTTACATGCATAATCAGAGTTAGGATTTGGAAAGAGTGCCCCTTGAGAGCTGCACTGGTATTGGTGCATTTATATGTACATGCGAATGTACACAGTTTCTGCGAAGAAGTAGGGGAAAAGAAGCTTCTTTTTGAAGCAGCTTTTCTCCCCATAAGACGGCTAGAGGGCGCTTTCTGGCCAGCTTCAAACTGTGCTTCTTATAAATGTCCCATCTGTTTAAACATATTCTAACATATTCAAAGTTTTATGTGGGAATTAGTTTATTGGAATAGTTGTAATAAAGAAAATAGCATGCACTTTCCTTATGTTTAACAAATAATGACTACAGCTGTAAGGATACTGTTTTTTAAAAGGTCATGTATCTAGAAAGAGCTGTACTGGATCTTGCATATCAAAACTTTAATATTCTTTTGTAGAGGTATAACTTTAGTACCTTCAGTTTAAAATCATGATTCAGTACAACTGATTGAACATTTTACTTTACTAAAGGATGTATTTGAGTCTGTAGGCATCCATTGTGTCTTGACTGCTTGTCCTTGTGACCAATTGAACTATAGATTCATAGAACCAGAGTTGGAAGAGACTTCAATGGCCATCTAGCCCAATCCCCTGCCATGCAGAAATGCACAATCAAAATGCCCCCAACAGATGGCCATCCAGCATCTGCTTAAAGACCACCAAAGAAGGAGACTCCACCACACTCTGGGACTCCACTGTTGAAGAGCTCTTACAGTCAAGAAGTTCTTTCTAATGTTCAGGTGGAATCTCTTTCCCTGTAGTTTTAATCCATTGCTATGGGTCCTACACTCTGGAGCTGCAGAAAAACAAGCTTGCTCCATCCTCAATATGACACCCCTTCAGATATTTAAACAGGGCTGTCATATCACCTCTTAACCATCTTTTCTCCAGGCTGAACATACCCAGCTCCTGAGTCTTTCCTCATAGTGCATGGTTTCCAGACCTTTCACCATTTGTGTTGCCCTCCAAAATGAAAAACAATATATTTTGTGAAATTGAAACAAGCATAATAGTGTGTTCATTTGTTAGTCTATTGTTCTGAACAACAGGGTTTATGAATGGATGTATCCTTCAAAGAACTACATAACCCATATAACATTGCTCATGGGCTGCTCTCGACAGTTACTATGTTACCTTCACATTTTACAATGATGCTAGAATTCTATCTTGGCTCTCAGAAAGAAAGAGGAACACTTGTTTGTTTCTTTAACTTAAAGTTCAAGGGTTCAGATAGAAGGAAAAATGCCTTGAAGAAGAAATCCATATTTGTTTAATTTGGTATGAAACAAACAAGTGAACATCCTCTGCAGCAATCTCAGTTTCTGTTCTGGATTACAGTTGTTGGTGCATTGCCTTCAGGTCATTTCAGAATTATGACAACTCTAAGATGAATCTATCACAGGGTTCCTTGACAAAATTTCTTCTAAGGGGTTTCACCATTGTTTTTCTCTCAAGCTAAAAAAGTATGACTTGCACAAGCTCACTCAGTGATTTCTATAGCTGAGTGGAGATTTGAATCCTAGTTTATCAGAGCCTATGGTGGTGGGAGTGTGTGCTTCAGTGAGGTAAGAGGCTATGCTGCTGGAAACAGTGCTGTTGGTAGAGTCTTCCATGTCAGACAGGTATTTATTGAAAAACAAGACTAAATTTCTTGTTTAAATTTAGTTTTCTAGCAGATTCCCTAACTGAGCTGACACAGCTGGTCTTGGAGCTGTTGCTGGATTCCCCCAGACTTTTGGTTTTGGGGGACTTCAACATTCCGCTCGAGACCAGTTTAACAGGCGTGACTCGGGAGTTCATGCAGACCATGACAAACATGGACCTATCCCAATTGGTTGTCAGGCCACTAATGATGCAGGTCATACCCTCGATGCAGTCTTTAGTAATGAACAGGAATATCCGTGGGCAGAGGTTATCAAAACCACTGCCCTGTCACGGATGGATCATTTCCTTGTCAAGGTGGAACTAAGAGCTTGTATCCGCCCCACCGGGGGTGGTGGACCCATTAGAATGGTCTGCCCTCGTAGGCTAATAGAACCAATTGGATTCCAGAAAACCTTGGAGGGTTTAATGGTTGGGAATGCCAGTGATCCTGTTGATGCCTTGGTCAATACTTGGAACACCAATCTCACCAGGGCTATTGACACGATTGCTCCCATGCGTCCTTGCCACTCCGCTTCAAACCGTAAGCCATGGTACACACCAGAACTTAGGAAAATGAAGTGGTTTGGACAACGACTAAAGCTCAGGTGGCGTAATACTCAACTCTTATCTGACAGAACTCACCATAGGAACTTTCTTTGGTCCTATCGGGAGGCAATATGTGCAGTGCAGAGATCCTTCTCCTCTGCACATATTGTGTCTGCAGAGTTTCGTCCAGCAGAGCTGTTCAGGGTGTTGAGGGAGCTGACGCAGGTGCCTCCTGCACCAAATCCCTTACTTAACCCAACTACAGCCTG
This sequence comes from Phrynosoma platyrhinos, assembly GCA_020142125.1. Lineage (NCBI taxonomy): Eukaryota > Metazoa > Chordata > Lepidosauria > Squamata > Phrynosomatidae > Phrynosoma > Phrynosoma platyrhinos. The sequence continues at coordinate 8,956,161 of CM034704.1, forward strand.
CTGTGATGTGTTTAACAACTTCTTTGCGGATAAAATCTCTCAGATAAGAGCCGACTTAGATGCCACCATTCTAACAGAAACCATAGACGAGGTGTCCAGCGACTTTGTTGATGAAGTTATTCTGGATTAGTTGCAATCTGTGAGTACCAATGATGTGGACAAGCTCCTTGTTAGAGTGAGGAAAACAACTTTCCTTCTCGACCCTTGCCCATTGTGGCTGGCCATCTGGGGGGGATGAATTAAGGAGGTTCCTTCAGACATCATCAATGCATCCTTCAGAGAAGGACATATTCCATCCTGTTTGAAGGAAGCTGCTGTTAGGCCGCTTCTGAAAAAACCATCCCTGGATCCCCTGGACATGAACAATTATAGGTCAGCTTCACTATTGTCATTCTTGAGCAAGCTCTTCAACTCCAAGCAGTCTTGGATGAAACCAATTATCTAGACCCATTTCAAATTGGCTTCAGGACAGGCTTTGGGGCTGAGACTGCCATGGTCGCCTTGAGCGATGATCTGCGTCTGAGCATCGACAGAGGTAGTGTGACCCTGTTGGTGCTCCTAGACCTCTCAGCAGGTTTTGATATGATAGATAATGGAATCCTCTTGGACCGCCTGTAGGGGCTAGGTATCGGAGGCACTGCACTGCAGTGGTTACGGTTCTTCCTCTCGGGCAAATCCCAGAGGGTGCTGCTTGGGGACAATTGCTCCAATAAAAGGGAGCTCACCTGTGGGGTTCCACAGGGGGCTATTCTGTCCCCGATGTTATTTAACATCTATATGAAGCTGCTGGGTGAGATTATACATAGTTATGGTGCTGGGTGTTATCAATATGCTGATGACACCCAAATCTATTTCTCCGTATCTCATTCGTTAGTCTCGAATTCCAATGGCATCTCTTCTCTGAATGAATGTCTTTGGGCAGTAATGGGCTGGATGAGGAAAAACATATTGAAACTGAATCTGGACAAGATGGAGCTGCTCACAGTAGCAGCCCCGAAACCAAGAATTGGGTTGCAACCTCCAGTCCTGGATGGGGTATTCTATTTTGAGTAGAATATTGCTGCAGTTATTGATTGCATAAAAATGCTAGATACGGATGTTTTAAAGTGTCTGGTTTTAATTCTAAGTGGTTTAATCATTTTTAAGGGGGGGTGGGAAATTGATTTTAATGTATGACTGTATTGTATTTTTACTGTGAACTGCCCCGATTGTCCTCAAAGGGGCGGTATAGAAATAAACTTTATTATTCTTATTATTATTATTATTAATATGGGTCAGAGACTGCTCCCACTCTCTACACACAGCATCTATCATTCAGCCTGATTCTACCTTACCACTGAACTGGCCCTAGCCAGATACTCCATCTCTGTAGAAGTGGTCATGTGTCACATTCCCACATAATATAATGACTATTACTCTGCTTTTGCAAAGAAACAGGGGCCAATGTCACTTCATCAAATAGGGTGCAATGACATAGCCCAAGTTCTCCATGTTGCTTTTGCCCCTATTTTGTGCATTTATAAACAGCCTGGCATACAATTCTAACAGTGCTTTTAAAATTGGTAATTGTGTCCATTACAAATATAGCACTCCCTGTGGCATGTGAATTTAATTTGTTCAAGCTTATATTGGTCTTTCATTTGAATTTCCTTATGGTTAATCATACATTTATCCCCCCTTTCATTTTTATTTTTATTTTTGCTATATTTTCTAAACATCTGTTTCATTAAATGAGCTTTTGGCCACAAACTTGCTGAAATCCCTGCTGAGGACAAAGCACTTCTGGAGTACTATGTAATTCTACCCACTGTGTAAATGAAAGATTAACATAATTTCAGCTTTCTTGTATGAGTATAGTTCACTGACTTTGAACAATGTGGTTTAATATCTCCAGTAAATTTAATTAGCTGGTAGTGTCTGCCATGTTATAACACAGATACTATTCTTGGACTCACTATTACATCCATAGCATTTACTGCCTTATTATATTAGGAAACAATTATATTGAAAATTTGCTGTCTTGCTGACCACTATTACAGTTAACCAAAATCATTGAATCACATATTTGACAGAGACCACAAAGGCCACCCAACCCAACTCCTGCCATGAAGGAATACACAAAACACTCCAAATTTTTAAACAGTATAGTTCACTGACTTTGAACAATGTGGTTTAATATCTCCAGTAAATTTAATTAGCGGGAAGTATCTGCTATGTTATAATACAGATACTATTCTTCGACCTCTAGTCTCTGTTTAAAAATCTCCAAAGAAAGAGAATCCACCACACTTTGAGCCTGTGTATTCCTCTGTCAAACAGTCCTTACTGTCATGTATATTCCTCCTAATGTTTAGGTGGAATCTTTTTTCCTGTAGTTTGACTCCATTGTTCCATTGTTCTCTCTGGAGAAGCAGAAAACAAGCTTGCACAGTCTTCAATATGACATCCCTTCAAATATTTTAAAATGACTATCATGTTGGCTTTTCTATCTGCTGTATCATCCTCTTAACCCATTTTCAGCTTGTGGTCTACTTAAATTCCTAGATCCCTTTCACATGTATTGTACTCAAGCCAGTGAGATAAGATTAAGATAAAATAAGATTAGTCTGACATTATTTTTTTCTTTCTTTTGTGAGAAAGCCATGTTGACTTTTAGTGATCATGGCATTTCTTTCTAAGTGTTTACAGATGGTCTGTTTAATTATCTGCTCTAGAATCTTTCCTGGTATTGATATCAGGCTGACTGGGTGGTAATTATTTGGGTTTTGAAGATTGAGACAGAATTTGGTCTTTTTTAATCTGCTAGGGCTTCTCCTGTTGTCTAAGAATTCTCAAAAATTATTCCAGTAATTCTGAGATTTTTTTTTGTATGTGTTTACCAATGCAAATGTCAATTACTATGACAATTATAAATGAAAAGGAAAGAAAATAATGATTAAATATAATGATCTGAAGAAGATCAGTCAGGTCAAAACATCCAGTTCAAGATCCTGGGAATGGACATCATAATTATCATCTTGTTTGAATAATTTGTATTGTTCTTGTAATCAAATCTAGATTTCACATACCAAAAATTTAAATATTCAGTTATTTTGGAATCTAAAGCAAAGCAGCTTCATTTATATACCGCTTCATATCACACTATGGGATGTCTAAGCGGTTTACAACTGTGAGCTGATTGCCCCCCAACAGCTGGGTACTCATTTTAGCGACCTCGGAAGGATGCAGGCCTGAGTCGAGCCTCAGCCCTGGCTGGTATTGAACTCGCAACCTTGTGGGTTTTATGAGTGAGTGGCTGCAGTATATCACATTGTGTACATGTCTCTTTCAAAATACTCATAATTGGTGATTTTGAGGTTTTATAAATACTTTTGATTATTGTACAAATATACTTCTTGGTATCTTCATAATTTAAAAACACTTTCCTTGATTCATGTGGAGTTTATAGTATTCTGTCTGAGATTATTACTGCCAGGAGATCGGCTTTGTGTGCCTGGTGAGGTGAATGCTGCTGTGTGGAGTGCTTGCAATCCAGGATCTAATATGGACGATGTGCACCCAAGAGAGTAACTGGCAATCAACCAATCTATCTACAAGTTCCACACCCTGGATATTGATAACAACAATGGCATCAAACAGATAGGCACAATAAAATGGGATGTGGCTGCTCTGTGCCATTTGTGCCATGGCTGCAGCAACTGCACATGCCCGGCCCCAATCAGGGCCAACACTGTGGTTTTGAACCAAGCTGACAAAAAGAGCCATTTTTGTCTAATCCTTTTTGGCCTGGTTCTTTTGTCTTGGAACAGCATTGGCGTGGCTTCCAGCCATGTTCAGGGCATGCATCATCTAAATGCCATACCCCCAATGCAGCCCAGCCTTTTGGACCATCTGTTTGAGACCAAAGTCTCTCTAGAGAAGTATAGGGCTATGTCTGCACTATCACCAACATTGCATCAAAATGAGGCAAATCACCCATAAACTACACTCAGGGCCTTTGCAGACTGCTAGAAATAGTGCAAATTGAGTCCACTTTAACTGTCCTGGCTCAGTGCTAGGGAATCATGGGAAATGTATTTTTTTTCTGAGACATTGAACCTTCTCTGTCAGAGAGCTCTGGTTCCACAATAAACTACAGTTCCCATGTTCCCTAGCACTGAGTCAGGGCAGTTAAAGTGGACTCAATTTGCACTATTTCTGGCAGTCTGTCTGTCAACATATATGGTTGATTAGCTGAGCATGGTTCACAAATCTTTCCTTTCCCCTGCAAGCAGTTCAGTAATCAGGTGCTAGGTAATAATGAAGATATCAAGTTTTGTTTGTTTGTTTGTTTGTTTGTTTGTTTTGCTGAAAATTACAGGATGAATGTTGACATGTTTAGTAAGATTTAAGTCAATGGTGGGAGTTCCCATCTCCTCTAGAAATAGATGAAGAACCAGCGCAAGGGCAAGGGCACAATGAGAAATGCAATAAAGCAGAACTTTAGGAAGTTCCTCATCAATAGAGAAGGCCAGGTGGTCAAGAGGTCTAGTCCCATAGATGACCCATTTCTGATCAAGAAGGACCTGTCCACTTACCTGTAGGCATGACTTCTGTCATATTAGAACATAGAGCTTGCTCTTCTGCTTTCCTGGAACATTCTACCTCCATGATGGCCTGCATTCAAGCAAAACTCACTTGGTGAGTCAGGCCTGACAAACTGGCATGAACTCCCAGGGATGGGGATGCCCTTGATGGGCAGTTGGCCATTAAATAGCTGGTATATTAAATAGCTGGTACATTTTTAGACACATATGGAAATTTGTAATTTACTTCTTATCCTGTTTCTCCATGTCCAGCTTTTGCATCTATACATGGTAATAAGGAGCACAATGGCTTGTACGATTCCAACTTTCATGTTTAGTTGTACATCTTTACTCTTTAGGATCTTTTCTAGTCCTTTCATAGCTGCCCTCCAAATGCCCAGTCTTCTTGTGATTTCCTGACTGCAGTCCACATTCTGATCTATGTTTGATTCAAGGAAAGAGAACACTTTTACAATTTCAATTTCCTAATTGTGTAGGTTGAATTTGTGTAGATCCTCCGTGGCCATTATTTTTTGTTTTCTTTATGTTCAGCAGTAATCCTTCCTTTGCACTTTCTTCCTTGATCTCCCTTAGTAGTTGTTTCAGATCTGTGATGTTTTCTGCTAGTAGTGTGGTGTCCTCTACCTATCTTACATTGTTGACATTGCTTCCTCTTATTTTCACTCTTATTTTTTAGAATTTGGGTTCATCTTCCTATGGTCTTCATTCTATGTGTCATTCATTTTTTCATCTCTTTTATATAACTCTACTGTGTACTGCATCCAATGTCTTTTTATTTCTTCCTGGTCTTGAATTATGTTCTTTTTATTGTCATAGAACATTCCATTCCTGGGTGTGAAGTTCACTTTCATTTCCTAGACTTTATGGAAGAGGTCTCAAACTCTTCCTCTTTTGTTGTTATCCTTTATTTCTCTCCATTGCTTGTTGTCATAATTGTTTCTGTCTTTTTGAACTAGTCATTGTACAGCTGTATTCCTTGTTTTGAATTCATTCCTGACTCCCTTTTGTTTTACTTCTCTTCTTTCCATAGTTGCTTGAAGCATCTCCTGTTCACCCATTTCTTTAGATATGTCATATTTTTTTTAATTATTGTAACTGTTTGAAATTGTACTTTCAATATCTCACTTTTAACATACCTCCCTCCCTCATGAACTCTCTTCTCTTTTAGTATCCCTTACCATGAGATCGCCCCTTATGGACAATGAAATTGTCTGCAAGACAAGTTATGAATTTGTTAGACTTTATATTCTTGGCAGAGTTTAACTTCCATAGAGTGTCAGGATAGTTGAAATCCCCAATTCTGACTATGTCTCTCCTTTCTGAATGTTTATCTAGAAGAAAATACATTTGAATGTATGTTGGGAGGAAGAAAATGATACTTACTCTTTAATATATAAAAGAATAGGATGATTTTTGGGAAACACACTAAAATTGAGAGTGGGATTTCTTTGATATTCCTACAATGAACACAATACAAGAAGATCTGATATCTCAGTTTAAGAAGTGTTGTCTTAAAATTATTTGATCTACCCACCCACAAAAACCAAGAACAAAACAGTTCTTCAAATACAATGGAGACTAACACCTCAGCACATATTGATGTTTTCATATATCTCCTCACATTGAGATGGAGTGGGGGAGGGAGACCAGAAAAGTCTTCATGTAGAGAAGAAAATGTAATCCCTTATCTACCTAGATACTAAAATGCTAAGTAGATAAACAGTGTGGTATCTTAAAAAAAGCATTGTATTAGGAAAGCCAATGATAAAACAACCAGCTGAGTTGTCCAGTGTGGCAATTTTCAGTATAGTTTTAGGGGAGGAAAAACATATTGAAGCTGAGCTGAGGCTCTGCTTTGGAAATTAATTAAAATCTGAGGTGTAAAGGCACTTGGTGGGAGGAAAATTCATCTCCATATCATCATTGCAGTTTGCCACCAGCTTCCCTACAACGTGGTGTCATTCTCTGAAATCTGGGATGTTTAAGTCACTTCACTCAGCTGTGTATTCCACTGTTTAATGCATATGCTTGTGAGAAATCCTGGAGCAGGGCAGGCTGCCAGTAACAAATTGCAGTACAGAGTCAAGGTAATAGCTTGTATTAATGTCTTACTGTGATGGTGAGGCAGTTTAAGTTACAGCTGAAAAAGGTCCACGAGATGGTGGGAAGACTGATTATTTTTTCAATTTGATTTATCAAACTTCAATAAAGTTTGTGTCTGAAAATTCAGAGGTGAAGGTGTACAATCGAGAATTGCAAAAGATGGTGCTGTATTTGGAGGTTAGGCTATGAGTGGGTAACACTTGGTACAAGATTATGGAATATAGGTTAGCATATATCTGTTATTTACCTCCACATGTATGAACCCTTGTGTTATATTTTTAATGTCCCAGCAGTATGTCATTTGAAAGCTCTTGGCATCAAGGCACCAAGGACAGCATTTAATTAAATAAAAGCTATGTATAAAGTTTGAAATTCCTGTTTTAAAATTTGTTAAGTTTTCATAAACAGTAACTTAAGGTTTAAAAAACTGGACACAATGTTCACTGGACAGCTGCCTTCTATTTAGGCTGGCATGGCAACCCAGCAGTTTTAATGATTTGTGTTTGCACATGCATGTCCTGTACTTTTATTGTTGTCACTGTAGACTTTTTTAATTAGTGTGTTGATGGAATTGCTTCTTTAATTGTTTATTACAAGAAGGAGCTGAAAAGCCAAAACAAGAAGGGGAAGACTTCAAGCCATGAAACTTACAGGCCATTCCACATATTTATCCAAAAGATTGATGCATTTGGCACATGGTTTCTCACATTTCTTTAACCCCTCCCCCTCAAAAACAATCTGATATCAGTCACTGATATACTGTTCTGCCGCTGTGATAATCTCTGAATCATTCAAAAATTGCCTTCCTTTTGCTTCTCTTGTTTCCTTTAATGCTTGAAGTGTTTTAACTGTCATCCATTGTTTCTTCTCTTTGTTTTAGGCTACTAAAAGTGTCTGTTTGCATTCTTCCTTTATTATGTCCCTGCCTTCTGATTATAGTACTTCTGGTTCTCAGTCACTCATGCTTAATTGCAAAAATCTGTTTGTTGTGTTGTCAGTAAATTCTGTTGAGATATTGTTCAGATCCTATTTTGGTATGATGACTGTTTTTGATTTCTTCTTCAGATATACTCCAGTTTTTGATACAAGTAGTTTGTGATCTATATCCAGTCAACACCTGAGCTAGTCTTTGTCACTAGAATAGAGCCACAAGGGCCCAGAGGAGGACCGTTGGGAGACTGGGATGGAGGGTGATGGACCACTCGGGATTGATAGAAAAAAAAAATTGCA
>CM034704.1:8968500-8997663 GCA_020142125.1 Phrynosoma platyrhinos
GGGGGGTCTTTCCTTGAAATTCTCGTATGTTTTCTCAAGCAGGAAAGCTTTCAACAACACTCATTGGCAATTTAGGACAACACAAATAATGTGAACCATCACCCAGAGATTTGAGGGAGTAAGAGAATTTAGGTTTGTATAGAACTTTCTAGAAAGATTTTCATTAGATATATCAAAATGTCTTTTGGCTTCCCGAACATTTTTGAGAATCTCACTTCACACTGCACATTAGATCTAATTGGGTGGGAAACCTTTGTTATATATGTGTACATCTATTATTTATTAATCACATTTCTATCCCACTGATACATTTAAGCTAACAAACATTTTAATCTCTTAACTAGAAGTATTTCACCAAGCTTCTTCTCAAAGGAAACAACAAATAATTTTAATATTTTTATTTCTTCCAAAGCCCATTCATAATTTGGAACTTAACCTAATTGTTCCAAATTATGAATAAGTTTCAAATTATGAATGGGTTTTGGAAGAAATAAAAATATTAAAATTAATGTGGTTGTTTTGCACAAAAAAATAATACACTCCTTATTTCCTGCACTGAAAATACTATTTCAAACACAGAGAATGTTTTTTTCTATGCAAATCCATGAAATGTGACTTTTCTGCAGAATAAATCCCAAAACACAGCATTTTCAAAGCAGGAAATATAAAATGTCCTGAACTATCAAAATTTTCATCAGTTAGGTTTTACATCAGGGTTTCTCAACTTTAAAAAAAACAAACAAACAAACATGTTTTTGAACCATTTTCAAAATATTTCCAAATATACTTTCATCCCTATTCTTTATAGCACTTAATTCAGTTTTGTCCCTAGGACAAGAAATATATTAAATAGATTATAAATAGTATATATAAAATTATGGTGTAGGAAACACACACATCCCAATTTTTTTTTCTAATATACCAGTTCTAATAATGTTTGATATTTTTTTCTTTCCAGGAGAAAATAAATTCTTTGACTGTAGAAAGGCATAAATCTATAATAAACATGTCAACCCTGAATCTATTGAGAACATTCATTTGTAAGAACAATGATATAGTTGTGTGCTTTCTCATTACTGTCCAAATGTTAGATGTTGCTCTTCTTTTATTGTTTCAATCATGGACCAATGTGTTTGAAGGAAATCATCATTACCTAAGTGGCATTGAACAGAATCAATTGAAAGCCTTGTGGAATAATAACCAAATAAATTCAGCTCAGCTAACCTTATTGTGATATCCATGTTGCTCCATTCTTGGATGAAAGAAAGTGCAGCAGGCTTTATTCCTCATCCTCTTTGGATACTTTGTCCAAAAGAATACAAACATTCTGTAAAATATGAACAATTCAAAATGAATTGGGAGAAAGGTGACAAGTTTACACAGGTTATTAAAAATGAAAGTCAAATGTGTTAGGACTCCTGAAGCCTGGATACATAGGCTGATCTGGCTTAAACTATGAGGGAGCCCATGTAAATATATTGATAACCCCCTTATAACCTGGCCTTGCATGTTACCAGGAATAGGAATACAGTAGCAGTTCTGTCATAGAAAATTAAGAACAATACAAATATATTTACATTAAGAAAAGTGCAAACCATTTCTTATAGGTAGAGCTTTAAGGGATCAGGGGGATTTCGGATTATTAAAACCTTGGAAATTTTGTAGTAAAGAAAATATTATGCAGTGTGCATCTACAGACACTGACATTTAAACCAAAATAACTTCATCCTTAATTTCTGGCTAAAAATGAACAAAATGTGAGCCAAAATTGCCTTTCTTCTTATACCATGAGGAATGGCTTAGGCTAGGAAATGTCTAAAATTTCTGCTGTAGATCTTGCCCTTTTGCTCTGTACCTACTTTGAAAATGAGTCCATTCTTAGCCAGTATAAGAATGAGAGTAGCCACTGTATGCATACCTATCCCTTTTTGGTATTTAAAAATAGCTTCCTTAGAGGGGAAGAAGAAGAGCTTGGTCAGGGTAACCTTGTTTCACTAGTTCCAGTAGAGGTGCTCAACATGATTAATCTCTGCATGCAGCAATATAATTCATACATCTTTCCAAAATCGAGAAAGATGGGGGTGGTATTTGCAAGAGTTAGATAAACGTGATCTCTATATATTTCCTGTGCCCACCATTCTCTCCTGCAATTTTTCTTCTGATCATTTTACTTCCCTAGCCTAATTTCTCACTGGCAGAAGGAAAAGTAAAATGACCAGGGTCATCTTTGGAGAAGAATCAGGGGAGATGGCATCCATTGGTTCACTACCACAAATATTCTTTAGGGTATATAGAAAAACATGTATTTTTGTAACAAAGTAAACATGACTTAGGGAACTGGGCATGTTTAGCCTGGAGAAGAGACAATTGAGAGGTGATATGATAGCCCTGTTTAAATATTGAGGAGCGAGCTAGCTTGTTTTTTGCTGCTCCAGAGACTAGAACATGGAACAGTGGATGCAAGCTCCATAGGAGGAACTTCTTGACACTAAGAGCCATTCAACAGTGGAACACACTCCCTCAGAGTGTGATGGAGTCTCTGTCTTTAGAGGTCTTTAAAAGAGGCTGGATGACCATCTGTTGGGGATGCTTTGATTTTGAGTTCTTGCATGGCAGGGAGTTGGACTGGATGGCCCTTGTGGTCTCTTCCAACTCTCTGATTCTATGATTCTATGAATTTGAAAACCTTAGATTTGACTTAATAGATGTTCCTCTGGTGCACGTGGTAAAATAGCAGCAACCATTTACCTACTGAGCACAATTTTAAATAAAAGTGTATATCAAGTTGTTCCCAGCTACACTACACATTTGGTGTGTGTGTGTGTGGGGGGGGGGCTCTGATGTAATGGAAGTGTTGCCAAAGGTGGGATCAAACCACTTGAAAGAAAGGAAGTAGATATACACATATGTCCATAATGCTCCCATTTTAGACAGATGAAATGACAGATTTAAGCTTTGACACTTCTTTAGGTATATTCCACTGAATTCCACTGAAATTGAAAAAATAATGATGTTCTCAGTGTCTGTTTACACTGCAGTCCTATACATATCTTCTCAGAATGATGATCTTTGAAGTTAATGGGATTTACTCTCAACAATATATATAAAATGGCATCTTTTATCAAACCAGTGCAGATTCCAGGAATAGCCACAGAGAAGAGTTTTGGCTTTGATCCTCTGAATAGATAGGGGAGTTAGGGATTGATAACTCATTCTATTCCTGATCCACACCTGTTTCACATGTGTTCTTTCATGTATGAATTCCATCCTGTTTCCAGATTAATCTGTTGTTGTTTTTTAAAAATTCTTTTCACCAACATCAGGTTTTTTATTCTCATTTTCCCTAAAATACATGTTTGTATATAGATATTCAGGCCAATAACTGTATCACAAAATTTCTTCCATGGAAATCTCTTCTGAGAAATGTAAGACTGTCTTTTTTCCTTATATTTCCATGTATGTATGCAGTTCATGTGCAGGCATAATGTATTCAGTATTCAGATGGTAAGGTCTGTGTAGCAAGCAGAGTAGGTGGGAAGGAGGGAAAGAGATTCAAGTCACTGATTGCTAGTTCTAACTCAAGAGCACTATGATTGAACCAGTATGGAAAGTGGAAACACCTTTCTGGCATGCTTTATTACAATGGAAGATAACATAATCTTGTGTGTTTATGTGTCTGCATGCTCATCTAAAGAAGAAACATGTAGGTAATTCAGATCTTTCTTACAACTACTGGTTTAATGTAGGCATTAGCACTCTCGGTTCATGTGACATAAATAAGGCTCCATATAGCTTCACTTTTCTTGTTGGACTTCTCATAATTTAAGATGTATTCGATGGTTTTCCAACTGCCATCAGTAAAAACAAAAAAAAATGCCCAGTTGTATATATATATATGTGTATATATAAACAAACAAACAAGTAAACTGAAAATTGGTTGCATACCTTCAGTTACATACAAATACATGTTACAGTATGTTTGCTGGAATAATTCAGATGAATGAGAATTTTAAGAGTCAGTATTTAATACTTGTAAATCTACATAGTGCTAAGTTACCGTATATACTCGACTATAAATCAGCTTCATGTATAAGTTGAGGGCAGAGTTTTTGGGCCAAAATTATGGATTTTGATATGACCAATGTATAAGTCAAAGGTAAAACTTAGAGGCACATAACTTAGAATATAAAGAATGAAGCAAAGGAAAACAAGAAATTGCAAAATTCCAGCAGGCATAATTGTTTGTGCTAAACCTAAAGGCTGGATGGATGATTGATCAGGGAGGGGTGCATTTTTAATAAGACTTAAAATATTTTATACATGAGTATATAAGTACTTGTCAGAGATGAAAACCTGTGATTAATTTTCAGTAGACCAAAGACTGGTTGCATCAATTGGCAGAGTAGATTCCATTAGTAAAAGAAGCTTTTAGGAGTGTCTCAGGCTATTGTACTAGTAAAGGAAGCCTGTGCTTGCAGTAGACTCAATATCAAATTTTCAAATTTTCAATTTCAGTGGAATTCAGAATTGAGCTTCACATGGCCACATCTTCCAGAGTAATCATTTGCAAAGGGATTATCAAACTATCATGGAGCACTGAAGTCTGGCACATATTGCATATTTATTTATTTATTTATTTATTTATTACTGCATCTCTCTCTATATGGGTGTAAAACCTGGACAGTGGAAAAAGCTGACAGGAAGAAAGTCAACACATTTGAAGTGTGGTGAGGGAGAAAAATGGGAATGCTAATAAATAAATAAATAAGATTGGGTCTTAGAACAACTCAAGCCTGACTTTTCCCTGGAAGAGAAGATGACAACTTGAATTGTTTCACTTTTTAACATCTGAATACAATGAGACAATATGATTCACTGGAAAAGATTACAATGCTTGGTAATGTGGAAGTCAGTAGGAAAGGAGGGAGACCACACTAGGTGGATTGACTCAATTAAGGAAGCCACAGTCTTGCAAGACCTTAACAGGATGCTTGTTGACCAGAGCTCTTGGGGGTTTCTTATTCATAAGCTCACCATAAGCCAAAGTAGACCAAATGATAAATAGCAACAACAACCTCTCAAATCTTCTCACCTCCCACTTCATGGTCCCACTCTCAGTTTTGTTTCAACTATGTTTCTGTTTCAGTATTTGGCACTCAAAATTAGTTTTTAATACCAGCAACAGTTTTGATGAAACTCAGAGATGTGCATTGGGATAGATGGTTCTTAGCATTAGCCCATTCATGCTGGTTGCGGATCATGGGTTGTGTGTAAGGTCTACTTCAATAAGATTTACTGCTGTCATATATTTTCTGCTGATAAAAATGCTTTTGCCCTCCAGCCCCCATTGAATTTAGGACAAAACAAAGGAAAGAAATAGGTAGGGCACTTTGGTCACTTAAAAAGATAATATCTGCAATTTTGCAGCACAAGAACAAAAGTGATAAAAAATGTGAGGTTTAAAGGCAGAAGTGAAGGAAATCTGAATGACTATCACCTCTATCCACCCCCAGCCTCCATATTCCGGGAAAGACTTTTCATCCCAACGTAGAATGACCACTTGTGCAAAAGAGAGAGAGACAGAAAGTCACCAAAAAAGGAAGGTAGAAGAGAACAAAGCCCTTCAAATTGAGGACAGATCTTGAAGTAAAAGTCTCCAAAGTAAATCACATGGACCAGTATTCTGTGTCAGCTATTTAACATTTCCTTAGCTAAGTATACTTAACAAAGTAACTTCACCTGTCCTACCCCCTCCCTCCCTCCCCCCACTGACAGAAATATGTTTAGTTGAACTTGGCAGAGGTGTGAATCATGACAATGATAACATCATGGGCACAATCCATGCAAGCCCCATACCAACGTTTCTAATATTTACATAATATTTACGAGTTAAAAATTAGAGCAGGAGTAGAACTCCAGATGATATTGGCTAATGCCTATGGACTGAAAGGAATTAGGCAACCAGTGCAGAACCATTGATTGTTATTAGGAAATTGTTATTAGAAATGGTAATTAGAGGAATGGAAAAACTGATCATCCCTATGTCAGAAATGCTGATGGGAAATAAGGAGTAAGCCCCTTAGATTTTCCCTTTATTTTGTGGAGCTTTTGGGAGAATATTTTCTCCCTTTCCATGCTTGCTTGCAAGAATTAAGCTTCTTTCTGCTTTTCTCTATGTGTTAATAATGTAAGATCACTGGACACTGACTGCAGCTTTTAAATGCAAATTCCTGAAATTGCTGAAGTAGGAAAGGCTTTCTTCTGCTCTCAGTTAATCAGAATGAAGCTCATCTCCTTCTCAGCTTCTTCTATCAGTAAAGTCAAATGGTTTAAGTTAATGTACCCTTGGCATATGCAATGTGCTGAGCACTGTTACGAAAATAACATGATGTTTTAGAGGCATAAATATTCATAGGAAAAGTTACCATTGATTTTTATCATTGAAAATGGTCTCCTAGTGCTGCTAAAGAAGATTACTGTAAGCACAATCCAAATGTTGTTTTAGTAAGTGTTTGAGGAGAAAAGTGGGGAAAGAATATTTGATGATAATATTGGATACTATAGATCACTAGTTAGAGAAAATACATGGAGATCAGGGAGCAAAGTGTGTTTTAAAAACTGGATGAAAATTCCTTCCTACTCTTCTTGAGAATGATCTAGTTTATAATATTGCTTTTTGGTCTATTTTATCTTCAGATTAGAGAGTCAATGGCAGAAATATATAAAAAGATTTCTTTATTAAATATGTTTAATATGATGGGTATGTATGAGAGTGCGATTACAGTGTGCACATTGTTGCTGTTTGATCAAACCAAAAGTGTGAGTCAATGTTATAGTTCCCCTAGGGATTAGGAGTGCATTGATGCATGGCTCTACTCCTGCTCCTAGAATTTATAGTCTGCTCAGGTACTTTGAATTTCCTGATGGAGATCATTACTCCCCTGAACTATAATTCTCAAGATACCTTGATTTGATCTTCAATCCCTTTTCTCATGGCACCTTGGGAATAGTAGTTGAGTAACATATACTATAGCTCTCTAGAATTGAATTTATATACCTCACATCACTACAAATACCAGAATTCCATAGGAGGCAACCATGATGATTGTGGTATGCAATTGATATAAACTGTGTAATGTAAATGCATTCTAGGATTGTGCTTCAGATTCAGATATGGAGCATTAGAATGGTTTGCCTTTTGGAAGTGGCTTGGGAAAGGCTGGTTGTTTCAGTCCTTCTTTGCCTGCTCCTGCATGTTCTGCAACCATTATCCACATCTTGCACTTTTTTGTGATTTTGATGATAACTAGACAGAACAGAAAATAAAACAAGATTTTTAACTGTATTTCATCATGCTTCTCTAAACTTTGCATCTTAGAAAAATCATGATTATTGCCTAAGGAACAAACTTGCCATTTTCATATTAATGTTCTCTCCCCAACCCCTGCCTCCACTAAACCCTGGCGTATGAGGAGGGAAAGTGAAATGCTAAATGCATGATCACACCTTCACTGGTCTTTAATGTACAACATTTGGTTTGTATAGTTCTGGTTGAGCCATTGATATTTTGTTTTGACTTACTTCTACTAATGCATGTATTAACATGGTAAGGACCTGGAGAAGAAAGCAGGAAAAGGTAGGAGGACAGTAAATCATGTGTTTGCAGTAACACATAGAACCAGAATAATTGTAAGCCATGATGTTCAACTAATGGAAAATCTTTGCAGATTAGTCACAAGTACATTAACCAAAGCATAATATGATTTTCTGATTATCTGCAACATATCCTTTTAGACTAGTGTTCAAAATGTACCCATGCTCCTGTCGCTAATCCAAGCTTCTGCTAAACTAGCAGTTTGAAAGCATGAAAATGCAGGTAGATAAATAGGTACCACTTGGGTGGGAAGGTAACAGCTTTCAGTGCATTCATGTTGGCCACATGACCACCAGAGCAGTCCATCCCCATCACCCCTACTCTCCAGAAGGAATGTTTAGTCATTCATGCATTGGCATATAGATCCAAAGGGAGGATTAAAATGTATTCCATTGAATAAGTTGATAATACATCTGAGATCTCAGGGTAATGAGTAGTGAGAATATATGGACATTATTCATAGGATTGATGTGGACTATTGAGCCCAGCAGAGTTGTTGTATGATGAAGCCTTCCAAATGAGGGCAGCTTCCCCTCTCCACACACACCTTAGATGGGATATGAGGCATTCAAAATTGTGAATGCAATCCATGACTCCTGAGTAACCAAAACAAAGTGAATGGTCACACAGTGGGTGTCATGGTTTGTTTCAACCCCAGAGAGTGTTGGGTAGCCTTAGAAACTATTATGATGGGGATTCATATTTCAGGGAATGTGTACACACAGACCTTGCAGATTCAATCATGAATGCTTGATGTGTCCCTCTGGCTGCACTCCTTTTGTAACTGACCTCAACTTTTGAGGACAGATAGGTGTCAGCAGAGACCAGCAGCATGGAGAGAAGGGAGGTGGGTGTCCCCTCCAAAAGAGGTCCATCCATATTAAATTGGACCAAGTGTCATAGTGGCAAAAATATCCTGAAAGGGAAGCAGCATGTTATAATAATAATAATAATAATAATAATAATAATAATAATATTTTATTTTTACCCTGCCCAATGGATACCCAATCAGGGCGGCTTACAAGTTTAAAATCATAATCCCCATAAAACATATTTACACAAGACCCTTCCCTCCCCCAGTGGGAAGTCTTTATTCAGTGGGAAGTCTTTATGAGTGTTTTAGAATTCATTTCCAAGGACTCTGGTTCACCTACATGTCAAGCAATTTAAAGTTATTTATGAATTTAGAAAAAGGTAGTTACTGGGATGTGGTAGCTTAGTGGTTAAGATGCCAGTTCTGATGTTTGGAAGATTGGCAGTTTGAGGCCTGAGTGCTCCATGATGGAGCGAGCTCCTGTCACTACTCCCAGATTCTGCCAGCCTAGCAGTTTGAAAGCATGCAAATGCAGGTAGATAAATAGGTACCACTTGGGTGGGAAGGTAACAGATTTTGTGCAGTCATGTTAGCTGCATGACCACCAGAGCAGTCTTTGGACAATGACTTAGTAATGGAGATGAGCATCACCCCCTAAAGTCATTTATAACTAGACATTCATGTGAAGGGACTACCTTTACCAGGGGTAGGCAACCTTTCCCCTTTAAGGGCCGAAGGACTTCAAGTCCCAGAATCCCAGGAGCTATTGGCCAACATGGGACTATTGGCCAACATGGCTGAGGCTTCTGGGAGCTGAAGTCCCTCGGCCCTTAAAGGGGAAAGGTTGCCTACCCCTGACCTTTACCTTTATAGCAGAAGAAATGGTGGTTGGCCTCTTTGCAATGCCACTGTTCCTTAACTTGGTGCAATCTCTTCTAGAATCATATACCATCTGTCATATTCAAAGTGAGGCATATCTGAAGGTTGGTTAATAGTGCAATTCCTAAGGAATTGTGTACAGTGTGATATGCCTCCTTTGATATAGTGATCAGGGAGATCCAAAGGCATGGAATAGGAACCAAGCTAGCAAAGTGTGCCATAAAATCAGCATTTGATTTGCTCCTTGTACATCCAGAAGATTTCAGGCTTTTTGGATGTTTGGGTTTTGTTTTGAGGGCATTTTTTATTTAGACTGGGTTCTCTATGGAATGTTCTGTGTCTCGTGTGGCCTTTGAGAAAATTCCTTTCTAGAGTGGGCCATTAAGGAAAATCAGAGTACATTGTCTTTTTACTTTTTGTTCATTGGGCGTTAGAGTAGAGGCCAGTATGCAGCTCTATGGGTGACATTTCCTAGGCTAGTTTGATTAATTGGGAGTTACATTGGCTTCAAAGAAAACAAGAGGATCCTGCACAGCAGTTGGTGTTTTTACATATTGAAATCCACATCTATATCCCTTTAATCCAATCCTCTGTGTCTGGTCATCTTTTCTGAGTTTTTCTATATAGTGATCACCATGAAGATCTATGCATAGAAGCTCATCAACTCCTCTGTCCACTTCTGTCATGGTCATGGTTCAATTCATCAATTCATTCAATTTTGTCTCCTGGAGTTAGGAAGTTGTTCAATGCATTCACTTTCCAGTGCTTTTGACATAATATTCTATTTATTGGACTCCATGTTGCTGATGTGAACAACAGCATTGCTGATGCTTTCTCCCACATATGCAGATGGCGCACTTCAGAGTACTGACACTGGAAGCAGCAGTTACACCAGACTTGATGTCCATAGATCTGTAGATGCTTAGAGTGATGAAGCAGTGAGAGTAATCAGTTTAGCTATAGCACCAAGCACCAGAAAATACAAAGTTCAGGTATAAAAGAATTTATAGAGTTTCCCTTCCTACTGCCATTCCCTTCCTCCTTTTGTGTCATGTCTTTTTAGATTTTAAGCATGAAGGCAGGGACCTGTCTAATTAACCATTTGTAAGCTGCTCTGAGAGCCTTTGTGGCTGAAGAGCAGGGGAATAAATATTCCAAATAAATAAAAATAAGTGAGTGATTAAGTTACAAATGGCCAATACCAGTTTCATATTTGTTACAACTCTGCATCTTCCTCTACAGTAAAGGATTGTCCTCCTAGTCTATTAGAGCCAAATTGTCTGCTATTGCCTTTTTGTTGAGGGGTTAGGTCATAGTTAATAATATGGAGGATTTCCATGTTAGGAAGATTTGGACAGTTGGTTTAAAGAGACAGGTATGGAAAGTGACCAGTGGCAGCCCTTATCTTTTGATATAAAATTGTGTTGAATAAGAGCCCACTAAGGTAGATGATTAACATATGGGAAGAGGGGCATGTACTCCTCAAATAAAAAGAGGCAATGAACAGTTCCAATGCAGACTCTTCTATGCTACCCCACTCATATGCCAACTCACTCAAATCCAATTGGGCACCAAGATGACAACTTTGAATAAACCATACTATGGCTACAGATCAGAACCTGTCACTGCTCCAAACAGCACCTAGGAACTAGCAAGAAAATAATAGCAACATTAGTCCTCAAATAACACACTCAAAACATAAGAGGATGCATGTAACCCTTGAAGGTAGATGATCTTCAGTGCATGCCTCATGAGATGAAAGTCATAGCTTTAAGCTGCAGAGGCAGCACCAGGAATGGATGCCAAACTTAATCCCTTGCAGGCACAAGTGCTGCAAAGCATTCAAGTAATGATCCCAAACTGGTATGCAGTAAGGGCTGAAGAACCCCTGATTTCCCACCCCTGACATAATTGTAACATTGCAGGGAAAAAATTGGCAGAGCCAGGAACACACATTGAGCCAGGAACAGATAGTTCTCTAGAGGTAACTTACCAGAAATGGTATTTTGTCAGGGCTGATAAATCTGTTGACCAAAAAATGGGGCTGCATATATTTCCTACACATATTAATGTAAAGCCTGAACTAGACCAATAGTTTCTGCAGGTCCAGAGTTGAAGCTGAGACCCAACCCTGCACTGGTCAGTCACAGAAGCATAAATAATTAAGGACCTAAGCAGACTGCCAGAAATAGTGCACATTAAATTGAGGCACTGCCCTGGCTCAATGCTAGGGAATCATGGGAATTGTATTTTTTTCTGAGACATTGAGCCTTCTCTGTCAGAGAGCTCTGATGCCACAATAAATTACAGTTCCTATGATTCCTTAGCACTGAGTTTGGGAGCAACTATAGAGAGGGCCCTCTGGGAGGTCGCCGTCAGCCTAGATTTTTGTGGCTGCAGCAGGTTCCTCCCAGCGGACGGAGAGCGCGGTGAGGATTATATGGGAGAAGTCGGTCTCTGATATAACTTGGGCCCAAGCCATTTAGGGCTTTGAAGGTACACACACACACACACACACACACACTAGAAGAATAAGCGGGGAAGAGCGAGAGCTGGGGAGGCAAGAGGAAAACCAGGATAGAGGGAGATATAGTCACACCGAGGGCTTCTGGCAGTGAATGAGGATGAGTTCTGTGGAAGGGGCATGACCGGCAAGAGAGGGGATCGCGGGAACTATCTCAGAGCACAGACCGACAGAGTTTCACATTGCACTTCCAAGGTGGCACGAAGTCTGCTAAAATCCAGGGGGTTTTAAGGGAAATTTCTGCCTTCTAGCCATGAGTTAGACAATAGGTGGACAAAGACTCGAGTGGCTTACTATTGTTTACTTAAGTCTGGGCATAGTTTAAACAATGCATTTGGTTTCAAAACTATCAAGGAAGGGAAGCTAGAGAAAAGGGGTGTGATCAAATCTAATCACTGTCTCATCAAGTGTGAAACTAAGACAAACAAACACCATTAGGTATCTTTTTCAACATAATGGGATATTCCCCAAGGCAACTCCCAAAACCTGCCTGTCCAGGAAATCTTTAGTGGTCTTAAACAATTTTTAGCTTGCTTACCTAACTTCACATCTAGGGGATTATGGCTGCCATCTCCCAGGGGTCAGGCTGGGGTCATAGGGAACTCCACATGGCCAAAATAAACAAGAAAAATGGAGGACGTCTGCTAACAGGAGGGTATGTAAAATGATGAAGGGTCTGGAAACCATGCCCGATGAGGAATGACTTAGGGAACTGGGTATGTTTAATTTGGAAAATAGATGGTTAAGAGGTGATATGATAACCCTGTTTAAATATTTGAAGGGATGTCATATTGAGGAGAGAGAAAACTTGTTTTCTGCTGCTCCAGAGAACTGGACCCAGAACAATGGATTCAAACTACAAGAAAAGAAATTCCCCAACATTAGAAGAAACTTCCTGACAATAAGAACTGTTTGACAGTGGAACACAATTCCTTGGAGAGTGATGGAGTCTCCTCCTTTGGAAGTCTTTAAACAGAAGCTGGATTGCCATCTGTTGAGGGTGCTTTGATTGTGAGCTCCTTATGACAAGGGGGACTGGATAGCCATTGTGGCCTCTTCCAACTCTATGATTTTATGATTTTATCAGTCTAAAAGATTTAAAGAGTTGTGTTTTTTTTTTAAAAAAAAAACTTGGTACAGTTTTAATTGCTTCTTTTTATTCAACACCTTGTGGGTTGGAAGATGACATAGAAATATATTTAATTAATTAATTAATTAATTAATTAAATATTTCATGTTGGCAACATCACCTTTGTTCATGGTTGCTGAAAAACTATATTGCAAAGTCACTTGGGAAGAAAAAGGGTAATACTTTCTGGATCAGGCCTTCACACACTTAGTATGTGAACATTTAACTAGGTGAGAGGGGAAAAAACAGATTTTGCGACTGGCTGTTTCTCATGTCAAAAATATCCCTCCTTTCTGGCTCATTCTTACTCCCTCTAAAATATTTCCTTCATCATAATGCTTACTTGTGTAGAAGGAAGCTAGGATAAAATAGTAAAAACTTCACCAGTCTTTTGGAGAGAGAAGGCTTCCCTGCATCAATGGCATTACAGTAATAAATTGTGAAAAGAAACAAAAAAACAAACAAGTTGCATATTGGTACCTTGGTGGGTTTTACAAAACATCTTAGCCAAGACACCATTTGCTCTAAAACAAAGAACAGTTGTGTGTTTAGCACAGGTTAACAAAGAGTGATGCACTTATCTTTTATGGAGCCATATCTCCTAATGCTACAAAATGCTGTATCAGCTGGAACATTAACCTTCTTGGCAATGAATCAGACTTTTCAAAGGATAGAAGACAACTTTCCATGTCATTGTTAACAGTGACTTATAATATATCAATTCCTGACAGACATTACGCTGTTATTTCTATCCTTATAATTCTTTCCTGGAAGCTTCCTCTCTGAGTTCTGCATTCAGCTGAGTCAAATTCACATAGCACACACACTCATGCATACATAAACTAAAAACTACAAATTGATCTATCATAATATTTAGGCCTAAATTCAATTGCTATTCCCAAAATATGCCTATTGAATGAATGGGCTTTATCTAAGAGTTCATTCATTGATTCAATGGGTCCACTCTGGTTGGGATCAACAGGTGGATTTAGGCTTCCATGCTTACAGCTAGGGGTGGTGAAAAGTTTGATTTGGCTTTTAAATTAATCTATAGTGACCCAAATTTCAAATGAAGGAGCTTATTGCATGCAAAAATAAAGCAACTTACCCCTGCCAGAATACAGTCACTTACAGGATGCAATCAGGAATTATTGCATGAAAAATGCCACTGATGCTGCCGGACTGCT
Source organism: Phrynosoma platyrhinos (assembly GCA_020142125.1). Lineage (NCBI taxonomy): Eukaryota > Metazoa > Chordata > Lepidosauria > Squamata > Phrynosomatidae > Phrynosoma > Phrynosoma platyrhinos. The sequence goes on from CM034704.1 coordinate 8,982,688, forward strand.
TCACAACTTCACCACGGCTCTCAGCCACACTCAGCCAGCCAATTTGCAAACACAGGAGTCCCCCATGTATCCCGGCAGGGGTAAGTCATTTTATTTTTGCATGTGATAAGCTCCTAAAATATGAATCACAATATAGTTGTCATTACAGCTTTGTTCTTCTGTATATTTTGTAATCCAAGTCTGCAATAAAAACAATCTAGGGAAATATTGCATACAAACACTCCAAAAACATACATATGTCAAAATATGCACATAGAAAAACATTATTGATCACCACTGAAACATGGACATCCAGGTGAGTCCAAGTGTAGCTCCAAGCTATAAACTGTTCTGCCCCTGAAGTTGCCTCTAATTTCCTGGGCTCTCTGGAGAGGTGCCAGGCTGCTGTTTGCATGTGTCCCAGTGTGCCACACACTACTGCCAGTGTGAGTCACTCCCTCTGAGGCTGAAGATGCCTAGGCTAGGTGCTTATTTCTGACCTCAGAAGAAGCAATAATAATGGAAAGTAAAGTGGGATGCACATGCGAACAGCCTCCCAGTGTTGTTCCAGAGGGCTTCAGCTTTTTAAGGAAGATTGGGGGTAAAAGCTGAGTTTTTAAAATCCATTTTAAGGGTTGTGTAATTAGGGTTCAGTACTGAACGGGCTATATGTCATCAGGACAATACACTTCAAAATTGGGGATTGGGTCCTCTGTTTGGACTGATCACTATGAGGGTATGGAGAGAATGTGTTCTTTGCCCATGCAGAAATTTGTTGTTGTGTGCCTTCAAATCATTTTTGACTCAGGAGAACCTTAAAATATTGGCTATTGCAGCTTTTACATGCTGAGACTCTATGATAATTAGAATGCATGTAGACCTTCTAGAAGCTTAGGAATGCATGCTTGTAGTCATTTCCTGCTTGTGTTTACACATGCCCCCTCTTCCTGAAAAGCACTCCTTTTATTTATTTATTTTTGTCTGCGTTCTCCATGCTTGTCTCACTCTTCACCGTGCTTGCATTAAGATGCTGATTCAACTTTCTTTTGGATAGTTCTACTAAGTAGCTTGTAGTCTTTCTATTTTATTTTAACTTCATCAAGAAGCTTTGTCTGTGTATATGAACTATGCACAAGATCTGTGAGTGAAACTATTTTTATGTTCTTTTTAAAGAAAGACTGCATTTTATCCTTTTTACTGTGCTGATACATGTGTATATGGGGCAGGGGTTGGGGGCCAGTCCTGCTGCTTTTATGCTTCTACTGATGCAGGTTCTACTGAGGAGATTCACCAAATCTCAGTTCTACCTTTTTGCTTTTTTACTAAAACCTAACAATGGAGGTTTGATTGGCAAGTTTCTTCTTAGGGGGTGTGCCATTGCCTAGGCATATTCAGCCTCTAAGACTGATATGACTTGTCCAAGATCATCCAGTGGGTTTACATGGCCTAGCCAGGATGCAAACCCTGGCCTAATCCAATGCTTCAACCACTACACATAACCTAGGTCTGTGTTGGTGAGCTTATGGCACATGTTAGTGAGGAAGAGGAGGAAAAGGTGTGTGTGCAGGAAGGTGTGGGAGGGAAATCCTACCCTGGAAGTCCCATTTCCCCCAGAAGTCCTGCTTCTGGCATGGGGTATCACCTGATGCCAGAAGGCCATTTCGTTTGGGCACTCGGTGCCTAAAAAGTTCGCCATCAAAGGCCTAGTTCAATAAAGTGGCCCTTATTTAACCCACTTCTCTGTGTCTGATCTCATTCCATGGTAGGCCATCAAAAACCTGTTGCACAATTGTTAATACATACAGTGAGGAAAGATGAAAAAGAATGCATGGAATGAACTGAAAAGTTGCCTAATTCTGCAAAAACTAGGAAATAAAGAAAAGAACAATAGATGAACTCTAATCTTATCATTTTATTTTTGGAAACATGATCAAGTAATTCAGAATACTATCAACCAGGGAGAAATTTGGATAAAACAATTTTAGAAGCATATCTAAAGTAATGCCATTTATTCATAACATCCAATCTTGCATCATAGTTGTGTTATTTTTATTGTAACTCCAACAATTTTCTCTAAGGAAAATGTACTTTTTTCTTTCTTTTTTTTTTACTTTTGATAAAATAGTAAATAATGCTTTTTAATGGGTTCCTGGTAGCTCTTGCTATATCTGTTAATCAAGTGAATGATGCTAAATGTTGCATTAACATAGTAATGGCCAGCAGGATTATAGCTTATATGATGCATTAAGGTTGGGCTATCCAGCATGAATGGTAGTCTGATAATATATTAAGACTACACCATCTGGCAAGAACCATATAAAAGTTTCCATTGCAACTGCATTAATTGTAGAATTTTTAACAAATGAGTATTACTTGGAGGTTGTATGCATGCTACATAAGCAGAAGGTGGCCTTTCTTCACTTATGAAGAAAATGTTAACTGACTGAAACTGAATTCATACATGAAACTTATGCAATGATGCACCCAGGAAATAACAACAACAACAACAACAACAACAACAACAACAATAATTTGTATCCTGCCTCTCCCTGTTGAGGATCAAGGCAGGTAACAGCAAAGATTAAAACAATTATAGAAATAATAAGAAAATAATCCCTAAACTCCCCACCCCTTTGACCCACCCTCCCTTCAATAACAGTGGCAATGTCTAGGTGAGCTAGATCGAATGGGCAATTAGTTCAGATCAGGACAGAGGTCAGTCTTGGACGGCCTGCCAGAAGAAAATTGTTTTTATTACTTTTTTAAAAATGTCAAGGGATGTAATCTGATGAGTCTCCTCTGGCAGGTCATTCAAAATTTTAGGAGTGGCAGTCGAAAAGGTCCTCTGGGAAGTCACCACCAGTCTAGTTTTCATTGACTGTAGTAAGTTCCTCCCATAAGACCTGAATGTGTGGGAAGGATTATATGGGAGGAGGCATTCCTTCAAGTAAGCTGGATCCAAGCCATAAAGGGCTTTATAAGTAATAACCAACACCTTGTACTGTACACGGAAGCTAATAGGTAGCCACTGTAAGAATTTCAAAATTGGTGTTATCTGGTCAAACCTAGATTTAGCTGCGACCAGTCTGGTTGTGATGTTTTGTATTAGTTGAAGCTTCCTAATGTGGCACAAGGGTTGCCCCATGTAGAGAACACTATAGAAGCTGAGAAGAGAGGTTACCAGTGCATGTACAATTGTTTCTAGGTCCCGTGGCTCCAGGTAGGGTCGCAGCTGGCGTATCAACTGAAGCTGATAACAGGCACTCTTAGCCATTGCATCAATCTTAGGTGACAGTTGGAGCGATGAGTCCAAGATCACCTCCAAACTGCGAAGCTAGGGGAAGTGTGACCTCATCCAGGACTGGTGAATTTATCTCCATACCCAGATTAGGGTTACCTATCACGAGTACCTCTGTTTTGTTTGGATTCAGCTTAACTCTATTTTCTCTCATCCAATCCATTACTGACCTCAGGCAGTCATTTAGTGGGGAGATGCCCTCCTTGGTCACTGAAACAGTCAGAGGCATCGAGAAGTAAATTTGGGTGTCATCAGTGTACTGATAACACCCTGCCCCATGTCTCCAGATGATCGTATCCAGCAGCGTCATGTAAATGTCAGCCCTTTTTTAGAAGAGCTTCTGTCCCCCAGCATCACCATATGGAATCTACCCGAGAGGTAGGAACAGAGCCACTACAAAGCAGAGCCCCCAATTCCTAACTCTCTCAGGTGTTCCAGAAGGATCTCATGGTCTATGGTATTGAAGGCCACTGAGAGATCCAAGAGCACCAACAGGGCCACACTTCCCCTGTCGATGCACACATGAAGATCATTGACCAAGGTGACCAGAGCAGTCTCCACTCCATATCCTGACCTGAAGCTAGTTTGAAATGGATCAAGATAATTGGTTTCATCCAAGACTGCTTGGAGTTGGTTTTCTACTGCCCTCTCAATCACCTTGCCCAAAACAGGAAGAAGAGATACTGGCCGGTAGTTATTTTTGTCTGGGGGGAGGGATCAAGGAAAGGCTTCTTTAATATAAGTGTTACTACTGCTAGTTTTAAACTAGCCGGAAAATGGCCTTCCCTGAAGGAGGCATTAATTATAGATTTTAACAGATTTATAGTTGGCCATTTATTGTTGGCCTGTATGATCATCCAGGACAGGCAGGGATCGAGAGGGTAAATGGTCTTTTTTACCTTGCCAAGCAGCTTGTTTACGTCATTGGTACTCATAGACTGAAATTGATCTAAAATAACCTCATTAACAGAGCCACTGAACACCTCTCTTATTGTTTCTGTACTAACGCCGGCATCTAAGCTGGCCCTTATCTGAGAGATTTTATCTGCAAAGTAGTTATTAAAAGCATCACAGCATGCTCTTATAGGTTGTAAAAAAGGATTAAGGGTGGAAGGAATTTGGGTTAATTTCCTAACCACCTTGAAGAGCTCTGCCAGATGAGACTTCACAGACGCAATAGATGCAGAGTAGAAAAATTTTAGGAGTGGCAGTTGAAAAGGTCCTCTGGGAAGTCACCACCAGTCTAGTTTTCATTGACTGTAGTAAGTTCCTCCCAGAAGACCTGAATGTGTGGGAAGGATTATCTGGGAGGAGGCATTCCTTCAAGTAAGCTGGATCCAATGTTTTTTTAAGAAAAGTCCTATGATGTGTCTTGTCAGATAAATGCTGAGTTTTTTGCCAGCAGTGCTCTAATCGTTGTCCAGCCTGCTTCATCCTTCTAAGATCTTCAATGTACCAAGGATTACGATTTGGAGTGGGCTGTAAAGGATGCTTGGGAATGATTGTGTCAATAGCCTTGGTGAGAAAGTTGTTCCAGGTAGTCACCAAGGCTTCAACAGAGTCACCGTCGTTGTCACCCATAGAACCCTCTAGGGCTTCTTGGAACCTTTTGGGTTCCATCAGCCTTCAAGGGAGGACCATTCTAATAGATCCATCACCCCAGAGGTGACCAGGAAATGATTCGTCCATGACCAGGAAATGATTTGTCCATGACAGAGCGGAAGTGGAAGACACTTCAACCCATGGCGCAAATTGTAAGATTTATCTGGTCTTTCCCACTTTGCTTTGGTATCACCCAATGCCTGCCTTTACCCCCACCCACAGCCCAAGTGCAAGCCCCTGAGACTCTTTGGAAATTGGTTTTTGGCCTATTGGATAAATAGGGTTCCCTCAAGCCTATGTGTTAACATGAATGTTTGGAGAGGGGCTGCATACAAGCAACTCTTTCTCCAATGGCTTTTTCTTTGCTGGTGACTTCATTCAACTTTGAGCACATCGTGGCAGAAGACACCATGATTTAACGAAAACATTTCATTCTTTGACATGCCCAATGAGGAGAGGTTTAGCGAGCTGGGTATGTTTAGTCTGGAGAAGAGAAGGTTCAGTGTTGAAATGATAGGCATGTTTAAATATTTGAAGGGGTGTCATGTTGAGAATGGAGCAAACTTGTTTTCTGCTGCTCCAGAGACTAGGACATGGAGAAATGGATTCAAGCTACAAGAAAAGAGATTCCACAACAACTTTAGGTTTAGCATCCTGACAGTAAGAGCTATGTAATAGTAGAATGTGCTCCTCAGAGTGTGGTGGAGTCTCCTTCTTTAGATGTTTTTAAACAGAGGATATATGGCCATATGTCGGGTATGTTTGTACTGTGTATTCCTGCACTTATGAAGAAAATGATAAACAGGAGGTTGGACTTGGTGGCTCTTGAGGTCTCTTCCAGTTCTATGATTCTATTATTCTATGTCAGTTTCCAACAATTCCAACAATACTGAGATATCAGCTTTAAATATCTGATAGTCTGTATATCTCATTGAAAAAACACAAGGAGATTTATATTCTTTGCTGTTAACTAGTTGCTCTCTTTGGAAGGTTCTCCTTCTTAATCACTAATGTGTTTTGTGTAAGACAGTATTTTACAATATGAACAAGTATTAATAGCTAGATAATTTGTTGCCTCTGGCATTTCTGCTGAATCAATGTAATTACACCCTAGTATACACAGGGCATTTAAATGATCCATGCAAGTGAGTTAGAAGACATTATAAGCCACAATAGGAGACTGCAAAATGGAAAATAGCATATTAAAATATGTGGCTAAAATATATTCTACAATTCATGTCATCATTTTAATGCTTAATGATGGCTGTATATTTAGGTATCTTTATACACTGACATGCGTGATGGAAAGAGGTCAAAGTTGTGGGGCTACAACCTTGGAACCACTTTGAATGATGAAGGTTATTATTCTAGAAGACATGTTCTCTGTGTAACTGTCTCCAAATTTCATAATGGTTTGAGATGCAGTTTTGTGACATCTAGCAATAACCTTCAATCAGAGGGAGCCATAATGATACAAGGAGCTTTTTTCTCACCTCTCTTTAAACATGATGTATCCATTTATCTAATAGCTGAAGTGATTTGTGGAAACAGAAGGAAGTCTCCCTGACTGGAGCCTTCTGTATTTCAAGCATCCCAGAACCCCATGAGCCTAGGAAATTGACTTATACAAGGGCACTTGATGTTCCTTCTATGAATTTCAAAAATCCTAAAGAAAGCTAAATTTCTGACTGCCACTAGTTCTAGTTGATGCTATATTAATGTTCATGGAAATTGAAGAAAGGCTTCTGCTTTGCTTTTGTTACAGGCCAACAAAAAAGAAAAGAAAAGAAAAGAAAAGAAAAGAAAAGAAAGAGAGAAAGAACCCAAAAGGATGTTGAGAATTTGGAGCATGTCCAGAGGAAGGTGAACAAAATGGTGAAAGATCTGGAAACCAAACCCAATGAGGAGCACCATAGGAAACTGGGTATGTTTAGCTTGGAGAAGAGAAGGCTACAAGGTGGCATGATAGGCATTTTTTAAATATTTGAAGGAGGGGGGTCATACTGAGGATGGAGCAAACTGTCCTGGAAAGCTGACAGGAGGGCTGATAGTAGAGGCAAAGGGAAGTCCAAAACAAGGTCCAAATTACCAATCGAGGGGGGGGGTCAGCCAGCAACAGAGTCAAGTAGTCTGAAAGTCTAGGATTCCAGAGAAGCAAAAAGGCAAGGCAGTCTGAAAGTTGAGGGTTCCAGTGGTCCAAGATAAGTCAGCAGTCTGAGGGTCAAGGGTTTAGGCCAAGAATCAAGGAGAGCCAGAGACCAAGGCTTTCACTAGAAAGCTCAGGTAACCTCTGGCACAGAGGCAGCCCTTCTGCACCTGCTTATATCCTCGAGCTGCAGGAGCTCAGCTGGGGCTGATTACCTCAGCATTTTTCATAAAGTCTCCTCGAACGCCAAAGGCCTGTCCTTTCTGCTCAATGCTGGCTGAAGGTAGGCACAGTCCCTTGATCCTCCTCCATGTCCAAAGGTTCTGCTGCTGGGGTGCGGAGTCTCTTGGGAGGCCACAGGCTTTTCTGGAGGTTCTGCTGGAGCCAGCAAAGAAGAGCTTCTAGGACTAGGCTGGGCTGGGGCTCCCCATCTGCAGGCTCAGGACCCAGAGAAGGTCCTGGCTCATCCTCCTCGTCTTGTCCCAAGCAGGTCATGACACAAGCTTGTTTTCTGCTGTATCACAGACCATGATATGGAACAGTGGATTCAAACTACAAGAAAAGAGAGTCCATCTAAACATTAGGAAGAACTTGCTGATACTAAGATCTGTTTGCTTTTAAGTGTGGTGGAGTCTCCTGAGGGTTTTCAACAGAGACTGTATGGTCATCTGTCTGGAGTGTTTTGATTGTGTATTCATGATGACAGGGATTAGACTCAATGGCCCTTGTGGTCTATCCAACTCTATGACTCTATGTTTCTATATCTTATATACACTCTCCTAGGTGAGAAACATTGTGCACGTGTGTTATTTGCCTTCAAATTGTTTCTTCCAACTTATGGTAACCCTAAGGCAAACCTGTCATGGGCTTTTCTTGGCAAGATTTGTTCAGAGGAGGTTTACCATTGCCATTCCCTGAGTCTGAGAGCATGTGACTTGCCCAAGGTCAATCAGGGGGTTTCATGGCTGAGCAGGGAATCAAATCCTGGTCACCAGAGTCATAGTCCAACATGTCCACACTTGTGAAAAACCATAAATGTAAAGATAAAAGTTTCCCCTTTAACAAGATTGTCTAATCATGTCCAGCTGTAGGGGGCGGTGCCTATCTCCATTACTAAGCCAAGGGACCCAGCACTGTCAAAAATGACTTCATGGTAATGTGGACAGGATTATTGCATGGAACAGTGTTACCTTCTCATTGAATTGGTACCTATTTATCTCCTTGCACTTTTTACATGCTTTCAAACTGTTAGGTTGGCAGCAGCTGGGACTCTGGCAGAAGAGGGATTTACTCTGTCTCATGGTGCTTGGAGCTCAAACTGCCAATCTCCTGACCTTGTAATCATCAGAGTCAGTATAACAAAAATCTCACCTAGGTGCATAATTTCCATTCCATATGAACTATTTATTTACACTCATAGAGTCTTTACATGTAATAATCATACATCTTGCACTATACTGAAGAAACTTAACTTATATTTCATCTGTGGAGGTCATAATATGTTTCACAACATGCATCTCTTTACATGCATAAATAAATATTACATGCATAAATATGCATAAATAAAAATGCATAAATATGCATAAATAAACTATCTCAGGAAGAGATAGAGAAAGATGAATGCTATCTCTATAGTGAATACTTTAGCTCTTACATATTATAATGATTTCTCAAGCCTTATCATAATCTTACTCATCCAGAGAAGTAGCTGTGAGCAGCTTCTCAGTTTTGTATCTTTGACGCCTTATCTTTGATATGTTCACAAGAAGCAGCCATTATTAGTTATAATAATAATAAGAAGAAGAAGAAGAAGAAGGTTTTATTTATAACCTGCCCCTCTGCTCGGTAATCGGGGTGGCATACAACAACAAAAGTTGAACAATCTTTTCTGTATTCAATAAAGCTCAAAATCAGATTCTTTACATTTTCTATCCAACGGAATTAAACCTAGGGTATGCAAATCTCTGAGATCAGAACTAGTCAAGTAATCCTTTATCTGGTCCTTTGTCCTCAGTCAATGAGACAAGACTTTTGATAGTTCATTTGTTCAAACTTACCCATCATCCAAATGGAAATGAATTTTTACTTTCAACATGCCATCAATCAGATATACATCTTCAACTCATCACTGTTATCCGGATATCTGCCATTAGACTGTATCATGTATGATTCAGTGTGATTAAGAATTATTGTACCAATTAAGTACACCTTATCAGTTTTTATTACCTTATTTTATCTTATTGTTGGCATTTAGGTAGTTCAACTGGCCTCATTATATGCTGCTAACTCTATGTAGACATCTATCATACCCTCTGAAATCTGAGGAATCTGAAACAGAAGAATTGGCTTCTGAGATATTTCTGACTTTCTTCCTAAATCAGAGAGCAGATAGCTAAATCAACTGAGATGCTCTCTCCTCAGAAGGACTTGATGAATACTGAAAATATATCACAATCTTGATTGTCCAGTGAAGAGAGAAGAAACAGTGTTCTGGGAATCATTTTGTTGAATAGAAAGTGCTGGGCAATCAAACACATGGGGGGCAGATAGAGCCATCTATAAATCTCCTTGTACCTATTGTGAATTCATCCACTCTTTCCAACTGCAGTGCTCTCTGTGCTAATTTCTTGGGATTCTTGACCTCTGGAGTTGTTACATTTAACAATTCCTTGTTTTAAAGGTAAAGGTATTCCCTGTTGACAAGGTTGTCAAGTTGTGTCTGACCATAGGGGACAGTGCTCATCTCTGTTACTAAGCCAAACACCCAGAGTTGTCAGAGACTACTCTGTGATCATGTGGCCAGCATGATTGCACCAAACGCTGGTTACCTTTCCACCAAAGTGGTACCTATTTATCTACTTGCATTTGCATGCTTTCAAACTGCTAGGTTGGCAGAAGCTGGGACTAGTGATGGAAGCTCACTCCATCATGGAGCACATATGCCTCAAACTGCCAACCTGCTGATCTTGCAATCAACTGAGTCAATGTCTTAAACACTTGAGCCACTGCATTCCCAATTCCTTGTTTTACTCTTTGTTATTTTTGGTTACTGGTTTCATGTAATGAATCTCAAACCAACTGAGACCTTGTCCTAGAATCTTCCTTCATTCCCCATGAACTTCCTGGATTATCTGTGTATAAACTTCCTGGATTATCTGTGCATAATCTGGACTGGTTTGATTTAGCTGTACCTACTTCCCTTATGATAATCTGTCTCTGGGCACTTTCTACACTTATTGATTTAGGAGATGATCGCACTGGCTGTCTTTTTCTCATTCTGGTCATGGACCGAGACTGAGCTGGGACCATGTTTTATCGCACAGCTCTGTGCCCATATTGAATGCATCAAGCACCAGATTGAAACTTTTCTCATACTTAGCTAAGAACGGTATTTTCTATTCTTAGGAAAGTAATGGGAGACATTCTGATTGACAATGGGATGTCTCCGATCTGGGCATGGATCTTTGTGATAAGACATGATCCCAGCCAAGTCCATCCCCCTGCCCAAAATGAGAAAAAAACAGTGTGATAATTTCCTAACATTCTTAAGAATGCAGGACTTTTTTTTTCCCTTTCCAGATATACTAATTCTGACCATCTATCTTAAGGAGTTTATCAAAAAAAAATTAAGCCTTGTTTACTAAGATATGTTTTATTAGCCTTGAAGCTTTGCATTCAAGTCTTGGGGGATGGATTTCTATACTGTGGCTACCTGGTTCTGAGATGTTCTTCCCCTGGAATTTCAGTTCTTGGATTTCAGGATCATTTGTAGTTGTACAAATAGTGCCATGATCACAGATGAGAAAATAGATCTCCTAAATCTAAGATCTCCTTAAGATAGATTGTAACTGAAAAACAGGTTCAAATCCCTCTTCAGTCATGGAACCCACTGTGTGACCTTGGGCACATCATACTCTCTCAGCCTCAGATGAAGTCAAACCCCCCATGATATAAGGTTGCCATGAGCTGAAAATGACTAGAAGGTACTTAACCACAAAGACAGTTGAACCCTAATGGAAATGAAGGGTGACAACAACATTTTAGGAATCAGTACATTTAAAGAACATCAGTTTGAACAATAGCAAACTTTGGTTAAAATAACAAGTTTTTCATGGGCGCTCCAAAGCACAATATATCATATATTTATTTTTTGTAAACAATATTGGGAGTTTAATGTGTGTGTGTGTGTGCTTTTGTTAACTGCCTTTGAGTTGGTCTCGACTCATGGTGACCCTATGGATAAGACACCTCCCAAGACCCTCTGTTCTCTATTGTCCTGCTTAGTTCCTGCAACCCCATACCTGTGACCTCCTTAAGAGAGTTCATGCATCTAGTATGTGGCCTTGCTCTCTTCCTACTTACCTCCACCTTTCTCAGAATTATTGTCTTTTCCAATGAATCCTCCTTTCTCATGATGTATCTGAAGTACGACAGCCTCAGTTTGGTCATCTTGGCTTCCAGGGAAGTTTCTGGTTTAATTTGTCCTAGGACCCACTTGTTTGTCCTTTTGGCTGTCCATGGGATCCTCAGCACTCTTCTCCAGCACCACATCTCAAGTAAATTGATTTTCTTCCTATCCTCTTTCTTAACTGGCCAGCTCTTACATCCATACATGGTAATAGGGAATACAATGACTTGTATATCTTTGCATTTTAAAATCTTTTCTAGTTTTTTTTATAGCCACCCTCCCCATTCTTAACCTTCTTCTGATTTCTTGACTGTAGTCCCCATTTATATCAATGTTTGATGCCAGGTATGGGAATTCTTTTACTATTTCTATTTCTTCCTTGTCTAGGTTGAACTTGTCAAGGTCCCCGGTGGTCATTATTTTTGTTTTCTTTATGTTCAACATTAAGCCTGCCTTTCACACTTTCTTATTTGATCTTCTGTAGTAGGTGTGCCAGTTCTGCAGTGTTTTCTGCTAATATTATGGTGTTATCTGCATATCTCAGATAGTTGCTATTCCTTCCTCCTATTTTCACTCCTCCTTCTTCTGTGTCCAAGCCTACATTTCTTATAATATGTTCTGCACACATGTTGAACAGATAGGGTGACAGGATGCAGCCTTGTCTGACCCCTTTGCCAATTGGGAACCATTCGGTTTCTTTGTATTCTGTTCTGACAGTAGCCTCTTGTCCTGAGTATAGATTCCTCATCAGGGCTATCAGAAGTGTTGGCACTCCCATGTCTTTAAGAGTATTCCATAACCTTTAATGATCTATGCAGTCAAAGGCTTTGCTATAGTCTATAAAGCACATACTCTTTTTCTTTTGGAATTCCCTGGTGTGATCCATTAGTATGTTTGCAATGTGGTCCCTAGTGCCTCTTCCTTTCCTGAACACCACGTGAACCTCTTGGGTTTTTCTCTCCATGCACGGTTTGGTTCTATGTTGCAGAATTTTGAGCATGATTTTGCTTGTATGGGAGATCAGTGCTATCGTCCTATAGTTGCTTCAGTCTCTTGTGTCGCCCTTTTTGTGGATGGGAATATATATTGCTTGCTTCCAATCTGTTGGCCATTGTTTTGTTTTCCATATCTATTGACATATGTTTGTTAGCATGAGAGTTCACTCTGTCAATGTGGATTGTAGCAGTTCAATTGCAATATTATCTGTTCCTGGTGATTTGTTTTTTGCTATTTCTCTTATTGCAGTTTCCACCTCACTTTTTAGAATTTGGGGTTCATTTTCATGTGGCTCCCCATTCCATGTGTCCTTCATTTTGTCATCTTTTTTTTGCATAATTCTTCTGTGTATTGCATTAAACATCTTTTTATTCCTTCCTGGTCTTGAATTATGATATTTTTATTGTCCTAGAGCATCCCAGTCCTTGGTTTGAATTTTCCTTTGATTTCTTTGATCTTGTGAAATAGATCTCTTATTCTTCCCTTTTTGTCTTTGTCTTCTATTTCTCTGCATTGGTCACTGTAACAATTTTGTTTATCTTTCCGCACAAGCCATTGTACTGTTGCATTCATAATTCTAAGTTTGTGCCTATTTCCCTTTCCCCCCTTCTTTTCTTTATTGCTTGTAGTGTTTTTTCTGTCATCCATGGTTTTTACTTTTTCTTTTTGTTTATTGAAAGTGTCTGTCTGCATTCTTCTTTTATTATGTCCCTGGATTCAGACCACAGTTCCTCTGGGTCTCGGTCTATTGTGCTAAGTAGTGTGAATCTGTTTCTTATGTTGTCAGTAAATTATGTTAAGATATTGTTTAGATCATATTTTCATAAAATCACTGGATTTGTTTTCTCCTTGAGTCTTACTCTTATTTTTGATATGAGTAATTTGTGATCTGTGCAACAGTCAGCTACTGGTCTTGTCTTCGCCACCAGTATAGAGTTCCGCTATCTTTTACTTCCAATTATATAATCTATTTGATTTTTGTGCTAACCATCTGGTGATGTCCATTTATATAGACCTCATTCTGGTTGTATGAAAAATGTGTTTGCATTTTTATGTTGGCTTTACAAAAATCTATCAGATACTCACCTGGTTTGTTTCTTTTGCCTAATCCAAATCTGCCTACTGTTTTTGATTCTTCTCTGCTTTCAACCTTTTTGTTCCAATCTCTAATGATCAGCTTGACATCCTGTGTTGGTGTGTTGTCAATTTCTTCCTGTACTCCTTCATAGAATCTATCAATTTTTTCCTGTTCTGCCTCTGTGGTTGGTGCATATGCTTGAATTATGGTGATTTCATAGATTTACCATGGAGCCTTACTGAAATGATTCGATCAGATTTTGCATTGTATCCTCTGACTGCTTTTGCATCTTTTCTTAGTATGAAAGCCATCCCATTTCTTCTCGACTTTTCATTGCCTGGGTAGAATACTGTGTGGTTGTCTGATTCACAGTGGCTCATTCATGTCCATTTTAACTCACTCACCACCAATACTATGTTTATGCATTCCATTTCCATTTTTACTATGTCTACCTTCCCTTGGCTCATGCTTCTCACATTCTACATCCCTATTTTATGTATTGTGCTGCTTTGGATATCATCTATCTTTTTTCTCCCTATCTTTCTTATGCTTTTGCCGGTTATCAGAGAGAGTAAGAGTGATGTCTGAAGGAAGGAGTGCAGCTGGCACACTAGTTTTATCTGTGAAAATATACTCCTGGCCACTGCTGAAACCTGGGCATCCAGGTTCAGAGCTGAGTCCAGGAGAACACCCAAACTGTGAGTCTGACATCTCAGGAGGTATGTAACTCCATCCAGCACAGCAAAGTCCCTATTCCCTGATCTGCCTTACAACTGACCAGTAGCACCTCTGTCTTGTCTGAATTAAGTTTCAGTTTGTTTCCCCTTATCCACTCCATTACTAACAGTGGACATTGGCTCAGTACAGAGAAAGCTTTCTTGGAATTGAATGGAAAAGTGAGAGTTGGGTGTCATCTGCATAATAATAATAATAATAGACATACTGGTGACACCACAGCCCAAAACTCTCCCAGGTGTTTCATGTAGATGTTAAACAGCATGGGTGACAAAATAAAACCCTGAGGGACCTATTGGTCAGGGCAGCAAACAGGAATGCCCCAACACTACCTTCTGTGTTTGCCTGTCCAAGAAAGATAAAAACTGCTGCATAATTTCCCCCAAGTTCCATATCAGAGAAGCAGCCAAGAAAGATACCATAGTCAATGGTATTAAAAACCATCAAGGGGTCTAGCAGGACCAACAGAGACACATTTGCCCATGACCTGTGTAGGTCATCCACCAAGGCAACCAAAGCTGTCTGTATCCCATAGTTAGGACTCAAGACAACTTGGAATGGATCTAGTTAATCTAGATCCAGAAACCCCCTGAGCTGGGAGGCCACTACTCAATCCAGAACTTTGTCCGAGAATGGAATATTAGAGATTGGCTGATAGTTATTCAGAATGGTGGGATCCAGGGAGGCCTTTTTCAATAATGGTCTCACCACAGCCTCCTTTAGGCAAGATGGAA
>CM034704.1:9021394-9031704 GCA_020142125.1 Phrynosoma platyrhinos
ATTGCCAACCTGCTATCTTCTGACCATCAGAACTGGCATCTTAACCACTAAGCCACCACATTTTATATATATATTCATTTTAAAAGGAGAAACAAATGATTGCAGCAACTACAGAACTATTACACTAATTCCCCATGCTAGTAAAATCACGCTCAAAATCCTGCAAGGAAGACTTCTCTAACATATGGAGTATGAAATCCAAGAGGTGCAAGCTGGATTTAGGAAAGGAAGAGATCATATAGCAAACATACATTGAATAATGGAGCACACTAGGGAATTCCAGAAGAAAATCTGTATGTGCTTTATTTACTACAGAACAAATTTTTGACTACATGGATAATGAAAAGCTTTGAGATACAGTAAGAGAAATGGGAGTGCCACAAATTTCTTTGTCCTGATGAGAAATATGTATTCAGGAGAAGAGGCTGCTGTCAGAACAGAATATGGAGAAACAGAATAGTTCCGAATCAGCAAAGGGTTCAGGAAAGGCTGCATTCTACCACCCTATCATTTCAACCAGTATTCAGAAAACATCATACACAGAGCAGGTTTAGACCCAGAGACAGAAGGAGTGAAGATAGGAGGAAGATCAACTACCTAAGATATGCAGATGACACAATACTACTAGCAGACACAAGCAAAGACCTGGATAAATTTTTTAAGGTCAAGAAAGAAAGTGCCTACATCAGTTTAATGGTGAACATTTAAAAAAGAAATGGTCATAGTAGATCTACAAGAATTCACCCTAGAAAATTAGAAAATTGAAATAATCAAAGAGTTCCTATATCAATATTCAAATATTGATCAAAATGGAGACTGCAATCAAGAAATCAGAATATTATGAATGAGAAGGACAACTTGGGGGCCCTGAGCCCACTTTCTGCCAGACCACTGCACCTGAAATCAACTAATGGCCATATTGGCCTAGTCACACAGGCCTGTTCTCTTCCCACATTCTAAAACTCATCAAGGTTCCCACTGTCATATCTCCATGAAGTCCAGTCTAGTAGTATTTGGCCTATCCTACTGTTCCCATCCCCACAAGATCTGACAATACTGTTTGCATCTATCCTCCACCACAGACCACTGAAATCCTGCCCTCCTCTTACACTGCCACAGAAAATGGATGATGCTCTGCCTTTTGTACCATCCTCATTCCAACCACTGCCCTGTAACTAAATAAATAAGTGTTAAATATTGGGCAGATTGAGTTTTGGACAGATATACCCTTTATAAGCTCTCAGTTTCTACCTATCTAGTTTCTTAATATACAACACTGCCAATAATTTGAATTTAAAGTGGGATGGTGAGTGACACCCAAGATACAACTGGCTGTCTGGATGTGAGCAGTCAGCAATAAATGTCCCTCCCCCCCAGTTGAAGTGAAAAGTGAAAAGTCCTGTGCTTACAGTTATTGGAGGATGCTTCCTGACTGAACTGGGGCAATGCTCATGCACAGCAAGCCTAAGAAGCAAAATGACTGGTTAGTGCCATGTCAGCAGTCCCAGCCACTGCACTCTCACCCCGGACTGCAGAACAGCTGAATGGTAAATTGCTCAGCATGTTTCTTGGCAAGTTTTGTTCACAGAGGGGTTTCTCTTGACTCCCTCTGAGGCTTAGAGAATGCATCATTTCAAGGTCATCCGGGTTTTTTCCATGGCTGAGCAGGGATTATAATTCTAGTCTCCTGGTTTCTTAGTTCAACATTCCAGTCACTATACCAATCTGTCTATCAGCCTTTACTTAATCTAGGCATATTATACAAATAATAATAATCTCACACTTACATTGTAATTGTAATGCATTGCAGAGGTAAGGAATAACAACTTATATCACATTTGTATTTTATGAACATCACATATCTCACATGATATCTGCTGAGAAAATTATACATCTCAAAACAGACATCTATTGAGGAAACCATACATCTCAAAAAAGTTATTTCAACACTTTATATCACAGTACATTATATCTGTTCCTGTAATAAATATAAAAACATTCTAATTAATTGTTTATCCAATCTAGAGAGCACAACCAACATGTCATCTGTCTAGATCTGAAAGATTAGCCTCTTCTAGCTCAATCATGGCCCTGGATGGCAGGTATCAGTTCTCTTTTATATCATTTGCCTCTCTGCTGTTATCCAATCCAGATTACTAGGTCTAATGCAAGTTCTCTAAGATGTACACTATTCTCTTTTTTTGGTATTCTTCCCAGTAGACTTGCTGATCTCATCATCCAATGAAAGACAAATTAATGGTGTGTTTTACAGAGCTCTGCATGGGTGCACCATCTCTTACATCTGCCATCAAATATGACTCAGGTGTTGCTAGGGAAACCACCTATGTGATTACTTTCAGGATTGATTTATATGATTTGCTGGGCTTCTCTTATTTACTCTTTCTTTTCATGGTTTACAGTACAGTTCAGAACTGTGACAGTACATCTCAATGGCTCAAAATACCAGTTTCTCCCAGAAGACCTCAAAATACCAGTTTCTCCAAGAAGATTCTCTTAACCTTTTAACTGATGGTGGTGCTGGTGCTGGTGCTGGTGATGATCTTTATATATAACCCACCTTTTCCCCAGTCCACTATTCAAGGCAGTTTACAAAAGTTAAAACAGATAAATCTTAATAATTTAAATCATGCACAAGTTTAAAATATTAAGTAAATATAATTAAAGCAGTTAAAAACATAATAAGTAAAGAGAACAACAAATGTACAACACAGTACATGGAAGGTACTACACAGGGGGACGAAAGCCCTGCTGAAACAGGAAGGTCTTCACTTGCCTACCAAAGGATAGCAAGGACATCAATCTAACCTTTCCAGGAAAAAAAAGTGCTTCCAGAACCATCCTGGGAGAGTGATGGGACAGAGAGAAGGCCATAGGACTTTATCACATGGGGGAAATCCCATGCAGAGATAGGATTTAAAAGCTGGGAAAAACCTGCAAAAGTGGGTTGATTTTCATACACTTCATCATGGAAAGTAGTCAAAATCTGCTTCTTTTTAATTTTGGTTAGCAACAGTTTAACAACAGCATTGTGTGAAAATCAACCTACTTTTGCCCCCCCCCCGATTTAAAACCCAATTTCTGCATGAGATTTTACCCCATGTGATAAAGTCCATAGGCAGGCTCATATAGGGAGATAGTCCTTCACACAATTTGTATAATTACATAATTATCTGAAAATAACCTTTGAAGGCATCATTCCTTAATCTAGCATACAATTATATCTTATGTCTATTCATTTACACATGGAAGCTTAATTCAGACCCTGCAATTTGCAAAAGACATCATTCAGCCCATAACAGCTCCTAATGTAAGAATATGTGGTTCAATTTTTTGCTCCATTTTGTTCTCACTGAGCAACAAACTCTGTGGTTGCCAGACACATTCCTGATATGACTGGGCATAGAAGATCAAGTTTAATTCTTGCCTTTGCAAAGCATGGGGAGCTGAATGCAGGCATGGAAAATTCTTGATTTACATGACCTGTATCTTGCATATTAAAGAAACCTACTAAGAGTGTATTTCCCAATTAGTGTATCTTTTTTCTGAGTTAAATTATTTGTATTGTCTATTCTGACTAACAATGGGGGATTCTTTAAAAAGTAGATGTGTTACTCTCTTGCAGCATAAACAGGAGGAAGCGTGGGGGAGAAAAAAAAAGGTAGCAACACCTAATTATGTTTATTTTAGCATGAGCTTTCATGGCAATAAACCCACTTCTTCAGATTCTTCAAAGGCCTTAATACCACTTGGTACTAAAGCAGAAGAAGTGGATCCATGAAATCTCATGCTAAATAAAAACTGGTTTGTCCTAAAGTTGTAGCCACATTTCTTTTTTTCTCCCTCTTCCTTCCTCCTTTTAATGATTCTCCAGTGTTTCACCCAAATGTGTTAATTTCCAGAAAGTGAAGCTGGAATCTTCTATCTGCAAGCATATGCTTTACCAGTAAGACATGGCTATTTCCAAACCTATTTGTCCATTGGCCTAATATTGTCTGGACTTATAAACAGAAAGTACAGAATTTCATGTCAAATTCTTCTACTCCTACTTGGTCCTTTAATGGGACATATGAAGGATCACACCTGAGAATTTCAGCTGTGGCCTCACTGAATGCACTGACACTTATACTCAGCTTAGCATGAAAGACCTATGATAATGAAGCTACTACATTATGTTTATTTTATGTCTTCCTGCAATGATTAATGAATCAACTTGGTGAAGCTTAGCGAAGCATTCTTTTTGTATAAAAAATTAATAATTTATAAATAGAATGTTAACTTATGTTTCCTATTATATATAGTGTTACCCTCTCCCACTGACTTACTTTTATACCACACCATATAGAATCATTAGCAGTGTTTTTTGTATTAATGTTACTCATAAATAGTAATTCCAATATATCACTGAATGAATTGGTAATAGTAGTGACATAAAACAACCAGCAAAACTAAAATTATACCTTGCAATTATAATACCATTCACACAGCCTAAATGTATTTACGTGTATATAGTTTAATATGGTCAAAGTGAAAATTTGGTAAAATGTATTTTTTTAAAAAAATATAAAGAATAAAAAAATTTGAATTCTTAGGCTTTCATGGATGGCATCCATAGTTTTTTGTGGGTTTTTCAGGATGTGTGGCCATGTTCTAGAAGAGTTTCTTTCTGACGTTTCACCAGCATCTGTGGCTGGCATCTTCAGAGAATACTGGAATGGAAGAGAGTGGGTCTATATGCAACCAAGGATATTAACATATCCTCCCATCCTGAAGCCATGCCATTAACAAGAGAACAATACCTATTCAACACAGAACAATACACAGTTACATGGGAATCACTCCTCCCTACCCAGGGTCTCAAAGTATATACAGACCCACTCTCTTCCATTCCAGTATTCTCTGAAGATGCCAGCCACAGATGCTGGTGAAACGTCAGAAAAAACTCTTCTAGAACATAGCCACACAGCCTGAAAAATCCACAAAAAAACTAATAAAACATATTATTTAAAAAACCCCACAATATTTCTTTTCTAAAAATAAAACACAAATCATAACATTTATTTTTTTAAAAAAACAGCAACAGCAGCAACAAAAACAGACACCCTGGGGCATATCCTTTCTTTTCCCACTGAGCCTTGCCTCACTCATACCATCTCTTTAGCATTTTAAAGGGACACAGGTGAACACCACATGCTGTTTCTGCCCAAAAACAGATGTTTGGAGAGCAGAGGTGTCACCCCCTCCTTAGGGTGTCACCTGGTATAGCCCACATTCCCTGCACCTACCTAATGACACTTTTGGCTTTCAGTATGCAGTGAAGTGCTTGGATGTCTTTTCATGCTGTTTCAGAATCTTACTCAAGTGTTTCCCGTTATTGGTCCCAATATTTCCAAGTGAAGAATTATCACTAGCAGTGCCATTCAATTCTTGGATTATTATTTTTTTAAAAATTCCCTGCAGAAACAAAAGCTTCGCTGGTACTCTCAGAAAAGACAAGTCAATGATTTTTCAGCTTCTAACCTTTCTCTAAAACCCTAAAATGACTGTATAGATTCACATGACAAGTAATCTTCAGCAGACAATTTCAAAATATGATGTTGTCATCTAGGTGGCGCAGTGGTTAAATGCCTGTACTGCAGCCACTCACTCATAGACCACAAGGTTGCGAGTTCAATACCAGCCAGGGCTCAGGCTTGACTCAGGCCTGCATCCTTCCAAGGTCGCTAAAATGAGTACCCAGCTTGTTGGGGGGCAATCAGCTCACAATTGTAAACCACTTAGACATCCCATAGCGTGATATGAAGCGGTATATAAATGAAGCTGCTTTGCTTTGCTTTAGGGGAAAGCCCCATCCTTGAAATCTCCTTCACTTTCTCATTACATTGGGCCACAATGCAGAGTCAGAAGTACTGTTCATGTGTGTGTTAAGTTGGGATTACTTTTCTTTTATTAACTGATTAGTATATAAAGCAACTGATAGGCTCAAATATGTAGTTATGGAAGTTATGTTCTAGTTCTATATTTTGGGATTACAATAATTAAAAATAGTAGCAAGAGGAAAAGACTGAAGAAGCACCTACAGCCTTGGAGACTATTTTAGATGATGATAGTAGTCCTAGCTGTACCTCTCCAATACAAGGCCTATTTCGTGAAGTTGAGGAGGCTAACTTGGAACTGAGGGAGGGAAGTTTGCAGCAAACCCAACAAATATTTATGTTGTGTTGTATGGAGAAATTGACACATTAGAAGTGGATGGAGAATTTTATACTCCCTTATCTGGGAGTAAGTTCAACTTAATTCAGTGAAACTTACTTCTTATTAGATGTTTTAATTATAAAGTTTTTGTTAAAAATGAAAGGGCATATAAGAATGTAAGGTGACACATGCAGTTGTCATTTAAGAGGGTTTCTCCCTTGGTCCTGATGGATAACTATTTCACCCAGCTGGAAACATAAGGGAAAAACATAGGAAATACTAACCTGTGTCTTCAGTACTTGTTTAAAACAGTTTATGTGAGTCACCTGGTTCTCCATAATTGTAGCTCCCAGCATTCCTCAGCATTGACTATGTCAGTTAGGTTTGATGGGACTTGCAGTCCAAGAACATTTGGATGTTCACAAAATTCCCACTTCTACATTTTTGTGCATTTACTTCTACTACAACCCTCCAAAACTTCCCACTCCTATATCTGTGTGCATTGGATAAAGAATGGGTTAATTTGTTTTTATGATGTTTAAATTTGTTGTTTTACTTTTAGATTGTACGCCACAGGCAGGCTTTTTATATATTCTGGATTTTATTTGGTTTTGTACAGCGCCGTGTACATCTACAGCACTTAATAAATAAAGCTAATAATAATAATAATAATAATAATAATAATAATAATAATAATAATAATAATAATAATAATAATTTGAATATTTTTAGTCAAGCTTATTCTCCAATAAAACGGGTCCTTTGGAGACTGGAAAGGATGAGCTTATATATTAGCTAGGCCTGAAGTTAATCATAAGGAAGTTAAAAATGATTAAAATAATCATAATAAGTTAATATCTATATATCTATATATCTATATCTATATCTATATCTATATCTATCTATCTATCTATCTATCTATCTATCTATCTATCTATCTATATATGTCTGGGCAGCAAAAGAGTTGAGAATAGTTTGGCAGGCTTATGATGTGTCCAGGCCAAGTAGTTCAATTTGTTTCGGGGGAGGTGGGATGGTAGAAAAGAGAAGGCTTTATTTGGCAATGCAGATGGCCTGTCCAGGGGAAAAAAAAAAACATGAAAAAGTGGCTCAGTGATTTCCACTTAAGATTTCCAAGCAACTCAATGTAAGCATCATGTGAGGCCAGGCATCATAAGAATCCTTTCTATGGATGTCATGGAAAAAGCTACCTTCAGCCCATAACTAGAAGATCTGTGAAACTGACCTCAAAAAGCAGGAAGTAAAAAGTAGTAAAAAGATGTTGGACTTTGAAGGAGGAGATATTCATGAGAAATATTAATTTTAAATATTTATATCCCCTCCCAAAAACCCTGGGATTTAGGGTGCAAACCAATCCCTGTGTAAGAAAAAAAAATTAAGCACATCTGTCATTCTGTTTGATTCAAAGACAAAGATGTGAAAATTCTATTCTTGCATATGGACCCCAGCTTAATACACACAGAGGTAGAGTCTTTTGTAAAGGGAAGCAGCAGGGCTCCCAATATCACACCTGTCTCAGGGCCCAGGAACCTGGGACTCATTTCCAAATAAATGTATGCAGGAGTGCACTGTGGGAGTTTTTAAAAACTACATTGCCATCCCCCTCATGATTGCAGTGCTGACTATATTTCATTTAATAACCTATGTCATTGTTTCAAATGTCTCTGAGCAAAATGTTTATTTTAGCTTATCCATGTTTTTTGCCTTTATTGAGGATCCAATGCAAACTGTATAATTTATAAGAGGTATTTTTGGAATGCAATTTTTGTTCATTGCTTCCTTTGGGGGAATCAACAAATGGAATGAGATTACACCCAAACTCTGATTCAAAGGTGGGAATGGAGTGAATATAAATTCCAAGTTCAACATGTCTCTACTAGTTAAGACTTCAAAGTTGGAGTCTCCATTTTTAATTATGTCCTAATACAATTTATTCACCTAGGTTTTTGTTCATGTCATACCAGTTTCACCTCAATTTAATGTAATTTTCCTATTTAGGCCTTTTGAAATGTGGAGGGCTTCATAATATTTTTATCCATTGCACATAAATAAATTGATACATTGAAAGAGATAGATCATAAAACAAATTAAAACATGTCCATGTGCTAGCCATGTTGCATTGGTAGGCATAAATAAAAGTATATTCTTTGAAATGATCACTCATTCACATATGCAATTTCAGCATTAATTGACTCTGTAATACCAAAATATTTGTTTTGTGTGAACAAACAATCATATCTTATAGGTTTTAGTGAGTTTTTCGGGCTGTGAGACCGTGTTCTAGAAGAATGTATTCCTCACATTTTGCCGGAATCTGCAGCAAGCATCTACAGAGAATGGTGGTATGGAGGTGTGTGTGTGGGGGGGGGTATATATACTGTATGACCCTTGGTGGAGAGGATTAGCATGTAAATCTGTGTATTATTCTGTTGAGGGAAGGCCTCAGGGTGGGAGGATATGCGAAAAGGATTAGTGTCTATTTAGTTAATGGTCCATTGTTTGCTGGGGAACCCTCTGACCCACCCAGATGTCAGCCACAGATGCAGACAGAACATTAGAAATACATTATTCTATAACACAGCCTCACAGCCTGAAAACCCCACAAAAACCTATGGATGCCCGCCTTGAAAGCCTTTAACTTCATATCCTATAATTTGCTCTTAGAATACAGGTTGTTAGTATAAATTTAAATGATTTGTTTCTTAATTTTATTCCAAATAAAATATTTTATAATGGGGCTAGTTAAGATATTCAACTGATCAACAGTAAAGTGCATCTAGTTGTCACCAGTCAGTAAATATGTGTATAGAGTATAACATAGAAAGCCATAGTGACATAATGGTTTCACTGTTGGACTGGGACTCTGAAAGAGTAAGCTTTGAATCTTTACTCAGTTATGGAAACCTTCAGCAAGTCAAAATTTCTCAGCCTCAGAGGAAGGCAATCACAAGCTTCATTTAAACAAATATTTACCATGAATCAGGAATGATGTGAAGTTACAAAATAACAACAAATATACTTCAGGTGTCTGTGGATTCACAGAAATGAATATTCATGTATGCAAAGCAAAAGAAATGTTCTAAGGGAAAAGATTCAGTGCTAAGCTTTTAGGATTTTTTTAAAAAATGAAGAGCATTCAATTTTATCAGCTTTGCTTCCCATTGCAGTAAGTGCTGCCTAGACAACACTTCAGGTGTGTCGGTTGCATAAACGTGCAGCCATTCTCATGTGGATAATAAAAGAAAACAAACAGAATGCTGTTGTTTTTTAATGTTGTTATGGTTTTTTTTATGTTGTAAGCCGCCCTGAGTCCCAGTCTTGGGATAAAGGTGGGATGATGATAATGATATAGATAATGACAATAATCGATACTTTAGGGTACAATCCTAAGTGAAGTAGGGCCATGGTGAAGAGACAGGTTGTCAAAAATTTCTTAATTCTTGCTGTCTTAGTGCAGCCACAGAAGATATGAGGATACAAGCTTACCTGAATTTTTTTCTTCCATAATTTGGACTTTAACCCCACCCCCCACTACTTCTAATTGAGGAGAAAATATAGTTATGCCAACTTTGGATAAGCAGAAGGAGGGTTGATCCTGGGACCTACTTCAAGGAGAAATTTGGACTTATTAGATCCAGGTGTGTTTCCATCGCATTCTGGAATGGCTCATTTTTTGTAGTCTTTTGCTGTTTTAGAAAAGAACATAGTTGAAATTAACTGATCAAACTTCTCCTGAATCTTTTCATAGACACAGTGGCATCACTAAGAGGGTGCAGGGTGTGTCGACCACATCAGTTGAAACCTTAAATGGGGGTGAAACCACTGTTCCTCAAACTTCTGTATTCTGGCAGAAACAGGCTGTGGCATTTTCCTGAATTTCATTAAAATGCTGAAGAGATGGAGTGAGTCGGGTGAGGCTCAGTGGGAGAAGAATGAAGGAGCCCCAGAGGTTTTGTTCTTCTTTTTTTAAAACAAAAACAAACAAACAAAAAAAAAACAGTTTTCAAAATTTAATGTTTACAAAGTTAATTTTTTTTAATTTTTTGCAATTTTCTTTAAAAAGATCACATTTTACC
>CM034704.1:9042755-9060915 GCA_020142125.1 Phrynosoma platyrhinos
CTTCAGTCCTATTGTCCCCAATGACGGCATGGCTGCATGCACAAGCCACCAAGTGGGAACAACATGGGATTGCTGTCTGCAGATGCTCAAGTCTGCAGATGGCAAGTCCATGGATACCAAGGTCCCATTGTACCACCCAGTTTGCCTGACATCAATACCAGGACATCTTCTAGAACATATAGTTAAATATAGAGTCTACACAAGAGTCTGTATGTATTTAGAAAGGAATGCAAAAATCGCAAAAAAGTCTACATGGGTTTCTCAAAAACAAGTCATGCCAGACTAATTTTATCTCTCTTTTTGATAAAAATTGCCAGCTTGGTAGTTGAAGGGAAGATTGTGGATGTAGCATACTTTGATTTCAGTAAGGCGAACTGACAAGGGCCCCCATGATATTCTTGCAAACAAGCTAGTAGAAGGTGGGCTAGACACTATGGCACATTTAAATTTGCTGCCATCAACTGTGTTGGAAGGTAAATATAAAAAATGCCATTTGACAAGTGCACATCCCCATGTTCAAATCTAGCAAGAGTCAGTTTATCATGTGTTACTGTATTGTCAATTTTATCAAGAAATTTGTCTTTGATCCAAAACACACTGCAGAAATAATCCAGTTTGAGACTACTTTAAATGTTCTGGCTCAGTGCTAGGGAATTCTGGGAACTGTAGTTTTGTAAGACATTAAGCCTTCTCTGCCAGAGATCACTGCTTCAAACTGGATGTGCTGTGGACCATAGAAACATTAGTTTTAGCTAGGAAATTTTAACATTTTACCTTTCTCATTTTTTAATTCAGGAGTATTAAATAGAAACTGTTAGACATTTGTATTCAGTATTTTATGAATTTACCTGCATTTTAGCTGTGTTTGTGTATAGCTTTATGTATTTTATGTATTTTATATATGGTCTATGACTGTGAATGAATTAATGAATGAACCAACATTTTCTGAATCCCCAGATGAGGAAGAGGAATAGGGTGGATTGTCTGCTATCCTGGCCAGACTCAATGCTAATGCTGGGCCCCTGCTAAACAGTCTATAATCCCAACTAAACAGAAAACTAAGGAAAAATTCTGCACAGTGAATATGTGGATGTCTTCACTCTTCTTTATCATGATTTGGAGAAAAGGGAGAAATAGGAGTTGGATGACAAGGAGAAGGAAAATTGCATAGGCATAAGGTAGAAAGTATCTTAGGTTATTGGCATTCTTTCCTCCAGTTCTTACACATCTTTCTTTTGTTTTTCACCCACACAGAAACACTTCCTGATCCTAAAAAAGAACCTTTTGCTGTTGTGACACCCTCAGGGCTCAAGTGGTTTAGAATCATACAATTGAAATAGACCACAAAGGCCATTCTGTCCAACCCCCTACCATGCAGGAAATCACAACCAAAGATTCCCCAACAGATGACCATCCAGCCTTTCTTTAAGGACCTCCAAGGAAGGAGATTCCACCACACACCAAGGGATTGTGTTCCACTGTCAAACAGCTCTTAATGTCAAAAAGTCCTTCCTAATGTTGAGGTGGAATCTCTTTTCCTGTAGCTTGTATCCATTGTTCCATGTTCTACTCTCTGGAGCAGTGGAAAGCAAGCTTGCTCCAGCCTCAATGTAACACCCCTTCAAATACTTAAATAGGACTATCATATCACCTCTTGACCATTTACTCTCCAGCTAAATATACTCAATTTCCTAAGTCTTTCCTCATAAGGCATGGTTTCCAGACCCTTCATCATTTTGGTCACCCTCCTCTGGACACCTTCTAATTTGTCAACATCCTTTTAGAATTGTGATGCCCAGAAATACCTAAAATCACATTGGCCTTTTTAGTTGTGGCATCATACTGTTGACTCATGTTCAACCTGTGGTCTACTAGGACTCCAGGATCCCTGTCACACATAGTCTTGTTATGACATGTGCCCCTTATCCTATATCTATGCATTTTATTTGTCTGTCCTAAGTGCAGTACCTTACATTTCTCTATGTTGTAATTCATTTTGTTAGTTTTGGCCTAGCTTTCTAATCTATTAAAGTCTTCTTAAATTTTGATCCTGTCCTCTGGGGTATTAGCTACTCCTTCTAATTTGATGTCATCTGAAAATTTGATAAGCATGCCTTCTATTCCTTCATCCAAGTCTTCGATAAAGATGTTGAATAGTATTGGGTCCAGGACAGAACCCTGTGGCACCCCATTAGTTACTTATCTCCAAGATGAAGAGGAGCCATTGCTGAGCACCCTTTCAGTTCAGCAGTCAATCAATTATTTCACCTTACAGTCACATTGTTTAGGGCACATTTTACCAGCTGGTCTGCAAGAATATCATGGGGGACCTTTTCAAAGGTCTTACTCAAATTTGCCCAGGCAAAGGCTGAGGAGGAACCCAAGGATTGACATCTGCATTAGCTGAATCCACACTAGGTTTCTTACTGCTCTTGCTCCTTTCCAGCTTCAACATAGTTTAAATAGGTTCTAAGTTAAATAAAGTGGTCCTTATTCAATATAATTCTCTGGTTATTCCATGGTTGATCAGCAAAAAATATTTCATTTTAATAGAGTAAGTGTGAATTTATTTATAGCATTGGTTGCAATTTGAGGCTTTCAACCTCACTGGCGTCTCTTGTCTCAACATGATCTATTTTTTTGATAACATGAGGAGAAGGATAGTCATGCACACCTCCTTCTGCTAACCAGAGACATAAACATAAACAAACAAATAAAAGGACCTTCATATTATTTTCCTTTTTCTTTTTAATCTATGGAACCTTTCAAATTTAACCCATGAACTTTCTGCTGCATCACACAATATTAGATTAGCATTGTTTGAAAGAAACGTTATGACTTATGCAATACAATAAGACATTTTAACTTTGCATAACAAGGCATTTTAAAGAAAAAGGGAAAAGAAAGGGTGGCTATAACAATTTATATAATATTATCACCATGAAAATTGCATTTACAGACTACAGATATACTCCATTAAATATCATCAATTTTACATTGGCCACAGAAGAATCTAAATTCAATTATAAAACCCATAGCTGAGAATATTCTGACAATTATGGTGTTCAGGCAGTTGTGTTCTAAGCAGTTTCTCAAGCATGTTTGTAACAATTTTACTTCTCATATTCCTGTCCTTCCAAAGCAAACTGAATTTTTCACTTTAGGTTGCCACGTTACATTTTCTTTTCATTTCATTTGTTTTCAATATATATATATATATATATATATATATATATAATGTATATTAATGTTTTCAATAATAAGCACAATTTATGTCATACATATTCTCTTTGCTCAATTTGCAAATACATTTTGAATGCTGATCTTTAGCCTTCTATACAGAGTCATTCATTTTGGCTTGTTTCACCTCAGATAACTATTCATAACCATATCTTTAAATTAATCTTGAACATCAATTAATATCTAACAACATATATGCAAAGACAATGATATTTCATGTTTCTCATTATTCTTACATTGCATTACATTTTCAACAATCCTGACAGTTGAGGATAGACAGATGATGCCCAATAGATTTTGTTAGATTAGAATTGCATTGCTGCTTAGGGTAGCAGACATGAATCATTTTTGTTTTGTTGATGTGTCTTGACTTTCTTCAATAATTGTTCCATGTCTTTGCTATTTTCTGCTAATAGTATGTTGTCATCTGTATATCTTAAATTGTTGATATTCCTTCTTCCAGTTTTCAAAACTTCTTCCTCTGACTCTAATTCTTATTTTTGTATGATATTCAGCATACAAATTAAACAGGGTTATAAAATACATCCTTTCATGATCCCTTGGCCAATTGGAAACCATTCCATTTCTCCATATTTTGTCCTGATGGTAGCCTCTTGTCCTGAGTATAGGATACACATCAGAACAAGCAGATGTTGTGACAGACCCATTTCTTTCAGAGAGATCCAAAAATTTTCATGATCTATACAATCAAAGGTTTTAGTATAAACTATAAAGCACAAGTTTGAATTTCTTTTAAATTTCTTTAGTATGTTCCACTATCCAATGTATATTTGCAATATAATCCCTTTTGCCTTTGCCTTTTCTGAACTCATCTTGGACAACCAGCATTTCTCACTCCATATATGGTAAAAGTCTTTCTTGTAAAATTTTGAACATCACTTTGCTTGCATGAGAAATTAATTCAATGGTCCCGTGTTTATCCCTGGCATCCCCATTTGTGAGGACTGGAATGTATATTGAGCATTTACAGTCTATGGGCTATTGTTTTGTTTTTCATATTTTGGACAAAATTTAGTTAGAATTAAAGTTCATTCTGTCTCTGTAGATTGAAGTGGCTTGATTGGTATGCTATTTATTCCTGGTGATTTATTCCTCCCAATTGATATAAGTGAGGCTTCAACATTTCTTTCTAAAATTGGATATGCACATTATTCTTCCTCAAATGAATCCTTCATCCTTTTTTTATATATATATATACAGGTCTTCTTTCTGTTGTTTCCATCATCTGTTTATTTCTACTCAGTCATGCAATGTCTTCCCCTCCTGAGTGTAGAACATCCCACTCTTGGTTTAAATTTCTCTTTGATATCTTGGATCTTGTGGGAGAGGTCTCTTGTTCTTCTGTTTTTTGCTGTTATCTTCAATTTTTCTGCATTGATTATTATATTAGTTCCATTTCCACTTATCTTCAGTGCTTATTATATTAAGCTTTTTTGTTGTTGGTGTAAATGTCTACTGCAGGGGTAGGCAACCTAAGGCCCGGGGGCCAGATGTGGCCTCCCGAGGCCTTTGGACTGGCCCCAGGCCAGTCCTGCCGCCGCCAGCCCCCCCCCCGCTGCCACCGCCCACCATGATATTGATTATTGTTGTTATTACTTGTTCTTGGGTTTTTCTTGGCAAAATCTCCACAGGGGTTTTGCCATGGCTTTTCTGGGGCTGAGAGAGTGTGCATGCATATTTTTTAATTTTTTAATTTTTTTAAAAAAAATTAATTTTCTATTTATTTATTTATTTTTATTTTTTGGTGCTTCGGCCCCCCAATTGTCTGAGGGGCAGCAACCCGGCCCCCGGCTCAAAAAGGTTGCCTACCCCTGGTCTACTGTATCCTTTAATCACCAAATAAATCTATTATTTCATTCATTAAGATTACCATTGAACTTCCTTTGGCATGGGCACCCTGATCAACCCCCAATCAATGTTAGTACAGAAAATCTAAAATGTGCATTTATTTTATTTTGTTTCATTGAATGTTTTACCACACATTAATATGGAAGGACATAAATATTTAAAACATTGTTGAATAACGATGAAAATAATCTTGAACTAAAGAGTTTCTAATAGTCTTATGCTTGTAATGTTGTTTGAGGTAGATTGTTGACATAATTTAGGAGCCAGGGCCATTTCCCCTCTAGTTATCTTTTTTGAATTATTGACCCCACCTTTAATAATAATTAAAAAAAAGCACTTCCTTCAAGTATCTCAAAGGAGCATAGAAGAGGCATCTGTGGATATATTTTCTTTATAAAAGCTTAAAATCATCTCTTTAATAGACTCCCAAGACAATTTTGCCAGAGTAATGTTGACCAGAGCAAAACCTCCAGATTATGTCATGAAGAGAGACATACAAAAGCATCCATATTAAAGTAAGGAGAGAATGATCCAAATAAAGTATGATTTCAATCATAGCTCCACTAATTTTAGGTAGTATTTTTCATTGTTGTTAATGAAAAAATGGTTGATCCTGCAGTAGGAATTATGTGGGACTGAAAAAAAAAATGTATAATCTGTCTTGAAGTAGTGAAGAACTCTCCAAGGCTCTATCAGTCCATTCTTATGGACTGGAATAGATGGGTTATTAAAACCAAATAAATATCTTGAGAAATGTTGAGATGCAAAAAGTACTTCCACTGAAGCTAAATTTGAGTTTCTTGTTTTTATACTCTGCTTAAGATATTGGCTCTGGAAATTGCACTTCACCTATAGTGTTGTCCATCTATTTATTACTACCTTTGAGGCTTGCAGAGAATGGGCTCTGGTTGCAATTCCTCTGGGAATGCAGTGATCGGATAGTCTGCTCCCAAAGTGGGCTGCTGCCACAGTCCCTCCAACAGAAATGGATTTAATCTGCTCCTTTTGTCAGCAGCCTCAGAGTAGTTTCTGGCCATGCTGTCTAAAAGCCATGCCCCCAAAATGGCCAGAGGCCACTATTTTTGTCCCATCTGTATCAAGCCAAGGGCAATCTACTGTTTTCTTCTCCACATCTCCAAGTTTCCCTGTTCTCAACCTCGCTGTGATTAGGCCTGTGGCCTCACTGGTTGAGTCTAACCATTTGGAATGTGGTCTTCCTCCCTTTCTATTGCCCTCTACATTTCCCAACATCATTGTCTTTTCTAATTATTCATTATTTTTTTATGATGTGACCAAAATATGACTGTCTCAATTTAGAGGTGTTGCAGACCAGCCTAAAGGGCCAGCCTGGGGTGGAGTTGGGGCAGGGCAACCCCTCCCTGATGTCATCCTGACCCCGCACACCCATATGCCTGGTGCATGGCATCAGGATGCCCCCTGTCGCAGCATGTAGACATTCTGCACCTAAAGGGCATGGAAGAGCCGTGGCACCAGCTCTTAGGGCAGACTTTTGCCATCCCTAAAAAGGACAACAGGGCTGCAGTGTGGGGTTGCCATGGCCCACCACTGCTAGCAGGGGTGGCCCAAGGCCACCCGAAATGGGCCATCTATAGAAGCCCTTAGTCATGCTGGCTTCCAGGGATAATTCTGGCTTGATCTATTCTAGGACCAATTTGTTTGTCTTCTTGGTTGTCCATGGTATCTTCAGCAATCTTCTATAGCACCAAATTTCAAATGAGTTGATCTTCCTTCTATCAGCTTTGTTCAGTTTCCAACTCTCACATTTGTACATTGTGATGGAGAATACAATGGTTTGGACTATCCTCACTTTAGTGTTCAGAGTTATATCTTAGAATCATGTTGAGTTATTTCATAGCTGTCCTTCCCATTTCTAGTCTCCCTCTGATTTTTTTACTTCAGTTCTACATTTGATCCATAGTATGGGGACCCATTGACTATTTCAGTGTTCTTATTTTCTAGGATGAAGTCTTGTAGTTCTTACAGGGTAATTATCTTTGTTTCTTTAATGTTCTTCATTAAGCCTAAACTAGCATTTTCCTCCTTTACTTTCTTAAGTAATTGTTCCAGGCCTTGGTTTCTGCTAGTAGTATTGTGTTCTCCACGTATCTTAGGTTTTTAATGTTCCTTCTTCTGATCTTCACTCCTCCTGCCTCTGAGTCTAAGCCAACTGTGCAGACAATATTTTCTGCATACATGCTGAATAAATAAGGTAATAGTTGCCTTAACCCTTTGCCATTTGGGAACCATTATGTTTCTCCATATTCTGTTCTAAATGCAGCCTCTTGTCCTGAATAGTGATTACCCATCAAGATGATCAAATGCTGTGGCACTTCCATTCCACTAAGAGCAAGTCATATCTTTTCATGATCTATGCATTAGAAGGCTTTGTTGTAGCCAATAAAACACATGCACATTTTCTTCTGGAATTCTATGGTGCACTCCATTATGCAATGTATGTTTGCAATGTGATCCTCAGTGCCTCTCCCTTTCCTGAATTTATCTTGCACCTCTGGGATTTTTTGCTGCATATATGATTGGAGTTTTTGCTACAGAATCTTGAGTATGACTTTGCTTGTATGGGAAATTAGTGAAATGCTTTTGTAATTATGACGGTCTTTTGTGGTCTTCATTTGTTAATGGGAATGTATACTGATTGCTTTTAATCTTTGGGCCATTGTTTTGCTTTCCATATTTGTTGGTATATTTGTTGGCATAGTCAAAACAATTCTGGCTATGATAATCTGCTGTGACCACATTGACTGCTGTAATGTATGTAAATTGTGAAAATGGGTAAACAAACTATGCATTGATCCAATTTTCCTGACTGCATCCTAGCATCTTCTTAGTTGTAACTTAGTTTGATAATCCTGAGATCAAGAAAATAAACTGAAAAGTATTTTAACTACACCCCAAAGTGTGATGATAATAATAAATTGAATGTTAATATTCTGGATAATTTAAGAATTCATAATTGCATGGGGATGGATTTCCCTCAAGGTTTTCTTGGCTTACATGCCAAGATTGAACATGATTGAACATGATTGAACATGATTGAAATGTTGGGATTTGTCACAATGTAGCAATAGAAAGAATATAAATGGCATTGCAAAAGTGGGATATTTAAAGGCTGTCAGCCACTGGCCAATTTTCATGAATTTTGGTGAGTTCTTTCAAAAACTGTAATGAAAGTCTTACCTATACCAGTTCTGCACTTGGATGGTTATCCCCTAGCTAAGTTTCACACAGAAGGTAGCTGAAGCACGATGACTATAGGTCTAAAAGTATTAATGTGTTATGAGCCCTAGCTTCAGCTTTTTTGAGGCCAGAGTCCTTGAACTTGCTGTAATCATTTTATACAGGGCATCACCTTAAACTCCATCCTCCTACCAAAAGGAAAATCAGAAAAAATGATAATGAATAATCATGCTCTTATTGTTGAGAATTCTGGAAGAAGCAAGAAAAAAAGAGAAAAAAGATGAGTGATATTCAGAAATGTGAAAGTTGACAAAGTTGACACACTAACTGCACAGAAAAGTTTCCACTCAGTGAGTCAAAGCACTAAAAAAAAAAAAAATCTGTGGGCGAATTTTCCATGATTTCCTTTGATTATATTCTAGGTTTAATTAAGTTCTTAGCATTTGCAAGTAATGCACTTTAAGACAGGTCATGACAGGAGATGGATGTAAACAAAAGAGATTCAGAGTTCAACAGTGAACACAGCTATTATGATTTGGCAGGAAGCTTCTCCTTTATTCTCTCTTTTCCATCCTTCCTTCTCACCTTAGTAACAAAGGTGTGTGTGTGTGTGTGTGTGTGTGTGTGTGTGTGTGTGTGTGTGTGTTGATGATGGTGCTTTATAAATGACACAGTTGCATAGAATTTAGGATTTAAAAATAAATTTATGTAAGTAAATGTAGGCAGTGGTATAAAACAACACAGGAAAAGAGATTTCATCTCAGAATTGGGAAGAACTTCCTAACAATAAGAGCTCTTTGACAGTGGAACACACTCTTTCAGAGTGTGGTGGAGTGTCCTTCTTTGGAAGTTTCAAATAAGAGTCTGGATGGCTATCTGTCAGGGCTGCTTTGATTGTGTATTCCTGCATGGCAAAGGGTTGGACTTGAAGGCCCCTGAGGTCTCTTCCAACTCTATAATTCTATGATTCTGTGATTCTAATTTGGTAACTACAAAAAAAAAAAATCCAAAATAGAAGATTTTCTATGTCCTTAAGCTTTTGAAATATATTGCATTATATTTTAGTAGAAATCCAGCATGTGATTTATTTAAGAATGGGAAGAATATCCAAAATATTTGGAAAATGTTTTTTTTTTAAAGAAATCCATGTTTTATTTGAGTGTCAATTGACCCTGGTGAAAAATTTTCTAAAAAAAACTAAATTGCGAACAATCTTTGCAGTTCGGGACCTAATGCTGTGCAGAAATTCCATGTGGCTGTTTTGCATAGGAAAAAAAAAATTCTGCTCAGGAAATGGAATTTCCTGCATGGAAAATAATATTTCTGTGCAATAATATTAGGTCCTGCACAGAAAATATTGCTTTCTGTTTGAAAATATTGTTTTCAAATAAAACTGTAGTTAGGGATTTGTTCTGTGTAAAATCCACACTTAGGGGCTAAGCAGACGAGCGGCTGTGGCCGCCCCGGGAAGCTGTGCCGTGGGGCCGAGGTATCCCCACACCTCGGCCCCATGGCACAGCTTCACTGCCCCTGGAAGGAGTGCTAAATTGATGCTCCTTTCACAAATCACTGAAGGTGTGCCACAACAGCTGGCGGCGCAACTTTGGCGACTCTTCTGCTGCAGTGTGTATGGATGTTTCAGCGGGAGGTCCTCCTCGGAGTGCCAGCCGTGCGGAGGACCGGCTGCTCCGACCTGGGGAAGGGGTTGGGGCACCCACCGTGTCGCTGCCCCTCCCCTTCCCTGCCCCCAAAACAGCTCTTTAAGCCATCTGCTTCCCCCCTTAGTTTACTTGCATGGAAAACAGTGTTTTCTGAACCTTCTGAGAGATAATTATTATTTTTGTCTTGAAATATTATTTTCCATGCAGAAACAACTGTTTCCTCTACATAAAGGGGACTGTTGATACTGTTTTTCTCCAATAACAGTTGGGTTTGGGGGTTGTGACCCATAGTTATAAAAAAAGGAAGAAACCCTCCAGAAAAACTTTGACATGGTGTATGGACAGGGACTCAGTGTGTTACCAAGTCCTGAGGTTATGAAAGTGGTTTTAGGTGAGTCAGCACAGTGAATACAAGCTTCCTGGGCTATGCTAAAGAAACTTATTAAAAATATGCAGACCAGAAACAAGGTCCTAACCAGGCTTTTGCAAAGCCTGAAATACTTAAGAAGCTGGGCCCTAGGTTTATGGGCCCATTTATGGTGAAAAGACTGATCAATGAAATGACAGCAGAACTGATATTATCTAAGATTTATATAAACATCAGCATTCTGTGTTTCATTTCAGCCTGTTTAAGCCACCAGTTTCTGTCATGCAAGAGATTTACCTCTGCCTCCCATTCTGATCAATGGGGATCAACATTTTGAAGTGTTTTAGATTTGAAGTGCTTTAAGGTTTTGGACTCCAGGATTCACTAGGGCAAACTGCAGTACTTTTAAAAATGGAAACATTTTCCTGCATAGGAGCAAGAATGGGTGGATTCTAAACATATGCAGAAATTCCATGCTCACTACTTGGAAAATTGAGGCCAGGATGAATATAAGTTCATGATTACTATGTGTTAGCAAGTTTTGTAACCCTTATTGATGAATGGGTAGATATATTGGTGTGTGGGGGGGAGGCTGTCAGGATTCAATCTCTCAGTTTTCCTGCCATAGTTTATACTAATATGCTTTTGGTGCTTATAGCATTTTAATACTGGAATGATGGGATGTGCTGTCATGGGTTATTCTCAGGGCCAATCCCATGAGAATGGCTGGTATGGCGTTAGGAGGAGGAGTAACTCTTGGAATGATGTAATTTGAAAATGGTTAATTGCATGGGTGAATGAGGTCTAAGCTCACTTGAAGTTTGAATTGCTGGGTGCTTTAATTATAATGTTGTGTCTCAGTCCTAACAACATAAGTCTACTGTGAACATCTTGGTTTCTCATTGAATCATAGATTTGGAAGAGACCACAAGGGCCATCCACTTCTTCCCCCTGCCATGCAGGAATATATCATCTAAACACTCCCGACAGATGGCCATCAACCCTCTGCTTAAAAAACTCTAAAGGAGGAGAGTGTTCCACCATCAAACAGCCCTTACTCTCAGGAGGTTTTTTCTAATGTTGAGTTTGAATCTCTTAATCTTTTAATTCCCTTAAAAACAGTGAAAAGATAAAAAAAAAATGATTCCTCAAACACAGCTCCCAGATCACCTTCTGCTAAAACTGAACTGGAAGGACAGAGGGAGTGGGTATATAGAGAGTTAATTGCTGGTAGCTTCTCCCCCCAATCAAGTCAGTGGCTCAGCATAAGCCTCAACCCTCAGGCTATGTGCTCAGGAAGAGCACATGGTCAAAAACAAACAAAAGCCCCCAACAATCCCCCCTTTTTTAAAAAAAACAGTGAAAAAATAAAAGTAATCATTCTTTACCTTTTAATTGTTTTTAAGGGGATTAAAAGTAAACCCAGCTCCTAGCTCACCTTTCGCTCTCTACTCTGATAAAGAATTTAATTTTACTATATTAAATATGGATGCTGGTCTTCAAGTCATTTCTGATTGCAGGAACTCTAAGGTGGACCTATCATGGTTACCCAGTAGCTTTCCATAGCAGAATGGGGATTCATACCCTCAGCTCCCAGAGTTCTGGTTCAACACTTAAACCTGTAAACTACATTGATTCCCCTCTTCTGGATCGCTGATTCCAATTCAGCTGATACAGCTGATACAGTTGCACTAGGTTGGATACATTAACATGTATCAGGCATGTACAGTTATGATTTTGATCATTTCCTAACTACTCTATTGATAGTCTTTTTAATATATTTTAAAGTGTGATCAAACTCTATTCTAAACTACCCCCAGGAGTGGGGATTTTATTGTATAGACAGTATCTAGATTTTACAAGTGATCGATTTGTATGGGGCTGGGATGTGTATTCAGAACTTTAAAAAGTGGCTTTTTTGGACTACCATTCCTAAAGCCTTACTATACATGTTAGAGGGTTCTGGAGTTATGGTCTAGAAAAGTAATTTTTCCAAGATCTAACAAGTTCCTAGATCTGGAGAGGCCATTCCTCTTGTGATATCAGAGCTGCAATAAAATACAGGTTAAATGACCCTTCTAGGACCCTGATGTGGACGTCATTACTATCATGTTGCCACCTTGGAAAACTGACTTCAAAGTGCTCCAAACCTATTTCACAGATGGCACCACCATTTGGCCCTTTTCAATACCTTGAATTTTGTTCTAGGGTTGAAATTCACTATAAATATTGATACCCTTCCTTTGTTTCCTTGGCTTAGGACGTTTTCACACGGGGCTTTAGACGGAGTCATTCCTACCTCCGTCCGGCCCCACTCCGGCTCTGTGCAGGATAAGTTCACACGACGTCGCAGCAAGCCCCGCCCCATCCAGCGCCATCCCTGCGCCATCCCTGCCTCACTCCGGGGTCTTGCTGCGAGTGTTCACACGACGTCGCAGCAAGCCCCGCCCCATCTTGCGCAATCCCTGCGCCATCCCTGCCGCTAGCCGGCTTTAGCCCCATTTTTGTAATTCCTTTTTAAAAGAGGAATTACAGGCGCTTCTGCCGGAGGCAATCAGGAGTCATTCCGGCGGCTGCTGTTTTCGCCGCCGGAATGACTCCTGATGGCTTCCAGGCGGCTTTAGAGCCGCCTGTGTGAAAACGTCCTTAGTCTAGTAATAGGCAAACATGCTGCTGGTTTTAATCAGCTAGCTCCTCTTTTGCTCTCCAATCCCCATTTGCCTCAGGAACAATCGAGTTCCCTTTTCATCTCCAGACCTGTAACAAGAGGAGCTGCCATCCATTCAGGTATAGTATTTCTGTTAGTCAGGCCTACTCTGTTCCAGTGTAAAACCTTTGGATTTCTTAGTCCTTGTGAGCATGCATGGCTGTGTGTTTTCATATGATTGTTGATTCCCCCTTTTAAAATAAAACTCATTACTTGTTTAGAACCCTGCCTCTGGAATTCTTCATGTCTCTGGGCTTGGTACACACAGGGGTTGGTCCAAAGGCTACATAACCCACTCTGTAGACATTGCTACCATTGAGCTAATTTTAATTCCCCAAAATCTTGAGGGTTACACTCTGGAATGCACATTAAAACTGAGAAATGACATTAACAAAGTGATTATTTTTACTACTTTACAATTACATATCAAGGTTATAACAGCACAGAAACAAAGAGGCACTTTTTAAAAAGAAAAGCAAAGGGATTTATGTCTTTGGCATCTCTTCTGAAAGGCCTCATTATCATTGTTTATGGCAACTGGCCCAATGTGCGGGCAAAAGACATAAGTGCTTCTGAGAAATAATCACATGGGGTCTGGAACATAGAGGGAAAATAATCCTTTTGGTTTGCCTAAATCATACACTTGCTCTAGGTTACCTGTATCAGAGAACAGGCAAAATATCCTTCCATAAAATATCCATCCATAACAATAGCAGTATCTCCTAGCTGAAAATTCTCCAGGTTCTCATTAAGGCTGCCAATTGGCCTATTATTCTCACAATACAGACTCACTCATTAGTTTGCAACCAAATTTCACAAGTGCTGTGAAGAAGTCTTTCTAAATAAACTCTGACAGAACAAGGATGCTTAAACTGTTGGTGAGCATAGGGAAGATAAACTGTAATTCTTTCTTCCCTTTTTCACTTCAGATTCCATTAGGCCATATAAGGAAACCCATTTTTCTAGTCCTGTTTCATTGCCATTTGTGTAGGCTTCTTCTATACCAGAGAGCTTAGCAGTGTTACAGTTGGCAAGGTACATTTGTATTATTGAGACATCCATCTTGCAACTAATCTTTACCTCTTCTTGTTATCAAAATGTGTCTACAGTTTGCATCTCTTTAAAGGCTTAGGAACAGCGTATATTCATGCTATTTTCTGTTTGGAGGTCTTAGAGCCTGTACAGACTGGCCATAAGGACTGGCCTGGGGATGGAGCTGGGGTGGGGCAACTGCATGCCAGCTACCCTGACTCCACCCTGATGCTGCCTTATGCCACGCACAACGCCGCATGGCGCGTGGTGTCAGGGCACTCCTTTGGTGCAGTGTGTGGACATGCTGCACCAAAGGAGCACAGAAGAGCTGTGGCGGCGGTGGTAAGGGCCACTTTTTGCTTCTCAAAAAAGGAGCAGCAAAGAGCAGGATCAGAGCTGCAGCACGTGGTTGTTGCAGCCCTGATCTGGCACTCCCAGGGGCAGCACGGAGCTGACTGCCAGAAATAATGCAGATTGAGGCCACTTTAACTGTCCTGGCTCAGTGCTAGGCAATCATGGGAATTGTTAATTTGTTTTGAGTTGCTGTACATTTTTTCACCATCTTGTCCTGTCATATTATAACCCCGAGGATAAGGAACTGCCACAATGATTTATAATGATTACAATTACAACCAGGGAGTATGAGGAGGATTTTCCCAAATCAAATCAAATACTCTAAATAAATAAATAAATAAATAGCTAGTGTGGTGTAGTGGTTTGAGCATTGGATTATGACTTTAGATCTCAGCCATGTAAATCGATTGAGTCATGCTCTTTCAGCCTGAGAGGATGGCAATGCAAACCCACTCTGATGAAACTTGCAAAAAAAAAAGCAAAAAAAAAAAACCTTGGAAACAACTTGAAGGCACACAACAAAAACAGTGTTTGTATGTGTGTATGTTTCAAAATATCAGAAGTTTCAGTCTGTGTATACACATATTCTCTCTCTTTCTCTCTCTCTCTCTCACACACACACATATATACTGGGATTTCCGATATTTCAGAATCATTTTCCAGGACAAATCCAAGACTTTTACTCTTTCATGTCATTCATTTCACATACAGAAGCGAAGCTAGCTGCTGTGAATTCAGTATTAGTGGTAGACGAACATCCTTCACTTTACCTGAGGCAGAAGTCTGATTCTTTTAGATTGAGATAAATCATACCACAATTGTTCTAAAATAAATGACAAATTATATGGTAATAGACTATTTGAAGCTGAACCCATAGAACTCAAGGGTTAGTTTTAGATAGCGGTTAGTAAGTAGGTAGCCAGGCCTTCAAAAGGTTTGAGAAATCATGTTGCATGTGAAAG
Organism: Phrynosoma platyrhinos; assembly: GCA_020142125.1. NCBI lineage: Eukaryota > Metazoa > Chordata > Lepidosauria > Squamata > Phrynosomatidae > Phrynosoma > Phrynosoma platyrhinos. The sequence continues at coordinate 9,058,164 of CM034704.1, forward strand.
TCAGGGGTACCACTATACCCCTGGCCATATTCTATCCTTCACTGTTTCTGTATCTGCTGAGGAATTTTGGCATTGACAATAAATAATTTGAAATAAAAATAAAAATCTTGCATTTTAAAAGAAGGTGTGTGAGAAACTCATAGCTTCTTTTTAAGAAAAAGTGTGTTATGGGAGGTTTCATGGAGTGTGATTGGACTGAAGAAATTGAATCACTTGTTTTAAAGTATAAATGTGTGTAGATGTGGTATCTCCCACTGCAACAAAGCTAAAATGGTTGGTTGGTGACAACAACTGCCCATCCCTGCTTTAGTGTTATGAGTGTTGCTCACTACCATTAATAATTTAATTTTACAAAAAAAGTAATAGAATATGTACAGGACTTCCAGTATTGAACACATTATGCATTAATATTGGGTTACACATGGAAGTAGTTCCCAAACCTTAAGATATTTTTGTTAGGCTTGATCTTCTGTCTGTCTGTCTAAAATTCATCAAATGTTTTGTTTAGTCAGTATTCATCTTAAAGTTTCACTGGTAGCCTCTCAACCTTCAGATATTGGTGCCACCTTGAAATGAGAAAACAACAACTTCAAGCATGTTTCCTATGAGACATTAAATCTTTTATCTTCATGTTAGCATCGGCATTGATTACTTAGAGAGTTTGATGCTGTCTCATATTCAAATTATATTATCCTTTTGGAGATAAATTAAAAGTGAATTTCTAAGATATATTAAAGGGAAAGGATGTGATGACAGAGTCCCTTGCAGTGTCATTATGTTTGTATTATTTTGTATTCTCATTACAATCACTGTCAAAATAATAGGTTCACATTTGTGTTATGTTCTCATTACAACCTTGACTAAAGCATCAGAATTATAATATCTCATAGATTCAAAGAATTACAACAGTATGCTGCATAGTTTTGACCTTTGCAATATTATGTTGATGGATTCTTTCTCATCCCTCCCCAATTCCATGTTTTCAACCAGTCTTTTCTCAGTTTTTCTTTCTTAATTGGTGAGGAAGGGAAAATATTCTGTCAATTAAAATACAGCATTTGGTAAAGATCAGTCTATTACATTGCAATCAATGTTATATCTCTTCTCAATATTTTTGCTTTGCTTTAGGGACATTGTCACTATAACTGAAGTGATATTGATGGAATAATTTTAGTACACAACTATAAAACAAATATGACTAATAGAAATAATTTTTGAAACTGTACTCTTCATCATATTAGATATATATCATATTTCTTTTTAAAAGGTGAGCTGAAAGAGTCCTGTTTGGTTTCTTCCACACCAATAATGAATTCAAAGTACAGTGGATCCTTGGTATCCACTGAGGTTCAGTTCCTCCCGAGAATACCAAAATCTGTAGATGCTCAAGTCCCATTGAATACAATGGTATAGTGAAATGGTGTCCCTTACTTAAAATGGCAAAATCAAGTTTGTTTTTGGGAATTTATATATTTTTAAAATATTTCCAGGCTGTAGGTGCTTGAATCTTTGGATTAAAAAAATCTGAGGATATGGATATTGAATATTGTGCAACGGTTAGGCTCTCCAGTCAGATATTCTCTCATTTTGAACTGAACAGCCTCATGGTCTGCCAAGAGATGTGGCCAGCATTCTGTTTACATCTTTGTAAACAACCTTATGTGTGCACAAGTTCCCAATATCTTTTTCTACCTAGGGACTGCCATGACATTACCATGTGGTAGCCAGTGGAGTGACTGGTGTGCCATGACCATGTACAATGGGCACCAATGCACACTGAGGTGCTCCCTGGTGTGCATCAAGACACTGGCTAGGAAGTGCTGGAATACACTGGGATCACCTGATAACATCAGAAGTGTCCAATGTGAATCAGAAGTTAAGTCACACCTTTACTGACACAAAAGTGGACATATATCCTCAAAAGGCAAGCCTCAGCCATGTTGGCCAATAGTTTCATATTGGCCAATAGCTCCTGGGATTCTGGGAGTTGAAGTCCCTTGGCCCTTAAAGGGGAAAGGTTGCCTACCCCTGCGGTTATGCAATAATAAAGACCATTTTAAAGGTGATATGTTTCTTTTTTTCTCCCCCTTCCTTCCTTCCTTCCTCCCTCCCTCCCTTCCTTCCTTCCTTCCTTCCTTCCTTCCTTCCTTCCTTCCTTCCTTCCTTCCTTCCTTCCTTCCTTCCTATTTACATACTTAATTATGTTTTTGATACAACCACTTCTAAACAATGAAAAGTGAAATGGTTTTTTTCTCAGTGTGAGTTCAAACATAAACCAATGGACTTTATCTGTTTTAAACTACCTAACATGACATTTCAATTATCAAGAAAAATTTTCCTAGCATTATTTTTTTTCTAATGAGTCACGTCTTCTTATGATATGACAAAAGTATGACAGCCTCATTTTCATCATCTTGGTTGTAGGACTCATTTATTTGTCTTTTTGGCCATCCATAGTATGCTCAGCACTCTTCTCTATCACCACATCTCAAATGAGTTGATTTTTTTCCTCCTATTTGCTTTCTTCACTGTCCAGCTCTCATATTTGAACATGGTGATGGCAAATACTCATGAATTGCAACAAACAAATAAAAAATACTATGAGTTCAACAATAAAAACTCCAAGTTACAGTAGGCCTTTGGTATCCACTAGGGTTTGGTTCCAGCTCCATCCGTAGATATCAAAACCCATACATACTCAAGTTGCTTTGCAGTGGTTCCGGTCCTTCCTCTCGGGTCGATCCCAGAGGGT
>CM034704.1:9073017-9091561 GCA_020142125.1 Phrynosoma platyrhinos
TATTATTATTATTATTATTATTATTATTATTATTAAATAATCCAGTTTGATTCCACTTTAATCTGGCATGGTTCAATGCTATGGAATTAGTTTGTTGTGGCATTAGAGCACTCTGACAGTGAAAGCTAAACATCTCACAAAATTATAAATCCCAGAATTCCATAGAATTTAATTCTAGTGTCAAAGTGGTGTCAAACTCTGCAGTGTGGATGTAGCCTTAGACTGCCTGGCACAGCCATCTCCACATGTCTGGCTCTTTCCCTGGAACTGCTGTGAGGGGAAAGAAGCCACCCATAGTGCTTGGCTTTCATGACTGGCTGTATCAACAGTCTCATTGGCCAGCAGGCACATTTCTGTCATGCACAGCTCATTAATGCTTCTGGAAAACAGTGGAATCTTAATTCTTATCTAGACAATTAGCTAAGGAAACAGAGGAAGAGTCCAAAACTGGAATCTCAGGGTGACATTAGGGTTCTTTGAAACATTAGCTTTGTTAAATGAAAGGAAAAACACAGTACCCAATCAAGAGATTAGAGTCTGTTCCTTTTGTCAACATGAAAAAGTCCCATAAGAGACAATATAATAAAGCCTGTTCCATCTTCTATGTACTGATTATTTAATTTCTGAGGGAGGAGGAGGAGGAGAATTTTATCTTTGTCCCAACTTTCTTCTAATAATTTGGACTCAAAGTGGCTTAGGGGCAAAGCAGACTGGCCTTTGCACCAGCTTGGGGGAAGTGTCTGAGCACAGTGTTTAGACGCTGCACACTCTGATGCTGCTCTCAAGCTGGCATCAGGCCACATGCCAGACCACATGGTGGACAGCTTTTTGGCACTCCAGCAGCATGGCATTTAGATGCTGTACATTGTGGGAGCACCAAAAAGCCATGGCAGCAGCTGAAAAGTGGACTTTTTCCAGTACAAAAAGTAGCATTTTGCTGCTTCTTTATGTGCTGGAAAAAAGCTGGAATGGGGCTGTGGTGTCCGGTTGCCATGGTGCACACCTGGCTTTTTCAGGGGTGGTCTGCTTTACCCCTTACTTATTTAAAAGGAATGCTTGTTTCATTAGAGATGGATGTGCTATCTCCAGCTCAATTTGGAACTGGCTTGGTACTGACAAGTTTCCTTGGAAAACATTTGAAAAGTTTGCCTTTCCAAAAAAATTCTCTGGAATTAGAGAAGTTTAAAGACTATGGGGTGAAATAAGCTGCCCCTTCTGAAGCCAGATTGGGGCCATGACAACCACATCCTATGGCCCCAATCCACCTTTTTTGACCAAAAAAAGGAGTGGCAAAGAGCTGCCTCTTTTTGGGCTGGCAAAAAGCCAGCTTTTCTGCCCCGCTGTGGCCAGAAGCCAACTTTAAGGCCCTCCAGCAGCATATAGCATATAAACACTGCACCGCCGGAGCACCTGGAAGCCGCCCCTCATGTAAATGGCTGGGCAGCTTCTGAGTGGCTTAGGAGTGAGCAATGTGTAAATGCTGCATTCCCATGCCAACTGGAAGGCCGCACAATAGGGCCATCTGTTTCGGCCCACATGATGGCTTGAGCTGCACTCTTCAGGTAAATAGGTAATTTTTAAAAAGAAATATCCTCTGGACTTTCCCCTTCTTGGAATTTTTCAATGCAGTTCTCAACGCAAAATAAAGTGTACTTAATGCATTTTAGTGTGTGCTTTAGGATTTTTTAAAAAATCATAACTATAAGTATGTTTACAGAATGCATTTATTTATATATATATATATTGTGAAAAGCCACATTCAAAAATGTATATCAAGTATCGGGTGACCAGTTGTCATAATCACAAAGAAGGATATGGCAAAGCAAAATGTAAAACATTCAAGGAAAATGTAGCTCATTACAAAATAAAAGCTAAAAACACTTATATAAATGTAAATGCATGTTTCTTAGTCATGCTCAAAATGGAGGGCATCTGAAAAAAAAGGGCATCTGGTCATACTAGTCAAATAGGAATTTAGGAGCAAATCTCAGTGCACATTTATTTTTAAATTGACACATTGGAAAGTATTGAGAATCACTCATTAATGCAGAAGTGGCACAGTAATTTTTTTTTTTGCAGAAATGCATGCAACCTGACACAGAAATCAACATCAATGTTCAAAATATTGGTACATGATATACTGACATGACTGACGCTAATCACAGCTGAGACACAGTTAGATAAGAATTTCTTTGAGCAATGCCACACCATTCATAATATAACTGGGAATTGCATATGGGTGGAGGATCATATTTAATTTGATCAATGATCATAGCCTTCTTGATGAGCTTGGGATTCACAGACATGTTTCTCCCAAAGGATTCAGATGATCAAATTCAGATGATCAGACACTGAGATTAATGGAATCCGCTAGATTCCTGAAAGTTCTTGGTAATTTTCCAAGGGACTGAGTTGTTAGTCCTGTGTAAATCCTACTCTTACTTTGAAATATTGAGGTATGTAAGTCTATTGACATGATAGTCCCTGTGTACCCTCTCCAATATTGTCTTACTCATTCTTCTCCCAAGTATTCAAAGGACCTATGGACAATGAAAGAAATGTGAGCATAAATGGAACAAGATTCCCTATTAAACTGATTGAGCATGATTTAAAGCATATATTATGTTCCTATCAACTGGTGGTGAGGGCAGCAAAACAAAACAAAACAGAACGAAACAACCCCTACCCCCCCAAAAAACACCAAAAACCAAAAACCTAGTTTTCTGCTTCTATTACATGCTCAAATAGCCTTTTATTTGTGGCCAAGAGTTTATTAATACCCATCCCTGTGAATGGATGCCTAGATTCCTAAAGGTCACTTGGTGAGAGGTTGGGACAAAAAGGTGGATGCTTTTTCAAAGCCATATGCCCTTGCTTTGTTAACTGCAACTTGAGATGATTGAGCTGGTGCATTGTCAGCTAGGAGACAAATGCCTCTGAAGAACATACCAAAGCATTTATTTTTCAAAGCATCTCATAACTTGTCCAGAAGATTGCTGTAGTATATGCCAGTGATGGTTTGTCCTTTTGCAAGGTAATCTATAAGAATGACTCCATGGCAGTCCCAAAAAACTGAGAGCATGACCTTCCCTGCTGACTTTTGCACCTTTGCCTTTTTGGAGGGGAGGAGAATTGGCATGCTTCCACTCTATACTCATACTGATAGATCCAAGATTCATCCATGGTTACTCAATGACCAAAAAAATCCTCATCCTCCTGTTCCAACAACATCAACATCCATCTTGAAAGGTCACACCATGTTTATTTCTGGAAATGGGTTAGCAAATGTGGAACCCAGTGTGCAGATACCTTAGACATGTGCAGTTGATCATGAATAATTTTCCACACAGTACCATAACTGACACCAGTTTTATTCATGATCATTTGGATGGTTGCTCATCTCTCTTCCAGGATTAAACATCCCACTTTCTTCACTGTTGCCACATTGTGTGTCAGTAATGGTCTTCCGGGTCTTGGCTCATCTGTGAAGAACATGTGGTCAGTTTGGAAATTCCTTTGCCACCTCATAATAGTGTCATAAGATGTGAAATTGTTTCTATAAGCTACCATCATCTCATCATGAATTTGCCGGGCACTATTAACCTTCAAATGCAGGATCTTTATCATGCTGCAAGCCTCAGTCTTCCCCATCTTACACTTTAGTCACTTTAGTCACTGGAACAACCTTTAACAAACAAAATTTCATCAATATATCATAACAATTTCTGGGTGATAATTATTACTTCATGATACCTCCTTGTACTTTCCCTCTTTTCTGCCCTCAGCAGCTGTTCCATTGCCACAATGTGAATATATTAGAAACATATCATTCATACTGTCAGTGATGCAGGACAGTGCAGGTCTTTTAGGAATTTTTTTTAAAAAAATATTGATTACCCTGGAGTAATTGAGGTTTTTTGGTAGCCGCCCAAAAACTTAATCAGGTGCATTTGGTATGTGTGTGAATAACAGAGATTTGTCGCAAATTCAACATGCATTATTTTAATCATGTGACTAACCCCTGAGTTTATAAATACAGTGAGACCTTGATATCCACTGGGATTTGGTTCCAGGACCCCCTATGGATATCAAAATCTGTGAATGCTCATGTCCCATTGAATCCAATGGCATTGTAAAATAGTGTACTTTATATAAAATGGCAACATTAAGGTTTCCTTATTGGGATATATATTAGTTTCAAGCTGTGGATGGTTGGATTTGTAGTAGGCCAACTGAACCAGGATATTGTGCATTTTGGCTGTAGCACTAATAATAAAGGTAAAGATATTCCCCATTGACAAGGTTGTCAATTCGTGTCCAACCATAGGGGGCAGTACTCATCTTCATTACTAAACCAAAGAGCCAGTGTTGTCAGATACTACTCTGTGATCATGTGGCCAGCATGATTGCACAGAATGCTGTTTACCTTCCCACTGAAGTGGTATCTATTTATCTACTTGCATTTGCATGCTTTCAAACTGCTAGGTTGGCAGAAATGATTAATAATACTCAGTACAATATCCAGTTCTATTAAATGTGCCTAACTCTGCCTGGACAATTCATTTTTTCATTATATGTTTATTTCAGCATGCAAAAATAGCCAAGGAAATAGAACAAGTATTGCAAAATTTAATGTAATTACATTTGTTGTTGGTGGTGGTGTGTGTCTTCAAGTTGTTTCTGACTTATGGCAATGCTAAGACAACCCTATCATAGGATTTTCTTGGCAAGTTTCTTCAGAGAGGGTTTCCACTGCCATTCACTAAAGCTGAGAAGAGTGAATTGCATGAGGCCATCCAGTGGGTTTCTCTGGTCAAGCCAGGATTCAAACTCTGATCTCCCACTGTCCTAGTCCAACATTCAAACCATTACACCATGTTGGCCCAGTGACTTTACATTACAACTTGACGTTGACAGTATTCAAATGATTTAGCATATCTTAAATGAGGAATTAATCAGACTATTGAAGGTTAAACTATTCTGATTTTCTTCAATGAAGATTATATGCTGTATTTATATTTATGTATCAAGAAGGCATATCAAATGCTGACCCACATGTAGTTGGAGTAAAAGCCTATAGGTTCTGATGTTCTTAGCTGTCAGAGCAGTATTTTGACACTGTGGGATATGTATGTATGTCTTTCCAACTGGGTGTTATTAATTAGTATCTTGCTGCCTAATTAGATTTTCCCCCTTCTCATTTGAATTTGATCTCTTAAGAACACTGTCACAGTGTCAACATGTATGGTGTTCCAGAGGAGCAGAACATCTGGTAGAATATTAAGTTATGTAAGGAAGTCAAATTTCCTGGGAAGCTTAGCACATTCAATGGGACTACTACAAACTTTGTAAGATGTCAGAATTTCAATCAGGCAGACAATTTCCATATAACCAGAAAATGTGGAGAAAATGTGTTCATTCTCATTGAAAATCAATCAGAAATTCCAAACTCCATTTTTGTAATGGAGCCAAGCAATGCCAAGCAAAAAGCAAAGTTTTCCTCCACCCAAACTCCATTTATTAAGCCAACCCAAAAGGTGAAAATATGTGTACAACCTTCTGTGATTCCCAGAGATGTCTATTATTATGAAAAAGGACAATTTTTGTTCATGTCATTTTCCTGACAAAAGTCACTTTACAACAAAAGCTCTTATTTACTCCACAGGTAACAATGCACTTACACTTTTAGTGTAAGGAGAAAACACCTTTGAGGAGATTATTTTAACTGAAAAATAGCATGAGGAAATAGTTAACTGTTCCCCTTCCCCATTGCTGTGGTCTATCCCCTCTCCCTTATGATTCAAATCCCTAGTTGACCGACACAGCTGAACAGTTGGGCAAGGCATATTGGCTGGTCACAAGGGAAATGAGGCCAATTTAAACATCACAGTATGTTGCACTGTGTTAGAGAGGAGAGGCAGAGAGAAAGCTATTAAGAACTTCCCTCCCCCTCCTCTTCATCTTTGCTATTTTGGCATTAGCCCACCGTTCCTCTTGTGTGAGTTTCCTGGGTCACTACAAAGCTAAATTGGATTTTTTTTCTCCCGTTTTCCACTCTCTCCCTCTCCCTCTCCCTCTCCTACCACAAACTGTTGCCTGGGGACTGCCATGCCCTGCCTCCAGATTCCAGACATGTCCCCTGAGTACAAAGAAGAGGCTGATATCCTCTGGAGGTGACTCTGTGGTCAGTATCAGGATCAAGTTCCAAAAAGCAAAGTTTTCCCCTACCCAAGCAAGAATCACCAGTGCCTACTGCCACAGAGCGACTCCAGGAAAAAGAAAGATAATGCTGTTCTCTGCAGTTAAGTTGGAAAAAAGCTGCAAATAGGGACCACTTGTGCAACCGAGACCAGCTATAAATATCCCAGCACTTCCCTTGGTCCATTATGGTTAATAACCATCCATCATGCTTTGGAGACACCTTGCTGTTGTTTTGTATCTTGACTCTATCTGAACCCTGACTAATTTTTCAGGTTTTCGCTTTAAACACTTTTAACAACAATAACAATAAAATGCATATAGAGAGATCTTGGAGCACCTTTAAGACTGAGAAAGAAAGAACTTTTGTAGAGTTCAGCAGGAGACTTCTACAAAAGCTCATGCTGCCAATTTCTTTCTTTTGGTCTCAGAGATGCTGTACATACTGATTCTACAGTCTAACATGGCTATATACTTGAAGAACTGATTTAATTTATCAAGAGTGGCAAAAGTGAACTATAAGGTATTGTTGTTTATGCATCTTGTCTTTCCTCAAATTTAGTCCAGAAGCAGATGCTGAAAGAAGAACATTTAGGAACCATCCATGTGGATATTTTAGCTGAATAATGAGAAATGTATGCAAATAGTTGGTTCATGTTTATTCTTAACTTTAACCATGTATTTTTTTTAAAAAAGTCCAACATAAGGAAGCTTTGAGTTGCTAGTGACTACTAATTGCTTGAGCAAAAATAGATGTAGCAAAACTTACAACACAGCACAGTCCAATATAAAGGCTATCTGTATGCTGTTTATTTCCATAGAAGGGTTAAGTATTGAAATATGTATAAACAAAGAAGGACATATTTATTTATAATTTTATTTTATTTGTGTGCCACCTTTCTCCCAGTGGGACTCAGAGCAGCCCCAGTCAGAGTAAATTAAAACACCTTCACAATAAAAATTTAAAAACAAGTACAATCACTACATAAAACAGTATAAAATCATTTTAAAGACATTCAGATTCAAAATAAAAAGATAAAGTAAACATCCCAATAAGAAGTTCCCTTGCTTACACATTAAAAGCCTGCTTAAACAAAAAGCTATTTGGCAGCTGATGAAAGGAAAGCAGGAAGAGGGCCAGCCTAACCTCCTTCAGTAAAGAGTTCTAGAGAGTGGGATTACCTACTGAGAAGGCTCTGTCTCATACCCTCACAAAAAACAAGAGAAAGCCTTCCATTGTGGATCTTAGAACTTTGGCAGGTTTGTATGGGGAAATACAGTCTTTCAGATAGTCTGGACCTAAGCCATATATGGTTTTACAGGTCATGACCAGCACTTTGAATTATGCCCAGAAATTAACTGGTAGTCAGTGAAGCTATTTTAACAAGGAAATTATATATTCCCTATTAGTGGACTTGATTAGCATCTTGGCCCCAGTATTTTGGACTTACTGAAGTTTTTGACAGTTTCCAATGGGAGACACACATAGAATGTGTTACATTAGTCCAAATGGTATGTAGGCAGATCCGACATCTTGAGGAATGGGTGCAGCTGGTGCACTACTTTTAGCTGTGCAAATGCACTCCTGGCAACTGCTGAAAACTGGGCATCTAAGCTCAGAGTTTTGTTCAGGAGAATACCAAAGCTATGAGCCTGAGATTTCAAGGGAAGTGTAACCTATGGATATTAAATGACTGTATAATTCTTTTCATGCCTGAAGGGGGGTAGGAAATATATTTACTGTTCTCCCTGCACGCATGAGAAGTTTGAGATCATTAAAATATCAGACCCCTCATAAGGGGCAGAGCTCATCCATTCAGTTCAGAGACAGGAACTTCCATTTGAAATCTGATGTTCTGAAAGTTAAACAGCATGGGTGCAATAAAGTCTGTGCATCTTCACACTGGAAAGGACTAGCAAGCAACATAGTAAGCAGTTGTTGCCAATGAGATGTTGAAATCATGTCTTTTTGTCATTTTTGCAAATGACTAGATTCAGATTTGTCAAACCTAAAACAGAAAATGTCATACAAGGGAGGGGGAAGGTAGCTTGGTATATTTTATGAGTAGAATACAGTGAAAGAGACAAGCTGGGGTCAGTTTGGATTACAGGAATTATGGGAGCTGTTGTCCATAACATTTTCAAGCACTCCTCCTCCTGTCCATCCTCAATGGAGGATACAAATGTGAGGCACATTAGTGTCTCATTAAATATGCAGCTTTTCTTTTTATAAAGCCAGATGGGACTTCTTTTGAGTTATTTTGGACCACTGTGTTACTTTATCATAACTTAATGACACTCCAGGTATTGTTGGACTGCAGGTTCCAGCAGCCTATGGCTGGTGTAGCCACTGCTGAAGAATACTGGGAGCTGCAGTCCAGATCTCAAAAGCTACACAGGGTGAGTTTGCTCTGGTTAGTACTTGGATTGGAGACTGCCAGGGAATACCAGATGCAAGAAGAGGAAATAGCTGGCAAAAGCACCTTTAAGGATTCCTTGCCTATGAAAGGAATTCACAGGCTTGCCATAGGTTGATGGTGATTTGTAGGCACGCACACATACACTTTGTAATTTCTACAGCCCCTGGAGCCAAGTGGGGCATATGTGGCCCTAGGGCAAATCTGGCCCAAGGCACCAAAGGAAGACAATGCAATGAATCCTATGATTCTTGCACTGCTTGCATTCTATGCATTTCTATTCAGCTACCCTATCAACATGTTTTTTCATATTAATATTTTGGTAGCACAGAGAGTGAACTGCATGTGGCTTACACTCTGAATTCACTTTTCACATGATTTAGCATCCAGTTATTTAACACATCCAACATGACTTGGTTTCTTGACATCCTCCAATCTCATCTAAATTTTTATGGAAAGATGTCTTCCAGGATCCCTGAACACACCTTTTGTTTATAATTTCCAGGATATTACTTGGGTTATGGATTAATTTCTGCTTTTTCAGTGAAATAACATTTTTTTCACATTTTATTCACATAACTGTATGGAAATTTTAATGTTGTAAGCTGTCCTGATTGCTCTGCAGAGGGGAGGGATAGAAATATATTATTATTATTATTATTATTATTATTATTATTATTATTATTATTACTATTACCATGAGGAGTCATTGTCTCTGACATTATTTTTATTTGTTGTTGCTTTAGTATACTGTTTGCTGTCATGCTTTATTTGTAAATAAAATTAAAACAACAACAATAGTGTTCCCAATCCTGGGCAGCCATCTTTCTCACCCCTACTTGAACATGGCTGGAACCGAATCTGGAATGTGTTTTGGAATATAAAGTATGTAATCTATGTCTGAGCTACAGCCTTGTCCATACTGGAATAAAAAAGCAGTTGACTGTAGGCAGATTATACCAATAATTCCTTTCCACTTTTTGTAGTGCAACTTGGAAAAAGAACACACACACACACAGAAGGAAGAAACACATACCAGGTTACAGCTGAATGTGCCTTCTCAGGACTGTCAGATTAAATATATGCTCATTCATACACATAGTGTCTGACCTTACAGCAAACATTACTGTAAATGTTACTGAGCTGCTAATATTGTTTCAATTAAATAAAAATTAATGCTGAGAAAATATCACAAAAGGGTAATCTAATATTTAATCATTAATAAGCTTATGCAAAAAGATATTTACATAAGCAGAAATGGTTGATTCCAATGTTTTATTCTGCTTTTCATAGCTCCTTGGCCAGCCTCACCATTTCATTTTCCTGGAAGCAATTTTGTGTTTTCTTTCTCTAATATTTTCTGTGAAGTTTTCAGATTTCCAAGCTTTTCTTCTTTTTTCTATGAGTAAAAAGAAGAGGCATAAAAAGACCAAAAATATACTTTAAAAATATCAATCCATGATTATTCCAGAAGGAAGTTCCTTAAAATCTGTTCCGAATAATCTGGGCCAAAAAAAAATGGCCTTTTATTGTTTAAATTGGAAAGCATTAAAGAAAGCATATAGATTGTTTATTTGTTCTGTTTATTTACGATCTTTCCAGAAATGTCACAACTCACAATCAATAGTACATTGAATGCAATAATAGTAATAATAATGATAATGATAATAATAATAATAATAATAATAATAATAATAATAATAATAATAATAATAATAATAATACATTAAACAAAAACAATAGCACCATATTTAAGAAGCATGAAAACTAGTGTTTGTAGTTCAAAATGACAAATTATTGAGGGTGCATGAGATGGAAGCATCCTTATATCTGAGGGAAGAACATTCCATAGTTTGGGAACAAAGCCAGAAAAATATCTGCCTTGAGCCAGCTCTTCTATGAAGTGGAGTGATTACGGGGTGAAACAGACGACCCTGAAGGGGCAGTGTGATGCTACCCTTGAGAAAGCTGGGTGGAGGCTGTAGCAACTGCATACCATGGCCCCTCTCTGACTTTTTTCCATCACAAAAAGCAGCAGTAAATTACCAGTCCTTTTTGCACCAGAAAAAAGCCAGCATTTACTGACAAGCGGTGGTTTCCTGGGAAGCCAGTGTATTGTGCCAGTCTGTTTTGGCCCAAGTAAAATGGTGGGTAGGTTAGCAAGTTTTGACCAGGGATGGGAAGAGTACTCAATATATATATTTAAAATGGTTAAGAAAGGCACCTATTTTTCAAATTTCAAGAAGCTTTGCACTTCAGCATTTATTCTGAATGAAATTTTCACATAGTTGTTTTGTGCAGAAAAAAAAATTTGCATGGAAAATAATATTTCAAAAGAGAGATATTAATTCCTGTACATAAAACATTGTTTTCTGTATAGAAAAAAAATCTGCAATTGGGGAGTTCTTCTGTATAAAATTCATGCATGGTTAATTTGCAAAGTGAAAGCCAAAAAAAAAAAAAATACACAAATTCTTCCCCCAAACAAACAAAAGTTAAGTTAAAAAAAAACAACAACAGCAAGACATGAGTGAAAACTTTCAGTCTAGCCCTAGTTCCACCACCTTAAAACTGTGTGTGGGGGGGGGTTCTCATGGTGGACCTGACTATAACATATAAAGTCTTAAAATTACAAAAAAGAGACTTGACTGAAAGACTCTCTGAACTTTCTGTAAGACTCCCAGCATAGTAAGTTTTACAATGAGCATAGCAATACAGAAACCTCAGGATTATTTTTCTGAGGTTCTAAATTGCTATATTGATTTGGAAAATTATTATGAATATCTATATTAGAATAAATCCATTAGAGGCCAAATTGCTTATCCCAGGAACATAAGGTTGCCAATTAATGTTGCCAATTAAACAGAAAATTTTAAAAATGGCCTGAGAGCTGATTTATGATATTCACTGACTTTTGTAAATTCTCCAGAAATGCTTTTGTTTAATTGTGGGTTTTTTTGTATTGTATTTGGTATAACTCTGCTGCACATATTAAATTTTGATGCAGATATAAAATGTCAAGGCAGCATGGGGCACAAGGGAATTCTAAGATCTTAAATTATTGACATTTCAATCTTGCAGGTATAGGATAACCCTAAATAACATGTCAAACTTCTCAAAGGAAGGAAAAGAAGCATTTCATCAGGCAGAAATTAATTCTGTGGTCTAATCCAGTTGTTAGCCCTAAATAGAATAGATCCATTAAATTAGTGGAAGATACAAATATGCTCACTTACTAAATCAATTGGCCTACTCTAATTGGAACTAACAATTGGATTACCCATCAATTTATCTATAAAATACATTCAGATTCATTCATGGATATCCTGGATGCCTAAAAGAGGGCAAGGGATAAGAAGACCTTTGCTATACCTTTCTTGAACAATTAACAAGGTGTTAAACAGTACCCACCAACTTGGAGAAACATACTCTCCAGCTCTCTGAATTTGGTAGGGATAGTCCTGATTCATCCTCTCTGTTCTCACTTTTCCAGCTGCTTTTGCACTATTTCTAGCAGTCTGCAAAGGCCTTTTGTTTCTCTCTTCATTTCCCACTTTTGTCCTTTGTCCTCAGCTTACTTCATTTGTTGCAAAAATGAAATAAAATAAAATAAAAATACAAGCCAGTTGTGGAATGAAATGCTCCAGCTTTTCCACACTTTTCCAAGATTATTTCTATTTCATTATCTCCCTTCCCTGGCCATCCCCAAGAGTCAATTAGTAAGCTGTGCTTATCGTCAATATTCAGTTCTCAGTGGACTGTATGGGGGTTGTGTGGCTGATTTTCCTGACCTTTCTATTACAAATATCCTTATATTTCTATATACTTTGCTTTTTCCCTGAGCTTGTTGAAATTTACCTTGTGTTATGATATTACCATTTTGACTGCACCAGAACTAGGACATAGAGAATGAATTCTTTGATAAACTATACAATAACTCTCTCTCTCTCTCTCTCTCTCTTTCTCTGTATAGTATTGATAAAGATGCTTTTTGTTAGAATCTCTTATAAGGATACACAACAGAAAGACTTTGAAAATCCCTAAAGTACAAGTTATTTATTCACAGCTCTTCTTTCTATTTCACAAACACAAAAAGCCTCTTAGGGGGTGTGCAGACAGGAGGCTCTGGGCCACCCCGGGAAGCAGCAGATCGGGGACATGGCTACTCCATGCTGTGGCCCCAATCCTTCCTTTTGCCATCCTGAAAAGAGTGGCAAAATACCGCTGTGCTGGAAAGGCGACCTGATGCCGTTCACCATGCGTAATAATGTGCAGTGTCAGGATGGCATCAGCATGGGGTTGGGGTGGCTGGTGTGCAGCTGCCCCATCCCAACTGTGCCTCCAGGCTGGCCCTTGAATGAAAAACTTGTTTTGAACTTGTAAAACTCAGAAACAAACATAATATTTAAAAGAAAATGATAATTTTTATTTAGAGTAAGACCCAACATTATGCTATCATGGGATTATTTTTGGACAAGGTGATAAAATACTCTGCTGAGGAAAGTGTCATCAAATGAAGGGCCATTTTTATGCCAGTCACCTGACAAATAGCCAAAGTATATCACCTCAGTTATGCAGTGATACTTGAAGGCAAATTTCCCACATGACATAACTATCTCCCAGTTTCCTTAGTAGTTTATGTGTATGTTACTAGTTCCATATTTAACACCCCCCCAAATTTCACATATTATATTATATATTAAAATATTAAATTAGATAACATGCAGAAAATGAATCTTGGGTGTCATAATCATATTATCACAGAGTTGAAAGGGCATCTAGTCCTGCCATGCAGGAATGCATAGCTTGGAACGTTCCTCTAAAATACCCATCTACCACTATCTGAGTGAATCTGCTCCCCTGTTGAATAATTCTTACAGTAGATAAGTTGTTTGTAATATTTAGGTGAAATCCCTTTTCCTGTAATTTGAATCCATTGGTTTGTGTTCTAGTATCCAAGCAGCAGAAAACAAGCTCAGCAAATCTTTTGCTTGGTTTCCCTTATATATTTAAAGAAGGCTATAATTCCTCTTCTCGGTCTTCTCTTCTCCAGGCTAAACATACCCACTCCCTCCCTCAGTTATTCCTCACAAGACTTGGTTTCTAAACCTTTGAGCATCTTGTTTGCACTTTTCTGGATAAGTTCAGCTTGTCAACATCCTTCTTGAATGGTGGCGTCCAGAACTAGACACAGTATACCAGGTGAGTTCTAACTTTAGTAAACTAGAATGGTCCTGTTATGTCCCTTGATTTGACATTGTCACTGTTGATGAAGCATAGAATGCATTGGGGCTTTTTTAAAATCACTGCATCACACTATTGATTCCTATTTAGCTTGTCATCTACTAAGAAGCTAAATTATTTTCACTTGTACCTTCACTTTCAAGCGAGGTGTCAACCATCCTATATTTATGCATTTCATTTTTGCTGATTAAATGTGGTATGTTGCTTTTGTGTCCCTTCAAGTTATTTCTGACTTATGTTGATCCTCAGGCAAACCTATTAGTTTTCTTGACAAAGTTGGAGTTCAAGAGGGGGGTTGCATTTCCTTCCCTGAGGCAGCTGAACCCTGATATCCATAGTCCAAGACTCAAACCACTATATCTCACTGGCTCTCATGTGCTACCTTCCATATTTATATCTGTTGAAATTCATTTTATTAATTTGGACCCAGCTTTCCAGTCTTTCAAAATCACATTTAATTCCTGTCCTGTCCTCTTGAGGTACTGGCTACCCTTCTAATTTGGTGCCATCTACACATTTGATAGTCATGCCTTCTACTGCTGGTAGGCACAGTGGTTAAATGCTTGTATTGCAGCCATTCACAGCCACAAGGTTGTGAGTTCAATTCCAGGGACTCCAAGGGCCACTCAGTCTTGCATCCTTTCATAGGTCAGTAAAATGAGTACCCAGTTTGTTGGGGGCAATTGGCTTACACATTGTAAACGTCTTAGGAAGTGCACAGATATGTGTTATAGAAATGTACTTGCTGTTGCTATTGCTATTGCTACTCTATCATACAAGTTGTTTATAAAAATGAAAAGCAATGCCAGACCTATGAAAGAACCCTGGGTCTCTTATCTAAATGTTCCTATCACATAAGGCACCCCACAATCATTTGTCTCCAGGGTGAAGAAAAACTGTTGGTGAGAATTCTGGGTTTTGTCTGTCAACCAAATAGAAATTGACCTAAGAGCAGCACTGTCTAGTCTAGAGCTCCCCAGCTTGTCTTCAAGAAGAAACCTTGTTGAAATCAAGATATATCACATCCACAACACTTTGATCTACCATGCTTTGGTCACGCCCTGCTTCAAGAGCATAGAAATGGACTCTGATCAGCTTGGAGGCAGAGTTGGGGCAAGACAGCCACACACCGGCCACCCCAACCCCACCCCAATGCCGTCCTGGCACTATGTGCCATTATGTATGGTGCGCAACATCAGGATGCCCTTCCGGCACAGCATTCAAACATGCTGCACCAAAAAGAGTGCTGAAGAGCCACATACTAGCTCTTAGGGCAGCCTTTTGCCACCCCTAAAAGGAGCGGCATTTTGCCGCTCTTTTGGGGCAGCAAAAGGGAGAATCAGGGCCACGGCTTGGGGTTGCCATGGCCCCAATCTGCTGCTTCCTGGGGAGGCTGAGAGACACCCATCTGCAGTCCCCTTAGGCAGTGGACATGCTGGGGCCTGATGCTGAACCAGAGCAGGTGGAGGTTCCAGAGCTACAATTTCTGATACAGATCAGATAGATACAGACTCAGCTTTGGTAGAAAGTCCCACCCATTTAGATACAGAAGACAACTTACCCATACCTACATTCACCAAGCAAACAAAGGGAGGACTTGAGGAGGTCTCAGAGGATTTATTGGAAGCAACAATGAATTAAGCAGCCTCTGCATTGAGCTGGTGATCTATAAATTCTCAGTCCTGACCTCCAGGAGTTGTAGGAGATTATCTGGCTCCCTGTAGTATTTTATGTTTGATCTGAATGATGTCTGTTGACTCTGGGTACTGTTTACTTGACCTGGATATTGAGAAACTCTGGGCCTTTGCAGATTGCTAGAAATAGCGCAAATTGAGTCCACTTTAACTGCCCTGGCTCAGTGCTATTTTTTTTTCTGAAACAGAGAACCCTGGTGCAACAATAAATTACAGTTCCCATGATTCCTTAGCACTGAGCCAGGACAGTTAAAGTGGCCTCAAGTTGCACTATTTCTGACAGTTTGCAAAGGCACTAAGGCCCAAAGCCGATGGGCAAAATGATGCAGCTTCAGGCTATGTTTGGTGTGTGCCATTTATATAATGTGTGCCCGAAAGTGGCCTGAAGCTGCACTGAGGCCATGCCAATGAAAAAGAACCAAACCAAAAAAGAACAGAGAGAATCTGCTTATACAGGTGGCTCAGTGTAGGACCATGGTGGTGGCTCACATCTGGAATCACTGGGTCCTGGTGCAATTGGTGCTGGAGCAGCCTTGTACTGCTTCTTTGGGCTCATCTGCATGACCCCTAAATAAAATGTTTAACTGTAAGCTGCTCTCTTGACTTTGTTTGCTCCTTAGCTGGTGCTGCAGGTATCTGATATCAGTTGTGTAGTAATCAGCCTTTGTCTCATTGCCCAGACTGTGTTTGGGACAGCTTTTAATTCTATCAAAAAAGAAACTAAGGGCCGATGCAGACTGGTACAAAGGGCTGGCCTGGGGGTGGAGTTGGGGCATGCTGGCCACCCTGACTCCACCCTGATTACATCCTGATGCCACACATCCGTCCACATGGCACATGGCATCAGGATGCCCTTTTGGCACAGTGTGCACACACACTGTGCCAAAAGGGTGCAAAAAAGCTGCCATAGTGGTTGAAAGGGTGGCCTTTGCCACCCCCCAAAGGAGCGGTATTTTGCTGCTCTTTTGGGTGCAGCAAAAAGGAGGATTGGGGCTCCAATCCACCACTCCCAGGCAGCCAAAACCCACCCCAAACAGGCTGTCTGTATTGGTCCTAAGATTAGATAGTCTACTTGTCTTTGAGAAACTCATGCTGGCTCTTCTTTCTAAGTGTGTGCAGGATTAATGATCAGTTCAAGAATCCTTAGTGGTATAGACCTCAAGATGTCTAGGTGGTAGTTACTGAGATCCTCTCCTTTTTTAGAAGATGAGAAGACTGAGACAAAGAAATGTTGAACAGTTCTACCTTTCCACTGTCCCTCTGTTAGCATTTCACCATCTTCTCTATCCATCCATATCCATTCCCATTTTATTATTGTTAACCTCCTAGCAAACATGAGCTTTAGCATTTCTGACTTTGTCCCTACAAGTACTGGTTAATCATTTGTATTCCTTTTTGGTGATTTTCCCCTTCTCCATTTCTTATACATGACTCCTTTTGAGCGTGTTGAGTCCAATTTTAAACTCTTAATTCAATTTAGCATGCCTTCCTAGTTGGGATACATTTCTTAGCCCATATTTTGAGATGTACTAGTATATGGATTTCTAACAGTAACCAGGTTGTCTTACAATATACATGTATATAACTTTAGATTGGAAGTAGCAATACCATTTTAAAATATTTATTTGAATTAATTGTGAAGAATGAGGCTAATTATCTTAAATAGATAATGATCCTCTTGAAATCGATAATAATTTCCCCCTCCTTACAAAATAAATAAATACTAAGCAAAGTACAAAGTTTGGTTTCTAGCAATACATGCATTGTTCCTAAGTCACACAAGCACATTTGCAACCACGTTGATTTTATGTATGATTTTTGGCCAACAACAAGCCAGGTGTCTGCCTTTGGGATATGGCATTTTTAAAGCAAAGATTGGCTCAGTCAAACCAATTAAAATCCAGGCAACACAGAAAATTGCATGTTTATCTATTCCATTGCAGAACAGGTTGCCATCTGTCTATGGACTTCATTCAGGTGATCTTTGCTTTGGTACTTGTCATCTTTTCATATATATCAATGCAGTGTCCATTTCTTCTAGATTAAATGGTCACTATCCCCACCTTCTTCAGTCTCAGCCAGGGCTTTTGAAATATAATTATAGCATATTCATTGTTTGCTAGAACACATCTTCCCATGATTTATTCCACTGTGCATCCATTTTTCAAACATTATTTCAACAAAAGAAGTCCTGTCAGAAATGAACAGATAAGGAAAAATACATTTACATTCTGTTGAAAAGACGTTAGGATTTATATCAATTGTTTTTAACAGAGTGAACTGGAGGACTGAAGTCTTATTGGAGTGAGGTCTTCTTGTCAAGATGCCTGTTTTTTATACTGAGTATCTGAAAGATGACTGGATTTTTCTTCTCTCCATTAGTGGAACCAGTCTCAAGTCATGGTATTTGACTGCCTAACAATCATCCTGAATGATGCCTGCCTCCTGTTAGAGGGAAATACTAGTACACTACTCAGATGCCATTTATTGATGTTATTTATACCCTTCTCTCAACATACACACATACCAATATAGTGCATGGTAGAGACAACTCTGGGTACAGCTGATGAGGCTCTTTAACCATTTATTTTGTCATCATTTCATTTCAAATTCTATCTTATTGCATATGACTACTAGGGTAACCTGGCTACTCTGTGTAGTAAGGCAAAATATAAACTGAATTATGTAGGATTGCTTGAACAAATAAGATTTCATTTGGGATTGGGGCAATGAAATTGAAAATGAATGGTGAATCACATGCAGCTGAAATGCTTGAATAAAATAAGATTTCAGGTGAGATTCAGGCACAGAGGAAAGGGTTTTTACAAACTTATTTTGTATCTGTTCTTTGTTTTCCTCTAAACTTAACTTCAAATGTCTCCTATATCTTTTTTCTCTTTCTTCACCATAGAATTAACCATTCAACTCCCATCCCTTTCCAGGTAGGGTTAGGGTTAGGGTTAGGGAATCATGGGAATTGTATTTTATTGT
>CM034704.1:9121195-9141108 GCA_020142125.1 Phrynosoma platyrhinos
TTCCCCAAGGCTTATGATGGCTTGCAAAAAAGAGGAATGGCCTCATCCTCACCATGTTGCCACTTGTGTCACCAGTGATGTGCAGATGACTGACATGGCACAAACTAGTGGAAATGATAATCGTGCCAAAAAAGAAGTGATTACAAGGAAATAATGAAAAGATCTGCTTTCATAGTGAAAATGATAGAACTTTTGGAACCAATTCACTGACACTGAGCAAAGGCAACCAGTTTAAATGTAAGTGGAAATGAGGCCTATGTTTCATTTCCACCTTCTCATTAGAATAAACCATATATATTGGGTGAGCTCTCTCCTAGCATGACAATAGCCTTCTGATCACACTTTCTAACAACAGATAAGTACTTGAATTACTCCCTGAAGCCCTGATGGTAGGATAATTCCCTTAATCTACTAACTAATTTGCTGATTAAGTTTGAAATCCAATGCATATCTATTTAGAAGATGTCAGTGAGGCATACTCACAAGTACAGATGCAAAACTGCAGCCCAAACTTCATATGATTAATGATTAGGATTTAATTAAAAGAGCAGTAGTTCAGTTTCTAATATATGAGAGAAAGAATACCTATTTGTTAATTTTCTCCATACATACAGACTTGTATGTATTTCTATATTTTCTATATTCTTGATTCCTCTATCTACAGCCCATAGACAAATGTGAATAACATGTAATGATGACTTTCCCCCTCTTACTTTCAATATTCTTTGCATATTCAATATTCAATATTCAGTATTCAATAATCTGTTTCTCTTAAATGATTAAAAAAAAAAACAGCTTTCAGGATTATCCTGCAAAATAGGAGTAGATTCCCATTGGTAATGAAACCATTTTGAATTTATGCTAAATATGCATGATTTCAGACTTTATTATGTTTGTGTTGAGCTAGACAAGCCTTCAGAGAGAGAGAATGAGAGAGAATTATGACACTGTATATTATTCATCATAATGCAATATCCCATCTACTATATTAATGTAACTCCGCACTGAACTATTGCAGAGGATGATCTCTTGCACAGCAGTTCAAATCTGATAAAATATATACTGATGACAGTAATCCCCCAAGAACGTTTAATGTGTTGAGCATTGCAAGACAGGAATCAAAGCAAATACCTATGACATTATGAGAATGGATAAATCATTCCTATTTCAGTGTGCAACATTCTCTTCCATGATTAATTCAATACTTTTGAAATTGCCTGATGTTTTTCAGTTTCATGGGTTAGAGTCCTACAGAAATTTACCATGTCATTTTCAAGGGATTTCAGAGATAGTTTTCAGCATGGGACTGTTATTCCAAGACAATTAAAATGTTTTTTGCAAAAAAAAAAATGCAAGTGTTTATTGTATCTCTTCCATCTGCTTCTATTTTTAAGTAAGTAAAGGGGGTTGCAGACTGCCAGAAATAGTGCAAATTGAGTCCACTTTTAGGGTTAGGGTTAGGGTTAGGGTTAGGGAATCATGGGAACTGTATTTTATTGTGGCACCAGATCTCTCTGACAGAGAAGGCTCAATGTCTCAGAAAAAAAAAAAAAAAACAATTCCCATGACTCCCTAGCACTAACCCTAACCCTAAAAGTGGACTCAATTTGCACTATTTCTGGCAATCGCAACCCCCATAGTAAACTTTACTCTTGTATCCCACCTTTTGCCTGTCAGGCAATCAAGGCAGCTAACAAACAGTTCCTTAAACACACATAAAAGTATATTGTGACATAGTAAAACAATTAACCCCCCCCCTTTAAAATTACATATAATACCAATTATAAATTAAAATAACTGGCGTATTCACCAGTGATTATAAAACCATCTATAAAACTTAAAAATCTAAACATAAAATTAAAATTGGATAATTATAAAGAGGGAGAGGGAGAGACATATGTTAGAAGGTCTAAACTATTCATGGAAGGCCTGCCAGAAGAAATCCACTTTTATGGCTTTTTTGAAATTCTCCAAGCTCGTTGCTTGACAGATCTCTTCCAGCAGTCCATTCCATAGTGTGGGAGCAGCGACCGAAAAAGACCTCTGAGAGGTTGCTATTAATCTGGTTCTCCTTGATTGCAGCAAGTTCCTACCAGAGGATCTAAGAGTCTGGGGAAGATTGTGTGAAGGAGGCAATTGCTTAGATAGGTTGGACCTAGACCATGTAGGGCTTTAAAGGTCATTACCAACACCTTATACTGTGCTCAGAAACTAATAGGCAGCCAGTGAAGGGATTTCAAGATTGGAGTGATGTGATCCCTTCTTGATTTTCCTGTAATTAGCCTGGCTGCCATATTTTGTACCAATTGTAGTTTCTGAACTAGGTATAAAGGTAGCCCCATGTAGGGTGCATTACAGAAGTCGAGTCGTGAGGTTACCAGTGCATGTACTACAGTTTCTAGGTCCTAATTTTCCAGGTAAGGGTGCAGTTGGCATATCTGCCGAAGCTGATAACAGGCGCTCCTGACCGCCACATTCACCTGATCAATCATGTGAAGCAATGAATCTAGGAGCACCCCCAAACTGCAAACACAGTCCTTTGAGGAGGGTGTGACCCCATCTAAGACTAGACGTTGTAACCCAATACCTGGCTTAGGGGCCTCAACTGTAAGTACCTCTGTCTTCTCTGGATTCAGTTTGAATTGGTTTTTCCTCATTTAGTCCATTACCACTACATGACAGTGATTGAAGGGAGAGATACCATCTGTCGTCATGGCTGATGACCAAGACATGGAGAAATATATTTGGGTGTCATAAGAATACTGATAACATACAGCCCCATGTCTCTGAATTATTTGTCCCAGCGGCTTCGTATAGATCAGGGGTAGGCAACCTTTCCCCTTTAAGGGCAGAGGGACTTCAGCTCCCAGAAGCCTCAGCCATGTTGGCCAATAGTCCCATGTTGGCCAATAGCTCCTGGGATTCTGGGAGCTGAAGTCCCTCGGCCCTTAAAGGGGAAAGGTTGCCTACCCCTGGTATAGATGTTAAAGAGCATCGGGGACAGAATGGCACCCTGAGGGACAACAGCTCTTTTTTAGATGTGCAACTGTCCCTGAGCATCACCTTCTAGAATCTCCCTGAGAGGAAGGAATGGAACCAATGAAGTACAGTGCCTCCAATCCCTAACCCTCTCAGGCATTCCAGGAAATGCTATCAAAGGCTGCTGAGTGATCCAAGAGCACTAACTGGGTCATGCTTTCCCTATCGATGTCTTGGCAAAGGTCATCTACCAGAGCAACCATGGCAGTCTGCACCCCATATCCTGTTCTGAAGCTGGTTTGAAATGGATCTAGAAAATCGGTTTCATCCAAAATCACTTTGAGTTGAGAGGTGATGGTCCGCTCAATTACCTTGCTCAGGAATGGAAGGTGGGAAACAGGTCTATAATTTTTCAGGTCCAGGGGGTCCAGAGAAGGCTTCTTAAGGAGCAGTCTCAAGATCGCTTCCTGTAGACAAGATACTAATACTCCTTCCCTAAGGGACACATTGATGGTCTCTTTAAGAAACATCTAGGATTCAAGGTTTCAGGCGACAAGGGAGTCAGAGTCAGATGCTTTCATCAGAGAATGCAGATAGACACAGATAAAGAAGCTCAGCATCTCTCAGCTGTTTATATTGGCCCTGTTTGGTATTTGCTGAGCATTTTTCATATAATCTCTGAGAACACTGGAGGCACGCTCTTTCTGTCCTTCTCTGTCTAAAGGTAGGTACTTCCTCGTCCTGCTCCTCTATGTCTCCCAGGCCTGGAACCTCTGCTGGGGGGAGGCTAGGCTGTTGAGTGATGGGCTCAGCAGCCATTGGGACAGCAGAGCTAGGTCCTGGCTCAGCTAACTCTGTAAGAGCAGGCAGAGCAAAACTAGGGCCTGGCTCAGCCTCCTCGTCTTCCTTGTCCTCTGAGTCCTCAGCCTGGCTGGCCATGACACCACCCCAGTGTGGTTGGCTGGGTGTCTTCTGGGCATCTGTTTGGCCCTCATGTTGATTTAGTAGAACTGTTATTTCTTACATATTGAGATTGTTTCTTCTTGGTGTAATAAGGTTTCATTCAATCTCCACCTTATTTGCATAGGTCACAATCGAAGGGAAATGGTTATAGGGTTGTGATCTGTGAAGGATCTAGGTAATATATTGGCCTTATCTTCTAGCTATTTTCTGAGAGACCCAGATCATATTTGTCCTGGACCAGGAATGCTGTATGTTAGAGAATAATGTAAAGTATTTACTATTATGTTCTTTATTTTTTTTAATTTAATTGTAGTTCTTCTATAAGTCTGAAAAAAATTAGGGAGTTTATTTTGTGTCTCACTTACCTTTTGCATATTGCTTCTATCCATAGTTGAATCTAACACTTTGGTCCAGTCTCCAAGTAAGCAGTGTCTTTCATAATTGTGATTCAATATTACTTTCTTTAAGTCCCTAAGGAAAGTTGAACTTTCTTTACAGGAGATATAAATGCCTATTGATAGCAGGGACAGTCCTTGTAGGGCGCCCTGTATCTCTACAAACTTCCTATGTATACCTGCAAAAACTAATCATGATGCAAGAGACAATTTTACATATATAGCTACTCATCTTGTCTTGACTTCATCTTTAAGTAAAATTATTTACAGGTAGATCTGTCACTTCAGCACCAGAAACAACAGGGTTAATAATGCTATGTGTGTGTTTCTTAAATTTGTCATCTTGTTCATCTTCTTGGTCTTTCCTCTCTACTGTCCCTACTTCTGTATTGTGATCATGTCTATCTCCATTCTTGATCTTTTCTGACTTGGAAATCCTGGGTTTGTTATTCATACTATCCTGATCTAGATCAAGTCTATGAGCCAAAGCAGATGGCTCGATTGTACCAGGACCACAGTGCCCACATGGCTCATTCCCAAAGTGAGCTACCCCCATGGTCCCAAATGGGCCACCAGCAGGAGAACACTGAATCCTCTCCTGAAAAGTCTGGTTCCTACCACCTTGGGATGGCTTCAAAGGCTGTGCACTTTGAGGGTATACAGCCAGAAGCCACTTCTTTTGGCCAATCTGTTTTGGGCCTGAGTTATGCAAAAAATCCTGCAATTTTCAACAAAGTTTAGTCAAAACCTTTGTCCGTTGAATGTAAAAATGGTACCTTCTAGTTGAGCCCATTTAAACATCTTTATATCTTTCAATTTAGAGATGAGAAATTCATAATCTTTGTGATTCCTTCAGATTCTTATTGGAGTCTCACCTAGTAAGATTAGGGGTTGTCCTTGACTTTACAGTGGATGTCTATTGTACTCCTCAAGTTATCTTGCCCCTTGTGTTTCTTTTTATATATTGGACCATAATGTCCCTTGGTAGTTTTTTTTTTCTTAGCTGCAATACTTGAGTTAACTCAATAGACCATTTCAATTTCATTATCCATAACTTCTTCCACTTCCAAGGATTTAGCAAGAATCTCAACTATTCTCATCCTTATATTCTTCCTAGCATTTTCCTGCCAAACTCTCATCCAAGACTCCATTTGTTTTTGTTCAATTAATGCCATGTGATCAAATTGCTTTTCAATATCAGATTTGGACGAGTCTAATTTTTTACTTCAATATATCAATATCTTTTTTTTAAAGGTATCAATGCCATTACTGTTTTTACTTATATTTTCTTTTACCTACTTGAGTGTATCTTGCATTTCATTTATCTGTGATTTCACTTCCACCAAATCTTGTCTTATCTCTATCATGTATAATCTTATCTCTTTCATAAGTTTCTTATGATATTCTGGTAGTTTGTCAATTGAATCCCTTCTTCCTTAAGGATATGTAGGTCTTGATTTACCTAATCTCATTTTGAGGTATTTGAAATAATTTAAGCACCAGAAAGTTGTGTATAATCCCCTAGTCTAGGAAGTTTCAAAATAATCACTAATCTTAATTGGTTTGATAACCATTTTGTTATTTTTTAGGATCATTTTAGTTAATTAAAGTAAAAGAATCAATAAAGGGCAATATGATTTGGCACACATCAAAATGAATCAATTTTGTATATCAGTATCTATTTCTGCATGTTTCTTGTTCTTTTCTTCTTTAAATAAAATGAAAGAACCTGTAACCAGCAGTAAATAGTTAGATTGAAAATTAAGGGCCTTTGCAGACTGCCAGAAATAATGCAGCTTTAGTCCACTTTAACTAACCTGGCTCAGTGCTAGGGAATCATGGGAACTGTAGTTTATTCTGAGGCATTGAGCCTTCTATGTCAGAGAGCTGTTGTGCCACAATAAACTACAGTTCTCATGATTCCCTAGCACTGAGCCAGGGCAGTTAAAGTGGCCTCAAGTTGCATTATTTCTGGCAGTCTGTAAAAGCCCTAAGCAAACTGAGACCAATTTTGTTCAAATCGAATCAAATCAGTTTTGAATTGCTTAAATGGAACCATACTAAATCAATTTTATGTCAATATCTGTATCTATATTTCTCATCCTCTTCTTCCTTCAACCACAAGTACAAAAGAACAAAAGAATGCAATCTGAAATTAGATTTCCTTCTTTAATTCAATTTTAGATTTAAGTCAGTTTAGATATGCTGGATCTGCCTTCTTCCTTACATGAGCAGCATCAAAACAGTTACTCATTAATCAACCTGTAAAAGTTAAATGTGAAAGTTTAGCAATCCCATCAAACTAGAGAGTTTCTTTAGGTGTCACATTTGGGTGTTTAAGAAATTTGTACAGAGCTAAAGGGCCCTTTGGGTGGCTTGAAATGGCATGGTCATTGACATAGTCTTGTTGCCTAAGTCCCCTACATTCTACCACAGACATCAACAATTGCATTATTGTCAATGTGCCACTAATGGGCAATAAGATGCACATCAGTGATTTCTTGAGTCTCGCTTTCCCAGAAGACAATTCTCTGACAGCTCTAATCACCCCCTGTCAAGTGCTATCCCCAAAGCAAAGAAGCTTTGGAGACAGCTTTTCTGTGCCATATTCAACATGGATATCTGAAAAACTGTGTGTTTTCTGAAGGCCTCTCACTTTGGGGAAAAATTACTGAAATTACTTGCTGTTCTCGAGAAAAAACTTATTGAAGAATTACATCCCTACATATGACAAATAGAAAAACACCATGTCTAATAGTAGAGAATATTTTCCATTTACATAACTATATTTTCTCATGCAAAGGGATCTTGTAACACCTTTGAGACTAACTGAAAAAAAGTTCATACCATGAGCTTTCATAGACTTCAGCCTGCTTCCTCAGATGCATGCTTTATGCTAGCTTATCCATGTGTGTTAGGAAATAGGATGAAATCTATAAAAGCTCATGTTACCAACATATTTCTTTCAGGTAGTTTCCAAGGCATTACAAAATCCCTTTGCAAACTGATTTTCCAGACTAAGAACTATGTATTTTCTTGACATTTTTTGCACCCTATAGCAATATTTTGGTTACTTCCATAGTTGCAGTTATGGAGTAAAAGGGTTCATTTTCAATCATCTCTCCTTGTCCTCCCCACCTAATGTGCGCTACAAAAGAATCCTATTCCTTTGGCTGTATATGCAAGTGCTGCGGGGAGTAATAGAAGGACAGATCGACTGGCTTCTGGAACCAGGAGCCAGCCCATCTGTATGTCTATTACTCCCCACAGCACCTGTTGTTGTTGTTGTTTACTTTGTAGATAGCATTCTACACTCTGCTCTGTTTTAAACATTGTTTTAATCTATGATTTTTAATGATTTCTTAAGGGGTGGGAGGGGCTGGGTTTTGGGACTGATCTTATTGTGCTGTATTTTTATGTTGTAAGCAACCCCAATTGCTTGGCAAAGAGACAGGATCTAAATTATTATTATTATTATTATTATTATTATTATTATTATTATTATTCAGAAAATAGTACAGTGTCCACTCCTCCATGTAATATTTTCATGTTGATCCTCATATTTATTAACCCAAAAAGTTATCTCAGAGGTATAAAAAGGGATACTAGCAGAAAGGATAGTTCAGGGAGGAAAGGGTATTTGAATTTTATTGCATGGCTCTTCTATCAAATATGAGCTTTCTTGGGACAGTCCAGTATAAAAATCTGGGGAATTCTATTGTTTTGCTATGGCAGCATTTTATTCTGCTAACCAGTTCTTCCCCTCCCAAATTCTGTTGAATGATATATAAATAAAATAATAGCCAAAATAATTACCAATAACAACAAAAAAACAGAAATAAGTGAACTTTTGTATAATGATAATTCATAAAATAAAAGTGAATTTATGAAATATATTAGAAAGTCTAATTTACTAACAGAAACAAATGGAGGAGTAAAACAGAAATGAAAATTCTTGCACATCCCTAATCCTAATAACAAGGAGTGCTCAATGTAAAACTTTGGCATTACTGTCAGCCCAAATTAGGCCTTTTTCCTTCCTCCAGTGTGCATTTGAATAGAGTCTAAGCCACAAGAGTATAAGCAGATTCATAACACATCAGACATGAATCCCTGCTTTATTACACAGTTGCTCATTTCTATTCAAATGGCACAGCCTTTAGATTTTTCACGACTTCATCACACTTTCATTTTGCTTCTATTGCCTGCTAAAATTAAATTGTGCAAGCATGACATTTTACAGAGAGCAAGAACCATATCACACTTTCTGAGCCTGGGTTCATCATTACCAACTGTCACAATGCTGAGAGTAGCATCATGGAAAAGTGATAATTCCATGTCATACTCCCACAGGTCCTGAGAATAACCAGCCCCTGTTTTTTATTAGTAACTGGTATTTGAGAAGCTCTTCAGGAGGCAGAAGCACGACAACAAATTCCTGTCCAGAAAACTGTAGTATCTCCAAGATGTAAACAATGCACCCACAGAATAACTATATAACCACCTTGGCCATATTGATAGCTGACATTGGGAATGGAAAAAAAATATTTGATAGCTATCAGCCACCCATACAGTGAATCAGTGCACCCAGTAACATACTACAATCACAGAGACCCCATTTCCTCCCTTCACCCTATGGCTCCTTTTTGTACTGGCTAGTTTGTTAATGGTTTTGTTAAATCCATTGCATTGTTTACAACCTGCCGTGTTTGGCATCATTTCACTTCATGGGATGTGTGATAGGTTAGTGGTGTGATGTGTCAATGGTGCTGCTGACCACCCTTTGGGTTCAGACAGTCAACCAATTACAGATCAACCTAACAGTAGCATTGTCTATCCCACATTTTACTAGCTTGCTTGAAAGAATATTATGGGGAATCTTGTCAAAGTTCTTACTGAAATCAAAATATGCTATATCTACAGCATTCCCTTCATCTGCCAGAATCTACCTGGATCTTGCAGAAATGGACAAGTTGGTGATACTGATTAAAGATAAGACAACTGGTTTTGAGAAAGACTGGCCAAACTATAGAATTCTGAAAAAAAGAAATGAGGTGGAACATCTACTATAAAATTTGAGGAATACTAAGAGAAAAGACAGTAGACATATAAATATAAATAAAGGACTGAAGTATATATTAATGACAAATGGTGAAAAGA
Organism: Phrynosoma platyrhinos; assembly: GCA_020142125.1. Classification (NCBI taxonomy): domain Eukaryota; kingdom Metazoa; phylum Chordata; class Lepidosauria; order Squamata; family Phrynosomatidae; genus Phrynosoma; species Phrynosoma platyrhinos. Next base: position 9,130,693 of record CM034704.1, read on the forward strand.
TATTGAGAATAATTTGTAAATATGTGAATTACCATAGATATATTGCGATTAAGATATGTGAATTGTTGAGAAAATATCAATTACAATTACAATTCAATTTATTCGGTCCTTGACCAGTATACAAATATATACAGATATAAAATATCATTATTAAAATCATTAAAATATTATATTATGAGAAAATATAATCATAATGATCATAAACAATCATAATGAATGAACAATTGAATCCTAGATTCTGATTTTTTTTTACTTCTAAACTATATAAATTCCTCCCCATCTTCCCAGCAGATATTTGATTTCTCCCCAGCAGATATTTGATTTCTCTCAAATATCTGCTGTAAAAGTAATTCTGAACTTACTATCCCTCCAACTTCACGTGTTTCATGAACTACAGTGAAGCATTTGATTGTATAGATCATGAAAAGCTATGGAATGCATTCAAAGACATGGGGTGCCACTACCTCTGGTAGTCCTAATGAGGAATCTGTACCAGAATCTGGGGAAATAAGGTGACTCACAATAAGCAAAGAGATCAGGCTTCATCCTATCACCCTACTTGTTTAACTTATATGCTGAAAACATCATAAGAAAAGCAAAATTAGAATCAGAAAAATGAGGAGTTAAGATAGAAGAAAGCAACATTAACAACCTAAGATATGCGGACGACACCATATTATTAGCAGAAAATATTCAGGAATTGGAACAGTTAATAAGTTAACAGTTAATAAGGAGAGCCAAAAATGAAAGTGCAAAGGCAGGTCTGATGCTGAACATGAAGAAAACAAAAATAATGACTACAAAAGAAATACACAAGTTCAATCTAGACAACGAGCAAATTGAAATAGTTAAAGAAAGACCATATCTATGATCAAACATTGACCAGAATGAAGACTGCAGTCAAGAAGTAAGATGACTAGAGGGAGAAACAGATGGGTAAAGTAAGCAGGTTTCAGGCTGGCTTCAAGTTGGAACTTTATATGACATGGGCTTTGAAGCTGGCTGTAAAGCACATTCTAGCCATCTTATGCTTTTCCCCTCTTCTTCCTGGAAAGTGTGCACCTTTGCTTGTACATATAAATGCACCAACACCAGTGCAGCTTTAAAGAGGCACTCTTTCCAAACTCTAACCCTAATTGAGCATGTAAATGCCCCATCACAGGAGTGCATTTAAAAAGAAAAGAGCTGCCATACACAAGTGGTGGGGGTGGCAATACCCAAAAGAGAAACCATGGAACCTCTCACAGAGATGAGTACAAAATACACAAAACAGACAGTCAAAGAGGGGGCATAGGGTGAAGGGGGATTTGTCTGAATTGATAGCACTTTAGTAGTTCTGTTTACTGGCCAACTTTAATGATGTATACTGCTTAAAAAATGGTGTCTTCCATTTTTAAAACAGTTTGCATTTAAATTTGATTTACTCATTGTTTTTAAGCATAAAAGTGGCAATGCTGAAAGTAAAACATTCCCCTCAGTTAATAAGTTTCCTTAATTCTTCACAATACAGTTTAGGGAATTTAAGAAAGTTGCATGTATGACACTAGGTTTCCTCAGAGGCTAAAACATGGAAGGGATGTAGGGATCCTTCCTCAGTCTCCCCCATTCCTACTCCATCTCAGTGAAAATGAAACACATCACCTAGATGCTAAGAATGGGAATCAGTGACACAGGAATGATCCTTTCAAGCCTTCCATGTCAGGAAAGCAATTTCAGCCAGTTAGTTTTGCTGTATACCATCACCACATCTAGTATAGGTGCTTCAGTAAAGTTGCTAAGGGACATTGCAACATAGCACCATTTTCAACATGGAATTCTCTTTTTTTTTTTTTAAAAAAAAATCTTTTGGACTGTAAGTCTGAGGGTAAGGATTCTCTAGATACTAATTTTCATAAGTCACTTCTTTGATTGATGAGAATGCTAAAAAACTATTTAGATACACAATAATATTAGGTACATTTCTACATCTGAAAATTGTCCTTTTGTTCAGCCAAAAATCATAACCTAATGGAAGAATACAACTTTTGAATTAGGTGATCACAGTTCTATTACCCAGTATCTAGGGTCAAGTAGCTGGTGAAGCAAAAGGGAGAGACAAAAGTCAATTCTAAATGAAGTAGATAAATAATAACATAGAATCATAGAATCATAGAGTTGGAAGAGACCACAAGGGCCATCCAGTCCAACTCTTTGCCATGCAGGAACACACAATCAAAGCACCCCTGACAGTTGGCCATCCAGCCTCTGTTTAAAAGCCTCTAAAGGTGAGTTTGTTGAAGCATGCTGAGCTTCAAAAGGTGGATATGACTCTCTAAAATGCCTAGAGCTAACTGTAACCAATCAGTGGAACAGACTGCCTAAGAAAGTTATGAAGTTTCTTTCTTTGGAGGATTTTAAACAGAGGCTGAATAGCTATCCTGTCAGAAGTGCTTTGATCCGTTGGACTAGATGGTCCCTGTGGTCTCTTCCAACTCTATGATTCTTTGAAAAAAGTCTCTTTCACACTGCACAGTTATAGGGCTTTCATTGCACTTTAACTGCCATCATAACATCCTATGGAATTCTGGGATATAAAGTTTTGCAAAGCATTTAAAATTCTGTGCCAGAGAGCTCTAGTGTTTCACCAAACTACAAACCCCATGACAGCTAAAGTAGAATCATAGCACTATAACTGTATATTGTGAAAGATGGCTTAGTGGGGGAAATATCTCCTCAAAGCATTCCTGGGGAAAGGGTTTAAGCATTGTATGCCAGTGCTCTTTACAGAGTTGTGGTTATTATTGTCAAAGGTGGACATTGCATAATTATGTAACTGAGAAAGGAGTTGTATAGTTTATTAAAATGAGTTCAGTGTGTACAAGTCAGTGTCATGTCATGTGAAACGTAATTGTTTGTATCACTTAGATTCCTTAATAGCAACCTGAAGCAACATTACCAATTAAAAATCTCCAGCAGACCATTCCCCTATAAGAGGAAACAAGTTTAAAGTTTTCTTGTTGACATTTGAATGGATAAATTGCTAGAACTATTAGCAGATTTTTCTAATATTGCTCTCCTGGTCATTAGTAGAGCAAAAGCATAACCTTGAAACTTGCCCTGCCAGCATTGCATATTACTTTGCCACAGGGTGTGCATAATGAGGTCAAAGCAGCATTTTATAATAACAAGAAGTTAACACTGTGCTTGCACTGATATTTCAGAAGAGGGAAGGAAAACCTCCTGTTTTTGGAATGACTACAACCTAAACAAAGTTGTCTTTCAGCCAGCAGTTCCTTGTTGCATAGAGAGTCTGCCTCCTATTTTCCATGCTCTTTAGAAGTGTCTGTTGATGACAGAAGAGATTTTTAGAAAGAATAGATTTTCCCATTCTTTAAAAGGTCCAGAGAAGCCTGGGTCAGGTATGGGATAACTACTACCTGGGGATGGAGCTGTGTGATAGAATCCACCCCTGTGTGTTTACATTCCATGCTTAATGCAGGAATAAAAGCTGGTGCACTAATCTCCTAACTTTCCAGCACTAATGTTGTAGCCCCCCCCACACCAAAAAAATTCAAGATCTCCCAAATTTCCATACACTACCACACATTATAAGAGAAAAGAGGTGATGTGCATACATCCGAGGTGGGCATACTGAACCAATTCAGTCCACTAGGACCATTTTTTTGTGATTTCCAGGGCCCACAAGGGCTCAATTTTTTCCACCCCCTTTAATTGCTTATTAAATTATGATGCCCATACCTAGCCACAAACATATGGGGAGATCTTTCATGGAGCATTAAGATGTCAACTCACAAGTATGGCCTATTGGACTCTACAGGGCTTATTCCCATGTAAGAAGGTATAGAATTCCAGTCTAAAAATGATGAATTAAAAAGATGAAAAGCAAAGTTCTGTTTCTGTTATTGATATTCACTACTAAGCCCTGGGATTGGTTGGAGATAGAAGAGTCTCTTTCACTTGTTCCTGAATTGTTTCTCTGTTCACTTTGCCCTCTATGTTGTTGTTCTTGTTCTTGTTTAGTTAATAAATTAATTGAATGAATTAAATATTTATAATTCACCCTATACCCAAGGATCTCAAAACAACTTACAATAATATCAATTTTAACAGTTTAAAATTATTTAAGACACAAAATGTAATTTAAACAGACTAAAATATATTAAATTGTCATTCTATCTATACATCTACATTAATTCTAGAATTGCAGCATGTGAAATTTCCCTTGGCTCTCACTTTCTTCATTCTGTATGCACTATTCATTGAATAAATATCTTGACTACCATGAAAGTCCATGTTTTCATCAGTGCAGTGCAGTCTCTCCAGTGATTTAGAGCAAAATTATTCCATACTCTCACTTTGCAGTTGCTGTAACCAATTTGCTGCCTAGTGACAAACAATTGCCATACTCAGTGTGAATTGGTTGTTGGGTAATAGACAGGGAATCCACTGCCAACACTATACACAACTTTACTAAGGCCCTATTCACAGTATGATTTAAACTGGCTTGCAAACGGATTATACCAGATTATATATGCCTCGTTCACACTTGAGCTGATTTCAGCCCCGATTGTGTTCGGGCTGAATCAGGGCTGAATCAGGGTGAATCAGCACCAGTCTTCCTGAACTGGTTCTTTTGAAAATGGATTTTTTTAAAAAAATAACCAGTTTTCAACAGCTGTGAACAAATGTGAATGCATTTCCAATCACATTCAGGGCAGCCAGGAGGGAAGGGCAATGGGCAGAAGGTGGGCAACAGGGTGGTAACCATCCCACCAAGAAGGTCTTGGCAAACCATTTGACCCCCTCTCAGTGCTGTCATGGGGCTGTCAGGTGGCTTTCCTGGGACTGTGGATTTTTATTTCTTGCATTGCCAAGTGGCCCCTAAGTGGCTGTTTTCCACTTCTGCTGGAGTTCCTAGGAGGGCATGGTGTAGCATGTTTTTTGGAGGTTTTAAAAAGTTTTTAATAGTTTCTGTGAACTGTCACATTTGCATAGGTTCGCAGGAGAGTCACAGGTACTGTGGCAGGAATTCTCTCCTAGTATGCATGGATCCATGGGTGCCATTGGGGGGGGGGTTCTCCCTTGGGATGCATAGATCCATGGGTGCCATGGGGAATTCATCCCTGGCATGAATGGATGCATAAATGCCATGGGGGAATTCTCCCATCGGATGCATAGTAACAGCTGATGTGTACAGCCACACCTCCAAGTGTTAGCATAACCAGAAACATGCCCATGTCCATCATATGATTAACTTTAAAAAAAAGAACCAGGATGGATCAAACATTTCTGAGATTGAGAACCCATTTTATTCCAGTGCAAAAGTAAGTATGAATGTGAACTGTGTTAAATAGACATGGAGGCATTCGGTAATGGAAAATTTTGATTCAAATCGATTCTGAAATCCCAGATCTATTTGACTCAAAACTGGTTTAAATGCAAGTGTGAATGGCTAATTACTGTTACTTTAGTAACTTAGGGCCTTTACAGACTACTCAGTGCTAGGGCATTATGGGAATTGTAATTTTTTTTTGGGGGGGGGGACATTGAGCCTTCTCTGTCAGAGAGCTCTGGTGTCACAATAAACTACAGTCCCTGTGATTCCTTAGCACTGAGCCAGGGCAGTTAAATTGGCCTCAAGCTGCATTATTTCTGGCAGTCTGTAAAGGCCCTTACTTAGTCAGAACTTCCTAGAGCTTGTATGCCACTGGTATAGCCTTCAAAGACATAGCATATTTGGGCAACCCTGTCAAGTCCTGTGGGGGCCCAATTTTCCACTCCTTGATATCCCATAGGCCACATCTCACACAAGCATCCCAAAATGCCTTATTTTCCTGCAGTGTCATAACTCACCTAGTTGGATTGCAAGGACTTTCTTGCTCTAGATGACTCCCTCTCCAAATTTGAGAAGCTGGTGGCTGAGGAAGTTGAGGAGCTCCTTCCTTAGCAGAACTTGACAGACACTGCAGAGACATTCCTATCCTCTGAATTCCAGCAAACAAACAAGGAGAAACCTCTCAGCCTTTGTTACCCTGCTACCTAAACCTGGCTGTACCAGTTACCATCTTATATTCCTACTTAATATTGTTATCAAAATATTGACAACTATTTTAGGAAATAGATTGCAAAAAGTCATTTCATCTTTGGTAAGGCCTGATCAGGCAAGATTTATGAAAAATAGGTAGGGAGTTAGTGATATGCTGTGGACTTTAAATTTGCATAGAATTGATCTGCCAACTGTTATTTCTTTAGATGCTGAGGGGACTTCAACTTTATCACAAGGAAAGCAAGTGTCCTCCTCCCATCATTAAAACACCATTAAATCCTATTGATACTGAAATTAGGGGGAAGATTATCACACACCCACGTGCTTCTCTTGTTCTTTTCCCATCTGTAAACACTAATGGTGGCATTTGATATAACAGAAAATCCCATTAATACCAAATAATGGGTCCATTACTGTTTAGAGATGGGCAAGAATGGAAAAAGCATGCGGGGGTGTGAAAATCTTTCTGATTGTGTTATTAACAGGATGTAATGGAAATTTAATTATGGGAGGAGAACGCTTGCCTCTTCTGTGTAATAATATTATTTGACAAAAATTTTCTGGCTATTTATTTTCATAGTATTGGATAATTTTGAACTTCCTAAAATATTTTTCAAATGGATAAAATGCTATATTTGTCACCAAGAGCATGGGATACAACAATTTTTGCCAATCTTTTTTTAAACATTGAAATAAGGTACAATGCAAGGATGTCTATTGTCTCCTTTAATATTCCATTTCTGATTGGAACTCTTAGCATAGGAAATTAGATTAAAATCCAGGATTTATGCCTGCCAGTTTAGAAATTTATAACATTATTTTTGCAGATGATCTTTGATATATCACAAAACTTCAATTCCTAGAATTCCCTAGCATTGAGCCAGGATGGTTTAAATGATCTCAAACTGGATTATATGTGTTTTGGACCAGAGAGAGGGTTCAAATCATAAAAGGAAATTTTTAAACCTTGTTTTTGTCTTTTATTAAAACTAGCTTATGGGAAATTTCAGTATAGAACAAAAAAGGTTGGGAAAGCCCACAATTAACAAAATACCTTTTAAAATTTCTCTCTCTTTCTCTCTCTTCCTCTCCCACACCCACAAACATACCTACATAGTAAAAATATTCATAGATAGAGTTAGGTGAACTCACAAAGCAACAAAGAACTTATTTATGCAAGATGAGCTCAGTATCTTCATATAGTAAAACCTGTACAAGATCCTTGTTTTTATACCTTTCATGGCCTTTGATCTTTATATCTAGGGAGCTCACAAGCTTCAGCTTAGATAATGGGATATATATGCAGAAAATATATATCCAGAGCAGGCTTAGAATCAGAGGCAGGAAGAGTGAAGATAGAAGGAAGGAACATTAACAACCTAAGAAATGCAGATATCACAACATTAGTAGCAGAAACAAATAAAAAACTTGGAGCAATTACTGAAGAAAGTCAAGGAGGAAAGTGCCAAGGTTGGATTAATGCTGAACATTAAAAAAAGAACAATAAAAAATAATGACCATGGAATATCTACAAGAATTCACCCAGACAATGAGAAAATTGAAATAGTCAAAGAGTTATCATACCTTGGTTCAAATTCTGATCAGAATGGAGACAGCAGCCAAGAAATCAGAAGACTAGGATTAAGAAGGGCAGCTATAAAAGAACTAGACAAAATCTGAAAATGTAAAGATTTACAACTGAAGGCTAAAGTGAAGATAGTCAAAGCCATTATATTCCCCATCATACAAATGTGAGAACTGGACAGTGAAAAAAGTGAATAGGAAGAAAATCAACTCATTTGAGATATGGTGCTGGAGAAGAGTGCTGTAGATACCATGGAGGGCCAACAAGATGAATAAAGGAATAGATCAAATGTGAACTCTTTCTGGAAGCCAAGAGGCTTGGACCTGCAGGACCTGAGGAGAGAGGTTGAGGACAGGGAGTCTTGGAGGTGTCTCATCCAGGGGGCCAAGTCAAAGTTGACTCAAGGACAGTTAACAACAAGAGGTTATAGGTTAGGGTGTGGAAATCTTGAGATTTATGGAACTGGATCTTTTTAAAACTCAACCCATAACTGCTGTTTGACTTATCTTGCATATACCGTACTTCTTGTTTTGAACTACAAGTTGGTTGTTTTACTCCCTCAGAGCATTTGAACTTAATTATATGGAGACCTCACAAGTCATAAACCTAGGGTGAGGTTCTCAGAGGTTTATGGAACTTGTTCTTTTTGAACTCAGCCCATAATTGACTTTTGACATATTTTCCCCTTGAATGGGAGAAAAAATAGCTTGTATCATCTATCCTCTGGTCTATTAGAAGCAATGCACCTGTTTTTTCCTACAAGAGCTGGCAAAATTTCAATAGTGGAACATCATTTATTCACAACCAGCATTTGTAAAAAAAAAAAAATGAATAAAGCAACAACAGCAGGATTTGTTGAACATTCTTTTTTTGCATATATTAGAAACATTGATAGGGTACCAGCAGAACAGCACACTTGTTTTGTTCAACATTCTTTATTTACAGATGTTAGAAATCTTTTATAGGGCAACAAATAGAATTGTTTTATTCAATGCTATTGATTTACAGATGTTAGAAAACATTCAGAGGGTCTCTTTTTAATAACACTTCAGGCATAACCTAAAAATTCTTTTGTCATAGGTTTCAGCAAAGAATTTAAACCATGAAATGATTTTTAACTTATTTTCATAAAACTTATTTTCATAAAAGTAGTTAAAATATGGTTGCTACAATCTTGGGTTGACTCCACTATATTCAATGAGTATGGTACTAGAATTATTAGGTTAATTACATTTCTGAAAAAATATATTACTACATATATTTCTCAAATGTTTAGCTTTTTTTTTTAAAAAAAATCATCTTAATAAAGCATGTGCCTCTTTTGATTTCTGGGCTGCACACTGGGATTAGAAAGCCAAATGTTTTTTTTTTCTCTTGATATTTATTGAAAAGGGTTTTTTTAGAATCACATAAATGAACCCTCTGGTGACACATCTAATGGTCATCCATCTTTTCTTTGTTGGAATTGGTACTGATTCCAGGCCCCTGATCCTTTCCATTCTGAAATGTGCAGGTTGTGTTAGCACCAGCAATACAGATGCCAAAATATTAAAGAAAAAAGTTTAGAAGATATTCTGTCCAACTTGTTTTCATTATAATTCTCAATATATGCTTACAGACCTGTACTTTTCCAGTGGATGGCAGCCTCTGTAAAGCTATAGTGCATGGTGAATGGACATTTCTTTCAGAAACTTGTATATCATTGAAGGTTCCAGGTACTTACAAATTAAGAACACTGATTATTGGTTTTTGGTCACCATCAAGATAGCCCCAAACCCTGCAGAGAGGTTTTTTTTTTTTTTAGTTTTAGTTTTTAAATACACTATTATTTCAATTTAATATATAGAAAAAAATGTACATTTTAGTAAATTCTTATAAAAAAACAAATGAAAAGAAATTGGCTACATCCAATAGGTACAGAAATATAAGCAATTTGTACTTGCCATTTAGCTATTAAAGTTTATAAGCATCTTAGAAGAAAAAGATGGCAACTCTAATTCAAAACCACAACAATGGATAAATGCTTAGGGACACAACTCAGACTTATGAGCCAAGCACTAAAAGTCTTTTATCTGGATGCATGATCTGTCAGTTTCACTTTTAATTGTTCTCCCAAACTGTTTCCATTGAATTTAGTAAATTGTAATTTTGAAAGTTTACAAAAAATAAATGAAATCTAATTATTATCCATTGCTACTCAGCTTCAATTACACTTCAGTACATTTATGGGAGGCGTCAGGAGGGGTTCTATGTTGCGCCGGCCAGTTAAATGATACCAACTGCATGATTGGCTGGCCGTGGGGAAGTCCTGCCCCTTCCTCTGCCACCCAGCCAATCAGAAAAGGGATCTTCTAGGATCCCTACTCGCAGGTGGTCTCACATATCGTGAGACTACCAGCGAGAATTTAGGGCTATAAAGCCCATCGGCTATCATGTGGGAGCAGCCATTTTAGAACTGCAGACAAGCGACCCAACCCACCCACCCTTTGCTAATTGAGGCTTAAGTAATTATTCTCAGGCTACAGCTGGTCACCTTATGGGGCCGGGAGGGAATTTTCCCAGAGTTATTGTAACCTGGGTTTTTCGCCCTCCCTGAGAATAAAATGGGGTCTGCTTGTACTTTTTAGTTTGTATTGTTATGGATAAAAGCAACTGTTATTTGCTATTGGTCATTTTGCATTGGGGCCAAGTTAAGTTATTTTGTCACAACTGTGTGTCAGGGTCCTAGTTAGGATATGTGCTATCAATAATTAAAATACTTTTGCTGGGCAGAGACCCCCCCCCC
>CM034704.1:9141208-9167227 GCA_020142125.1 Phrynosoma platyrhinos
TTTGATTATTTGTGGTTTTGATTAATATGTTCTCTCTAGGAATCTCTTGGTCATCCAGTGCAACTCTGCCAGAAGTTGACCATAGAGCTATCCTGAGGAACCTAGAAGTTCCTAGAGAAAACATTTCTTTAGGCATTTGTAGGTCCTCCAGCATAATTCTATGATCAGCCTCTGGCAGATATTTACCATAGAGTAACATTGGAGGACATTGAGATTCCTAAAGAGATGTTCTCTTAAGTAAAAAGAATAGTTGGGTTTTTTAAATTTGCATTCTATCCATATTCACAGGGGTACATCACCCTTAATCCCAGCAAATGTAGAGGGATCACTGTATATCTATTTCTATTTCAAATGTGTGACAGCATCAAGAGTGGCAATCTAAGTTCCATGTTCGACCACAGCTTGTTTGTATGTAGAACTGACTGAAAATTATCTTTAGTTCAAAACTATTTTAAGGAGGAAGGGGGTAATCATGCTACTTGGGAAAAAAAGAAATAAGGTAGATGAATATTGTGCAAAATTCCCTGTCATATATACAGGGAAGGTTAGTAGGGAATAATAACACAAGGACAATGGTAAACTGGTGTAGTGCAATACTATTCATGCCTAGTAAAAATAAATAAACCCATTTAGCTCAGTAGGACTTACTTTCAGTTAACTGTGTATAGGATTGCAGAGTGACTAAATTCCTTTCAACCACTCCTCAATCCCTCTTTCCAGTACACAGAAGAAAACAGCTGACCTTAGTTATTCCTCAGGCATGCCTAAGGGAGAAAAAGTGTAGCTATGACACTGGCATAGAAAATATTTTCCTTTGGGTATTTGTGATGGTGCTTTTGTTTCCATGTTACTTTCAATGCCAAAGGCCTTTTCTGTATCCATATTTAAGTAGGACTTTTCTGGGTTATTTAAAAAGGATTAACAATTGGTGAACTAAGACCAGGAAAATTGTGAGTGAATAGAGGAGGAAAAGAAACATTAGAAAGCTTGTAGATTTATTATGAATTAGAAACTTATGTGGAAAAAATGGCACATTTCTTTCAGCATGCTCCACTGACCACAACAGGATTTCCATATACATTGATAAATTGATGAACTGGCCTCTCTTTCCTGCATTCATGTTCTTCCTGATGAAGCAAGCTGTCCCACTACCTGACTTGATGTTGGCCACTCACTTCAGAGAAATTTCATCAATCAATCATTTTTTATTACAGCCATTCGGCCAGTATAAAGAGAAATTTCATCAATGATGTGAGGGGCCATCTTCACATCTTTGCAAGTGTGCAGAGTCAGATTATATAAACATAGTTTATCCTTTAACTAACATAGGCCTGAAACAGATATACTTAAAAAGCCAGATTCTGCACAGCTGGGAGTGCAGTGATTACATGACGCACACTCCCAACCCACATGGAAACCACCCTGAAGCTGCACCAGGACCGCCTAAGGAGGACCAAAAAGAAGCAGATCTTTTCTGCTCCTTGCCATGGACCATTTGGGACCATGGCAGCAGGTGCCTTCTGAGTCATTGGGTATGGTTGCCATAGCCTCAGGATGATTGGTTTGGGAATGGCTTTAGGCTGCCCCTTCCTGTCCATCTGTTTCACCCCATTGTGGTAATAATATAATAGTAATGTAGCTGTAGATGCTCTGGATCTCCAACAACAATGAAATCTGCTGAACAGCTTAAGCTACATGACATCTGCTCCTTTAAGGACGAGATTTTGCAAGCATCTCCATCTGTAGTAGATATCCTGTTCCAGAGACTGATGTGTACTAGTTGAAAGTCTGTTTCTTTGGGAGAGACATTTTTGTCTGACCAAAAGTTCCTAAAGAAAAACTATACATTGAAAAGTGAAGGAGCCAAGGAAGACCAACAGCACCAGTCTTCTATCTTCTAATAAATTCTTCTGTTTTCAGCATCTAGAGGCTCTTCTTAGCTTCCTTCTTGGATTTCTATCTGTATTCTCTCAGACTTCTCTTTCAGACTTTATGACTAAGCAATATTTATTGACTGCAAAAGCAGCAATAGGGATTCATGAACATATTTTGTTGAAGGATAAAATGGATGTGAAGTCATAGGCTTTCATGGCCGGCATCCATAGTTTTTTTGTGTTTTTTTCGGGCTGTGTGGCCATGTTCTAGAAGAGTTTCCAGTTAACTAAACTCTTCTATAACATGGCCACACAGCCCGAAAAAACCACAAAAAATGATAAAATGGATCATTTGACTCTACTTGAATCAGGAGGTGGCACTCCACTTATTAGTGGTTCCACTGCTGCTTCCCCTTCCACTATCACTCCCTTAACACTTAATATGTCACTGTGGGTGAGTGGAGCAAGGCATTGCTTGTAGGTGCTGCAGTTATACCTACCTACATCCGCTGGTAAGAAGACATACCACAGCTATTGCAGGTGACTGCAACTGGTGCTCACATATTCAATAGTCTTAGAGTAGGGATTAAAAACAGAACTCTGGTCCTTCCCCTCAAAATGCCCATACAAATGCCTCTTAGCTTTGCCTTAACAAAGATTATGTTCAGTATTTATTGAACCAATTGCATGCTCTGAAGGCATGCACGCTGACCTTCCAAGACTGAACTCAAAGGACAAAGGCAGCAAGTATATACAGAGTTAGTTGCTGGTAGCTCCTTCTGCAATCAATTCAGTGCCTCAATAGAAGCCCTGCCTCCTTAGACCATGTGCTCAAGAAGAGCATGTATCCAAAGCAATCAAAAGCTTCAACATGGCCCTTAAAAAACAGTGAAAAAATAAATGATGACCCCTCAAACACAGCTCACCTTCTGCTCTCTACTCTCTAAGAACCCTGGGTTATCTAGTTACAATGATTCACAGCTAATTCAAGGCAAGCAAAATATAGTAGTCTGTCCACATGATGCAGAACTGATCGAATTCTCTGACACGAGTTGTAACAATGGTGACTAGCTTAAATGGTTTTTACAAGCAATTTAAAGACACGTGCATGAAAGACTATTTCAACAGAATTACTCCTGCTTCGGGTCTTGCTAGAAGCATTCAACTGACAGTGGTGTGAAACAGACTAGATAGATCCTTGGTCTGATCCAGCAAGGTGGTTCTTACATTATTAGTTAAATTATGCAATCTTCCTCTCAGAGTGGTTCTTTCTTAGCTTCCTAGGGACATTTTCTGTATGCAAGGAAACTATAATAATTCTTTTAGAACTACCTATTAATTTCTAAACATGACATTCTGCTTTTCTTACATATCGTCAGATATAAAAAGCTCTAAAAGACTTGGTTTAATTCAAACTTTAAACTTCAAACTGAAGTCAAACTTCTCTTTTGAAGAAGCATGTTACTTAAAATTGCTGATTAAAATTACAGATGTTTATGAAAAAGATGGGGTAGACATAGTATGATCCATATGGAAAGTTACTTTCAAGGTATAATTATTTATCATATAGATCTAGAAATATAATATAGCTCTAAAAGTAGATAACTACCATTACAGTTGCATTTTTATCCATATTTTCCAGTTCTCAAAAGTAATTAAAATTATTGCCTATTGCCAGTCTATGCTACAAGACACCATTTTCTTCTGTCCATCTCATTGTCACCTCAACACTCATAAAAAGAATACAATGCATAAGCATAAGGCACAATATGAACCAGCAATTGAAAATGGGGCTATAGGTACTTTTCTGCAGCTGAGGTTGCTGTCTGGGGCAGGAAGTGGGAGTTTGGCGGCCAACGGCTGAGTTTCTTCTTCCCAGGAGGCCTGTATCCAGTCCATCAGAGCTTGGAAGGAATACATCACAAGTAATAATATTACCTACTATATTGCATCTGTGGAATGGCAGATTACAAAGCAACAATGGCACTTTGCAAATAACATTGTTACTTTTTTGGTATATGAGTAAATTTTGGTGTCATTCTCTTCAGTTTTTTGCTTTTTAAAATAATATACTGCCTAGTAACATTCTTCCTTTCCCTGTATAATGAGTAACATTTTAGGCCATTCTCTTGATTTCTTAATGTGGGCATTTTAAAAAAAAAGCAGCAAGTAACAGAATGAATTTGTTAATGAGCACCTCAGAAAATTATTTAATGGCAATGAGTTGGAGCTTTGCAACTAACTAAAAAAGAATTTTCGAAGCTCTGTATATTGTTGTTGTTGTTCACCTTTCACAGAGATTTCTGGGGCTGAAATTATGTGACTTGCCCAATGGGTTTTCATGGCTGACTGGGGAATCAAACCCTGGTCTCCACAGTCATAGAAGTTTATCACATGGGAGGCAAAGTGCCCAAATCCCATGCAGAAATGGGATTTAAAACCCAGGGGAAACCCGCATAAGCGGGTTGATTTTCAGACACATTGTGGTTAATGAGCATTAATGTGACATTAATCCAGAGAGGAAGGGGGGAAGCAGACAGGTGGCCATGGGCTGCCCAAGGAATCTGTGCCGCGGGACCAGGCATCCCCATGCCTCGGTCCCACGGCACAACTTTGCCGCCCCTAAAAGGAGCGCTAAATTGGCACTCCTTTCACAAGTCGACGAAGGTGCACTACAGCCTTTTGCGGCGCCCCTTCGCCGACTCTTCCACTGCAGCACATGCAAATGCTGTGGCGGGAGGTACTCATCGGAGCGCCAGCCATGCAGAGAGCTGGCTGCTCCGAGGACTACCTGGGGAAGGGCTTGGGGTGCCGATCATGCGGCTGCCCCTCCCCTTCCCTGCCCCCAAGACGGCCCTTTAATCCTTCTGCTTAGGGGGAAAGTAAATAAAACTGCCGCTTTAATGCTCATTAACCCCAACGTTATCTGAAAATCAATCTGCTTTTGCAGGTTTTTTTCTGGGTTAATATGAGACGTCATCTGAAAATCAATCTGCTTTTGTAGTTTTTTTTCTGGTTTAAATCCCATTTTTGCACAGGATTCTTCATGTGTGATAAACTCTATTGTCAAACCAAACCATTATGCCATGCTGGCTCATTGGAGCTTATTTCTAACAAAGAATGCATGGTGGCTTAATATGATGCTTTGTCCTTAGATGGTGTCTTAATCTATGGAAGCTGGGGTACTTTATAAACACTAATTAACTAAGCCTAAAAACTCAAGGGATGCTGAATAGTTAATTGTCTATATTTTATTAATATACTGATTATACACCTGAGTCATTTTTAAGATGATTGATTTTATAAATGAGCAACCTGATTAAGATTTGTATGAAAAAGAGATGAAGTAAATTCAGTGTTTAAGCTGTTACTGTTGGGAATCAGATTCTGCAAGGATGTAACGATACCAAAAAACCAGCAATATTTGAAGAGAAAATACAAAGCCACTTGTCAGTCTACTCGTTTATTTGTTTATTTTATTAAAATTTCTCTGAATTTTCTACACAAAGGAGCAAGAATAATGATTTTCATAATAATAATAATAATAAATCAAGAACATGTGGTCTACTTTATTGGTTACTGTAAGGTTCCTGGGGGGGGGGGGAATGACAACACTTTTTTTTTTGTCTTATGATAGAAGTAGTGAAAGATTGTATGAGAACTGGTTCACAGAACTACCTGACAGTAGTTATTAACCACAAACTGTGCCCTTGATGCTCTACATAATTGCCAGGATCCAAGTTCCTCAGATGCCCTAGCATGGTTTATAGAAATGTGCTTTGTGTATTGTTGCATTTTAATACTGAAGTTAATTGAATACTGGATGATGGGATGTGCCGTCACAGGTTCTGGTTGATGATGTTTGTTGCCTACATTCCTAGGGATGGTTAACAAGCAGATGTGTGAGGAGTAGAAATCTTGCTGGAAGCTTAATAGGTCAGATCCATGAGAACATAAGGGGTTGGAAGGAGGGGCAACCATGGGAAAGAGAGTATGTAAGAGTGTTTTGTTCTATTGGCAAATAGGGAGCAAACCCACTCAAAGTTTGAATTGCTAGGTGCTTGGATATTTGTACTGGAACGATCCTACACATGACCATAATAATGTAGCATCATGGTCTCTGCCTTAAGAAAGTTTAAAGACTACATTTGATGGACAAGGTTGGAATGATAGGAGAAACTACGTACTGGCAGGGAGGAAATAACATTCAGTTATGGACAAAAAGATTGAAAGCATAAAACAAGGTATTGCTGTGGAAAGCTAGATTTGAATTTTCCCTTGCTAAAATGGTTGCATAACACTGCTGTTATTAAAAATGTATGGTATTATCCGATTTTCAGATAAATGGCCTCCAAACTGCTTCCTCACATGTGTAATGGTTGAAAACCAGCATTCTGTCTAATGATGGATATAAATAGTTCACCATCAGTCCTCAGATCAGATGTCATTTTTTCCTCCTCCAGCTTCAGCTTTGAAGATCTGTCTTTGTGTTCTGCTAAACTGCCATATTAGGCAGGATGTAAACAACAGATTGATAGATGGAATAAAAGGTGAGCAGGTCTCTCCATTTCTCCTTTAAAAAAAGAAAGAGGAAAAGGAGGAAAAGGAGGAAGAGGAGAAGGGGAAGGGGAAGGAGGAGGAGACCTCTTGGCATAAAATTAGCTGTGTGAGGGAAGCAAACTAGAGCTTACTGTATCTCAAATGGATTTACAGATTTAGGGAATTGGAAAAAGCAAACTTTGAACCCTCCACTTTCTTCATCTCAAATACATTTACAGATTTAGGATTTGGAGGAAACAATCACACTTTGAACTCCAACTCCCAGTCTTCTTAAGAAACATTTATAAACCTGTCAAGGGGTTTAATTTTTGAAAAAGAAAAGAAACTGCCTCAGTCAAAGGACTTAAAACCAATAATCCTTCTATTCAGAGCAATTATTATAACATATTGAAAAAAAATATTTTGTGAATCCACATCCTACCTCCCCCCCCCAAAAAAAAAAGTCAAACTGGCATTACACTCTATTCCAAGTGTGGATGGTTTCAAATGATTTTGTTAGAGCATTGGGATTAAGGGACCTGAGACACTTGCCTGGTATAATTATGATCCACATTTGTATCAGTATAGCTTGTGGTTTTATTACCATTGTAGCACATATTTACAGATGGTTACATTGATTTTATGTCTGTGAAGGAAAATCCCACCATGCTGACTTGTAGGTTCCAAATTCACAAATTGTGTGGCTTGCCGTGGACAGGTAAAGGGAATAACATGCTACATTTGTCCAGTAATTCATAGGTTTTCACAAAAGCCTAATAAAATTTGGAGAACAGACATAATTTATAGTTTGTTTCTCTTTCTTCTTGTTGTGTCAAGAAGTACACAGAGAGGAGGAATGTAGCATTTCTTTAGTTTCCTTTTGATTTCCTAATGAAATTGTTGAAGTATGAAAGGTACAATTTGGGATTCAATTAGAAATGGAAAAATTACTCTATTTCTATATCATTTTGTTTGTGTGTGTTCAAATCACTGATAAATCAATTTCTTTTTGTTTGTTTGTTTGTTTCTTTCTGCATTAACCTGAAGGTTGAAAGGGGGAGCACAATAGTTGTGTTTTACATATCCTTCCAAAATATGCATTTTTACATTTGCAATGGTATACTTGGACATAAATCCCATTTAATTCAATGAGACTTCTGAATAAATATCCATAGAATTGCATGGTGTATGTATTTTATCTTAAAGTATACATTATTGAAATACTTTTTGAGCAGAGCCATAAAATAATAAAACCATGGAGCTGGAACGAACTGCAAGGACAATCTAGTCCACCCCCCCCCCCCACCCCCCGTGGTGTAGGAATCTGTCTACCTATCCTGACTCCTCTGTGATATAAACTGACACTGTTACGGATGTTTCCACTCCTCTTCTCACCTCCACTCTTCTCCAAGACAATGCTAAAGATGTAACTAGATTAGAATAGCTCCCTATCTTAGATGGAGTTCTCAGAATAAATACTTAGGGGCTATGCAGTCAGGCAGGAAAAGGTGACCTGAAAGTGCCCTTTCTGTAAGCTGCAGCAACCACAACACCTGCCCTGAGGATGCCCTAAATAGGGACAGAACAACTGCACTGGGGGGGGAGTCAATGCAGCTTTTTCTGAGGTTAAATTGAAACCCCAGCAACTGCTGCTTTAATTTTTTTTTCATTCACTCAGATGCATGCACATGTACACAAGAGCTAGCATACAGTCTGTCATTTTGTCTGTACAAAGGTGGCTGGAGTTTGGCATTCCTGCATACATGTGTAGGACCTGTCACACACCCAAAGATAATGCAAGGATTCACTGACCTTTGCTTCTGTTGCATGTACACTTGCTGTCAGTATGCACAGCAGTTTGCATGAAAGAAGCTTTTGTGACCTCTTCTGTGCAGGTGTGCAGATGTGCATAAGACCTGCACTCCACTTCCTGGCATGATGGGGGAGGGATTCCTGGAGTAACATTTGTCCATTTGATCTGTTGACCGTGTCCCTTCCATGACCACCAGCTGTAGTATCCAGTCTGTCCACACAAACCTCCCTTGCATGTACCTCTCCCCTCCCCCCTGATCTGTGTGGGATATGTTTTGTGGAGGACGACAGAGTAGGTGTCTTTTCAATTGACAAGGGCTGCACATTCAGACAGTATCCTGAAGCTGGGCCAAATAGGAGTGGAAAAGATCTGCTCCTATTTGGGCCAGTAAAAAGCTACCTTATGTGGCCTGGCTGCAACCCCAGGGCAGCTTTAAGCAGCTCTAGCAGTGGGTGGCATGTAAACACTGCACCCCCCCTCCAAGAGCATCTTGAAAGTGGCTTTCTGTGCTGATTGTATGAACATCCCACTCTCAAGCAGTGTGGAAGCCAGCTTTTCTGCCTGGTTTGTTCCAGCCCTTAGTGAAGCTTCACTGATTTCATTAGCCACTGATTTTAACTTGAGTCTAAGGGCCTTTGCAGACTGCGAGAAATAGTGCAAATTGAGTCCACTTTAACTGTCCTGGCTCGGTGCTAGGGAATGATGGGAATTGTATTTTTTTCCTGAGACATTAAGCCTTCTCTGTCAGAGAGCTCTGGTGCCACAATAAACTACAGTTCCTATGATTCCCTAGCACTGAGTCAGGGCAGTTAAAGTGGACTCAATTTGCACTATTTCTGGCAGTCTGCAAAGGCCCTAACTCTGGAAGCAAAGATGGGACAGGGCAGCCGCACACTGGCCACCCCAACCCCACACTGACATTGTCCTGACACCATGGGCCATTATGCACAGTGCACAGCAACACGCCCTTCCGGCACAGCATTCAAACACTCTGCACTGGAAAGGGTGCTGAAGATCCTTGCACCGGCTCTTAGAGTAGCCTTTTGCCACCCCTGAAAGGAGCAGCATTTTGCCACTCTATCAGAGGCAACAAAAGGGAGGATCAGAGCAGCGGTGTGCAGTTGCCACGGCCCCAATCCATGGCTAGCAGGGGCGGCCCAGAGCTGCCTGTCTGCATAGCCCCTCAGTTTTAATTTCTCACTAATTTCACCTTTAATTTTAATTTTCAGCTTTACTAAAATAATGATGTTAGCACATATGTCAAGAATATTTCGACCCTCTAGAAATACCTATCTTTCATATCCATAAAGAGGGAGAAGCAAAATTCCACTTCTTGCATTTTTAGTTGATGAATACATGGTAACAGTGTGGTAAAAATGTACATGCTCCTCACTCTAGCAGAAAAACTGAACAGGTATCACCTTCTATATTTATCCAGATCTTCAGCTAAATGCATGAAGTCAGGGTATGTCCAACAGGCACATTCAGAGCCATAGCTGCATCTCATGAAGAGGGCAACTATCCCCAGTTTGATTTGTCTGTAGACCTCTCCATCAGTCCCAGAAGCAGATGGAACAGGAAATTAATGAGCACTTCAGAGATTTCCTTATTTGACCCTATGGCAAAACAGGTGATTATAATGGGAATTCAATAGACTTGTTTGGAATTGAAACAAAGGTATAAGTGCATGCATGACAAGGGGAGGAAAACTCAGATTGTTTGACATCTACCTAGGTTACCTCTATGAAACCAATTGACAGAACTCCATGCAACCCAAGGTACATAGTAAATGGCTTTTCTCAAATGCATCTGTCACATCCCAATACATAATGGACCTGCCATATAATGTCTCAGCTAGTGAGTAATAATGAGATGTTATGCATTCATGCTTGAAATTGTAGGTCACTTTTGATTAAGCAACTTGCACAGAAAATAAGGAATGACATTCTCATTCTGAATTCCCAATGTATTATGCAAGAGCTTAACAGCAAAACTTGTAAGAAGTAATATATTTAAAAACTAAGTAACAGGGACAAGTAAAACTAAAGGTGGTTGTGTTAGGTTCTGATTAAATCCTTAGTTCAAAATCCAGAAAGAAACATGCCTGTACTGGAGAGATAGTAAGGTAACTTGAGGTAAGAGGATCTTCACTGTCTTTAATCATGAATGGACAGAAATTGAAACAAAATGAGAAACAAACTAACATAAAAGGTAGCATGCATGTATGTCCACAGCAAGTTGCAAGTTTCACACAAAAATAAACTTGATTTTCAGAATAAACTGAGAATAATTACAAATCGGCAAAACACAGATATCCATGGGGGAGGAGACTGAGCCCGTAGAACCTTAAATCAGTTTAGTTATTGTAACTGACAAAAGATATTATCACACAGCAGTTCACGTGGGAGATGGATGTGGAATTTAAAAGTCAAAGATTGATCTTACTATGCTGCCCCGTAGGCAGGCAGTATGCAATCCATATGCAATCCAGGCTTCTCCAGGCTTGTCATGCTGTTTTTCAAACATGGGAAAATCTCATGATATGTTGCAATGCTGGCAGAGTTCACCTACCCTAAACTGTATTTATACGTACTGATGAATATCAGAAACACTTAAGGAGAAAGCAGGAGACATGCTTATATGTCTCACAGTCTCTGGCATCATAGAGTATGAAAATCCTGAGAGAGACTCTTGGGGAGGGGTTGCAGACTGCCAGAAATAGTGCAAATTGAGTCCACTTTAAGGTTAGGGTTAGGGTTAGGGTTAGGGAATCATGGGAACTGTATTTTATTGTGGCACCAGAGCGCTCTGACAGAGAAGGCTCAATGTCTCAGAAAAGAAAAAAAAAACAATTCCCATGATTCCCTAGCACTAACCCTAACCCTAAAAGTGGACTCAATTTGCACTATTTCTGGCAGTCTGCAACCCCCCTTAGTGTATTGTAAGGGTATTAGAGGACACAAAGATTGAATGAACACTGTAGTAAAGGAAAGAGAGGGCAACATGAAAAAGCACTGGGTGAAGAAAGAGTTAATGAGTTTTTATCTTGCATGGAGATCCATATTTTATCTAGTATTTTTAATTATATAGAGATATGTATACACGGGTTGCAGTATGGAAAGTTACTGCTAAATTGTAATTCACTGCCATGACTGACAATTTGTTTTTGTTGTTGCTGTGTTCTTTCAAGTTGTTTTCAAGTTATGGCAACCCTAGCACAAGTCTATCACAGGGTTTCTGAGGCTGAAAGTGTATGATTTACTCAAGGTTATCCAGTGGGTTTCCATTGCCAAGCAGGGAACTGAACCCTGCTCTCCAGAGTTGTAGTCCAACCCTCAAACCACTGCACCACACTGGCTCACTCACAACAGTACTCATTGCCATTACACATGATAATATTTTGAAAGTAACCTGCAAGTAATGTCATTGCTATTAGCAGTTTTGAACAAATTCCATTATTTCTTGTGTTGATTAATCCTGTTTTGCTACTTTTTATTACTGTCTAAAAATCTCACCATTCATAAGAGATTGCATAAAAAAATACAATTTAAAAAAAAAAACATGTCATGATGCACCAGCACTTAGCAAACTTGCACCTTATACTGTGCAGCAAAGCACACAGTGAGGAGGGGACTTCTAAGAATGGAGAGCAGAGGAGTGAATGCGCTGAATGGTCTTATCTAGGCCTATACCCTGCTCTCCTTCTGCACTCTTCCTCTCTTCAGTTCTTCCCATTGAGAGGTGTCAACCTCATTGGCAAGGCAAGGCTGGGGAGCAGTCTGAAGAGAGGCAATGGTAGTGGTGTCTGGTCTCCCTGCTCCAGTGAAGGTTTTGGTGGCAGTGACAATAGCTGGTTTCCCTGATACAGTGGAGATCACTTCTGTGGTTGTAACTGCTCTTGAAGTTTTTGTTGATACAACAATCCAGGAAAGGTTTGCAAATCTCCAGCATGAAAGTAGACCATGATAGGCAGTTGGGAAGCAGAAAGGGTGAAGGAAAGTAGTAAAAGGCCTGTGCAAAGATGGTGGGTGTTCAAGTTTCAAAATAGCTATGCTTAGCAGCAGCTGTTTGGAAGTTATGCCTTGGTTCTGGTGTAGATCAGGTCCACTGCTCACACTTGAATGTACATTGAGGCCTTCTGCTTCACAACATACACAGCTTTAGATGTGAGACTGTTTGGTCTTCTCACTTCCTGCCTTTGTCCTCTGAGATTTGAGGGTTGTCTGGATAGATGTTTCAGTAAGGAGTTTGGGAAGTTTAGCACAGACCCACACAGCTTTTCCTTCCTCCTTGATGCAAATTGGTTGCTTTCATTTCTGGTGCTTGTCCGATAGGCACCTGAGTGATGATTTTAAAACTACAGCTCTGCTTTTCTTGATTGGCTGGCTTTTCTGGCACTCTGATCACTGGTGTTTTCAGATGTCAAGTTGCTAGGCAGATTAGGATTGGCTGAGGAAGCAGTCTTTGGCTTGCAGTTGCCTTTGTTGCTAGGCAACAACATAGCCAAGGTATTGATTTTTTTTTCATTCAGAGGTAAGTAGGTTGAGTCTTTTGCTCTCCCTGACTCCAATAGGATTGGATTGATGCTTGTTTTGTTTGTTGATGTTGTTCTGGTTGCTGTTATTCCACACAAAAGATGATGATGATGATGATGATGATGATGATGATGATGATGATATCAACAACAAAGACAACAAGGTATCAGTATCAGTAGTAATTAATATTGTAATATCAGCTACTATGTGGCATATGTTCTCTCACAATTAGGTGGGTATGTATTTAGGTGGGTGAACACATGCCTGTATGGGTGCATGCAAGGACTACTCAGTATTTCATTTTGTTGGTTGGTGACAGTGTGTGCTTAAGGAAGTAGATATAAGATTACTGACTCAACAGCCAGTAGGATATATGGAGGTTAGATCATCCCCCTTTATTTTTTTTTTTCTTCTTCCAATATTGTATCCAAAAAGGGACAGGGTCAAATAAAGAGAAAGCACGAGCTAAGAAAGTCCCAATCAAATATCCTCCTGCCATTCTTTCTTTCATTTGAAGAGGATGGGGATGCAACTTAGCTGCAGTTTTAGAGTTGTTGGAGGCATTAATTGTTGAAAGCTGGCTGGGTGTGCAGCCAAAATGATGGCTGGCACTCAGAGGGCAAGCGTTTCATCTAGGAGTGGCTGTGAAGGAGATCAGGTTAGGACCCTTGACCACAGCTAGAATCCATTTCAGACTCCTCCCTCCTGCAGAACATAATGCTTAAAGTACAATAGTTAAATAGTTAATAAAAGTGAACCATTAGTACCCAGATCTGTTATCTAGTCTCTTTCTTTTCTAGTTTGTAAGAGGTGTGTGTGTGTGGGGGGGGTGGTGGTTTCATTTGTTCCAGCAAATCCATGTTATTTTGCTATATACTCTAACATGGAAGAGAAAGACAGAACATAACAGCTGGATGACTGGAATAACTTTTATTATTTTATTAAGTATTTTACCAGGATCTACAAATTGGTTCATTCTGGTGCATGAGGTTTAATGAGTGTGAACCAGACTGTATTTAACTGTAGGTATTTTTTTTTCTTTAACGCCCATATTTATTTTCTTTACCCTACAGAATGACATGGATTTTATTTCCCCTCTGGCCCTCTCTTTTTGTCCTTTATTCTTTCTGCTTTGATGTGTCACTTAGAATGTATATGTACCATATTATTAAATTGTATAGGGATGTTCTCAAACAGAATATTTCTTTTGACCCCATGCAATCACCTATGTTCACACCAACTATCAGGAATACAGATGAACACAGCCATGTTTTTAAGGTACTGCTGAGGATGCAATAACAAGGTAGATTACTAGCAAATTATTTCTATTCTTCAGGTATATATTTTCTTCCCAGGACCATCATTACTGCCAGAACTTTGTTCAAGGTCAAATTTTAGATGACAGGAAGGACAACCAGATACTTTATTTGTTGTTTACATGGGACATATTTACACAGGGCAAGTAATGCCATTGAGAGTTTTAACAGATAAAGGTTGAGTATTTCATATAAGGAATTTGGAAGTTCAAAATCCAAACTTGTCCACATAGGTGGCTGACCCCATGTAATCACTTTTGCTTTCATATGGTTCAGTGTACACAAACTTTCTGTTTTTTAATTTTAATGTTATTGGTTAAAAAACAGCATTTCAATAAACAAAACAATTAAAAGATATCACAATACATCCACAGTACAGACACCTATCACATTTAAAACAATAATAATTAACTTTGTAGATTTTGTTTTACTGATTCTTTTTCCTTTTATATAATGTTTTCTCTTATTTTTGTTATTGATGTCTGATATCACATAATAGTCTTTGTTTTGATAAACATTTCAATAATAAGGCATTTTGTCTCATCAAGATATGTGTATACTGAAATACAACAATTTGGGCAAGGCTCTTTTAAATTTTAATTTTTTATGCTTACATTTCATTTTCTAATCCTATTACCCATAGTTCACTCCATTTCTGTTTCACATACTTAATAAATGGATTCCATACATTCATGAATTTCTTGAGTGTTTTTTTTTCTGTACAATCTGCATTAATCTGTCATTCTCCATTAATTCGTATAATTTCCAGATCCAGTCCTCTATTACTGGGATTATTTTTTGTTTCCATTTGGAAGCATAAATTATCTCTGCTTCTGTTGTCATATAAAATATGAGTCTACCATATTCTTTTTTTCCAGATTTTCTTCTTGGTTTATACTCAATAAATATTTCTCAGGATCTTTTGATAAAGTCAATTCTAATATCTTTTCCACTTCTTCATATATTTCCTTCCAGAAGGTTTTTGCGTATTTAGACTCCCACCAAATATAGTAGAAAGTGCCCAGCTCTTTCTCACATTTCCATTTGTTTTCTCCCTTTTTATAGATTTTTGACAATTTAAATGGCATAAGGTGCAATCTATATAACATTTTATAGAAATTTCCTTTTAAGTTATAATTTACTGTATATTTCAGGGTTTTTTTTATCCATGTCATCTCCCATTGCACTAAGCTTATCAAGTGTCCAATATTCTGGGCCCATTTAATCATTTGGGGGTTTATCTGCTCTTCTTCCATATCCAGTGTCAATAAAAATTTGCATAGTTTCTTAATCCTATGTTTGTTATCTGATTCTATTATTTTTTTTACAAATCTTGGGTTGACTTTTTATGTCTAACAAAAACCTTTTTCTAATTTGAAAATATGTGAACCAGGTACACTGAAATACTTTCTCGTGTAATTGATCTAATGTTTTCAATTTCATTTAATTTTTTCTAAAAAAATAATAAATTCTACAAAAAGATATTGAGACAAACAGAAGATTTAAATTAGAAGTCTATAATCACTTTGGGTGACTGAAATGGGGTCCTAAACCCCAAACTAGATGGATATTCAATAAAAAAATCAAAGAAAATCAAGGTAAATTACCAGAAAAATTCTTTCTGATAGATTGGGATTGAAAGATGCATGGAGAGAGAGAGAAATATACTGGAAGTAAAAAATACCCCTTCTTCTCAAAACCTGATAAGTATTAGGTGAGATTCAACATGTTTTTTATTTCATCACTGTTGGTGAAACTGGAAAAAAAAAATATGAGGTACACCCAATGATTTGGTCTGACCTTAACCCAGTATCAATGACAATCAGCAAAGGTATCAAATCATATAGAGGGCAACTAAATGAATTCCTTCTATGAAATGAGAAAATAGTAGAACAGGCCAAAAAACACTTAATTTTCCTCTTTGCGGAAAAATTAAACAAAGAGACAGCCACCCATATAGTCTGGGATGCAGTGAAAGCCTTTATATGAGGATTCTTTATCCAAAAAAATTAAAATGAAAAAAAAAAGAGAAAATACAAAAGTTAGAGGAAGAAATACAAAAAAAAATATTTGTAGGTAAACCCAAATGATAAGGAAAGACAAAACGAAATAAAAATGTCTTCAGAAACAAATTTCTATAATAACTATGGAAACATTTGAAAAAATGTGATTTATTAAACAATGAAATTTTGAACATGCAAATAAACCTGGAAAACTTTTAGCGTATAAATTAAGAAGAAAGAAAGAGAAAAAAAGTATTAATCAGTTGAAACAAGATGACAAAATAATTAGTGAACAAGAAATAATAAAAGATATTTTTTTTCAAATATTTTTTGAAACTTTCAGGAGAAAAAAGATTAAAAATAGGAAATATTGAAAAATATCTAGAAACCCAGATAATTAACATAACAGAACAAGAAAAAGTAGCCCTAAACAAAAAAAGTAACGATAGAGGAAATTGTCAATGTTATTAGTAGAAGTAAACTAGGAAAGACACTGGGCCCAGACAGCCTAAGTGCAGAATTTTATACGTCCTTCAAAGACCAGATAATAATTCCCCTACAAATGTTATTTAATGGTATACTAAAAGATGAATTCACTAGTTCATGGACTATGGCTAATGTAATATTAATCCCAAAAGAAAATAAAGACCAGCTTGATCCAAAAAATTGTAGGCCAATTTCTGTACTAAATAGTGATGATAAATTATTCACAAGTATAATGGCAGAACATTTAAGAAATATTTTGACCAATTGGACACATGAAGACCAGACAGGATTTCTCTCAAAACATAATATGAAAGAGGATGCAAGAAATCTCCTTAATTTGATCAAATATCATACAAAAAACATAGACAAAAAGCTGACCCTACTCTTTATCGATGCAGAGAAAGCATTTGACAAAGTTAATTGGAAGTTTATGCTTAAACTATTGTAAAAAATGAATATGGGAGAAAATTTTATAAAATGGATCCAAAATATATACAGCAATCAAGAGTATTTAATGGAGAAATTACAAAAAAATATAAGATACATAGAAGGGTGAGACAAGGGTGTCCTTTGTCACTCCTATTATTTATAATCACCCTAGAGATATTAAAGAACACAATTAGGAGAAACACAAAAATAGAAGGAATCAGAATTAAGAATAAACAATTTAAATTACGTGCAAACTCGGTAGAAAATTTGGAAGAACTATTGGAAACCTTTCAAAATTACAGCACCATGTCTGGACTACTGATAAATAAAGAAAAAACAAATATGCTAACTTTGAATGTAACTGAGGAAGAGAAACAAATACTGAAAACAAAAGTAAATTTTCAATGTGTAAGGAAAACAAAATATCTTGGGATTTATATTACAACAAAAAACTCTGATTTATTTAAAATAATTATGAGCTAAAATGGAAAGAAATAAAGAAAGATTTAGAAAAATGGTCAAAATTAGGTATATCATGGATGGGGAAAATGTTGGCTATCAAAATGAATATATTACCGAAAATGATTTTTCTGTTTCAGAATTTGCCTATCATTATGAATGACAGACCATTTCAAAATTGGCATAAAGATATATCCAAATTCCTCTGGTCTGGAAAAATCCCAGAGTAAAACTTAAAATATTACACAATGAAATAAATAAAGGGGGTTTAGCATTACCAAATTTAAAAATTTATTATTATGCATGCTTAATGGACAGGGTAATGGATTGGCTGAAACTGGAAAACAGAAAGCAATTAAAATTGAAAGGGGCAGATCTTAGATTTGGGTGGCATGGATACCTTTTCTATAATAAATTAAAAGCAAATAATGATTTTTATGACCACTATATTAGAAAATTTCTATTACATATTTGGCTAAAATGTAAACCAAGATTGAGTATAGGAGTAGCGAAATGGGCTTTTGCAGCATGACCTCTTTAAGAGAACCAGAGTGGGTCACATATGGGGATTTATTAAGAAAAAATAAAACAAACTTTGTTTCAAACACAAAATTATTTAAAATATTATGTATAAATTTACCTTCAGCTTATTATCAGCCAGCTGTGCCCTTTCCTGGAAGTAAGGGATCTTGAAACTGTGCTACATGCACTGGTAACCTCTCATCTTGACTTCTGTAATGCGCTCTACATGGGGCTACCCTCATGCTTGGTCCGGAAACTTCAATTAGTACAGAATATGGCAGCCAGACTAGTATCAGATATATCTAGGAGAGATCCCATAACACCTGTATTAAAGTCTCTCCATTGGTTGCCTATTAGTTTTTGGGCCCATGTACCTTTAAAGCCCTACATGGCTTGGGTCCAACCTATCTCCAGGACCACTTCCTCCAATACAATCCCCCCCCCACACACTTTGATCCTGTACACCTGCAAATTGTTTCAACTTTGTTTATTTTTAACTTGTAATTTTTAACTTGTAATAGATTTAATAACCTTTTAAGGGGTGGATGGGATGTAATTTGTCATTATTATTGTACTGCATTTTTATTGTGAGCTGCCCCGATTGATCTCAAAGGGACAGGGTATAAATAAATTTTATTATTATTATTTATCCTCTGGGAGGAATTTTCTGCAGCCTATAAAAACTAGGCTGTTGGCATCCTCCCAGAGGGCCTTTTCGGAAACCGCTCCCAGACTATTGAACGGCTTGCTGGACGAGATCAGTCAGATCATGACCTTAACCAGCTTTTAAAAAAAGCTGTCGAGATGGATCTCTTCTGGCATGCCTTTCCTGATTAGATTCCCAGCTTTAGGAGTTCCCCACCTCTTTCTTCCCCACTTCTGGTTAGAGTCACTGCTGCTGTCTGTTATTAACTGCTTGTTTGTTATTGGTTGTTTGAGTGTTCTAAAATGTTTTAATATATACTGTTTAATATTTTTTTTTAAGGGGAGGGGGGTTCTGGGATTCTTAGGTTTTATGTAATATTGTAATATATGTGTTGGATTTTAATTCTGTAAGCCGCCCCAATTACTTGACAGAAGGGCGGGGTATAAATAATACTAATACTAATACTAATACTAATAATAATAATAATAATAATTTGGCATCATTGGATATGAAACTTAAATTAATATCATTTTTAGGCTTAGGTCCCATCTCCAAGATATCTCATTATGTATATGCAAATATTCAAACCTAAAAAAATGAAATAAAATAAAACCAAAGCACCTCTGTTCCAAGCTTTTGGATATGGGATAATCAACCTCATCTGAACAGATGGGACATTCTTCCAGAATGGCTCTTCTTCCAGAATGCCATAGTCCACACTTTTAATTTAAGTCATAGATAGCTGGCATATATCTTCCCAATTACAGATAACAAACTAATGGGTCAGTAATTATGAAGATCATCTTGAGGACTCTTCTTGTAAATGTAATAAATTATAACAAAAAACCTTAACCAAACTGCAGGGATTATGCCAGATTTGTTGATTAGGGGGGGAAAAGAGAAACCAGCATAGCTGCCCATTATCTAATGTTATGTTTCAGCAGGTCTGGAAGAATACCATCACAGCCAGAGGACTTGCCAGACTTAAGCTGACCTAATATCCACTATATCTGCACTCACCGTATGTCAATCTGGGACTTCCAGAAGTAAAGAAAGTGGTGTTTAAAATTTACATGCACAAGAGTTATTAAAAACAACACACTGGGATATAGCAGTCTTGGCTTCCATTATGATTACTTAAAGTACCTGACAGTATCTGCCAAAAAAGTTCTACTATTATGTGTAATAAATGTAGTTATTAGCATTTGCCAAGTTTCTCTGGTAACCTCAATTTTTTTTCCTGAGATAAAAGTTGCTTATACTGTTTTCTTAGCTCAAAATATATGTAAGGTACCTGTTGCTCATTGATTGCTTAATAAGTATGGTAAACTTTGAATATTTCTCCTGAGATTGGGACAGTTTCTGTCCAGTCACCTATCGGTATGGATTTGTGGTGTTATCCTTGAAGAGAGGGATAAAAATCCTGTATGGACATCTCATAAGCCAGTGTACCATCCTCAGATCTGATATCTACTTTAATTTGACAATAATAATTTGTAATATGGTATGATTGAGTGAACTTGTTGAAGGCTTCCCCATTTCAGTGGGCCATTGGATCTCTAATGTGTTTCTGGCAAAACCTGAGCTTGAAGATAAACAATAGTGCAAATGCAAGCCTGGTAAAGCCAATGAACATTCTGAGTGCATATGGTCACTATCAGAACACTGCTACTCTGAAGCTAAAACCCAATGTTTTAAAATATTTATGGATTAGAAACTAATCAATGACACTTGAACTTCTGGAGGAGACAAATGTAAATTTCCCCACATGACATCAGGACTAGAACCATTCAGAATATATAAATTAGTATGGGGGGGGGGGGACTGTAGCATACCTACCCTGAAGGACTGAAAAACTGCAGCATACCTACCCTGAAGAACATAACTATCTCTAGAATGGTGTGAGTTATCTTTAAGTTGTTCCTTGCCTGTTTCTTGAGATAACGTTTTTTTCCTGGGATAAAAGTTTCTTATATTGTTTTCTGAACTCATAATATGAAGAATATAACTGGTGCTATATAAGATCCATCAGATGTGTTCCAGTCCTTGCATTAAAATTGCATGCAATAATAGGGAAGGCATAGGGGAATTTTGCCATCTGTTCTGAGTAATAACATTCAGCCTTAAGCTTAAGTATCCTTAAGCCAAGTTGACATGGCATTATTGCTGTGGGTCATTGGAACAAAATACACATTAAACAAAAGTAAGCTCAAGTTAGAAGGCAACAATTTGAAGATCAGGAAGAGTCATGATTTCATAACTATTACCCTAGTATCAAGTGAGGAAGAGACTAAAGGGCATAAGCCCTGGCTAGCCCTGTTTTTACCACTTTTGGGAAGTTCAGGGAGGCAGTAAGACACAAAGACATTAACATAAATATGATCAAAGCACCAAGTCTCTTAACAGAAGACTGTGTCAAACTTATCCATGTTTTCAATGAAACCTTAATCAGTGCATTTAAAGATCCAACTTGCTACATTCCAGGAAAGAATCTTTAAGGAAGTTTGAGTGCAGTCAGTTTGAGTTTGATTGAGACTGCCCTGAGAGTTCCCCAAAACAGCAGGTGGGTACTTGAACTTGATGGTTTAATGAGCCCAAGATTGGCCTACCTGAGATATGTTTGTGTATAGGAGGGGTAACCCTGTCTTACATAAGTCTAGATGATGCAGGGCTATGTGATCATGACTTCTAATATTTGGGGAACTGTACTTTACTGAGCAGGCATTTAATAGTTTTGGAGCACTTTGGTCATACTTTCATGGATTTGAAAAATCTGTGCTTTGACATTGTTTAGGTAGTTGTACTATCATGGGCTTAGAACGTAGTGCTGTGCCTGTCTTGAGGTTGAGAGGATGCTGATTTTGTGCAGAAAACGATCCTTCTACATTTCCTTTACCTATCTCGGTTAGCAATGCTTACTCTTCATTTTGAAGGGTACATAAAACATTATTGGGTTGATGAAGACCTGAAGTCCTTTAGGAACTTAACCTTAGTTGAGCCTTCTGTTGGTCCTGCTTTGTAATATCATCAAAATTATGAATTAACATTAGTTCTGGTAGAAAGTCCACAGGGGTATCATTGCTAACATTACTCTGGGCAAGGATGCCACAGTTAGTATTAGGGGAACTTACTGAAGTTAAGGATTTATTAGATTTTTGAAACATAAAAAGTGAGGAAGAGTGTTAACCTAATTGCTAGGGTACTTAAATCTATCACGTCTGCAACTGGTGGATGCTTACCAGGAATCCCTGAATAAATTCTCTTCTGTTTCTTGATGCTCCAGGGGAGAGCTAGTGAGATATCCTTAAAGTGTGTATTAATGTCCATGTTCAATGTGTAAAATATCTCTTTAACTCTGTGGGTTCTAGCAGCAATGTCAGCTGAAACAAATATGATAACATATCTTGCAGTGATATAGTTGAAGAAAGGTACTCTTTTGTCTAAATTCCACTTCTATGGGGCTACATCAATAAATATTAAAAGCTGCAAAAAAATGTGCTTTTCACTTCAGCTGGAATAACATACTCTTCTGTTTGGGTAGTTAATAAAAACCAAGTTCTATTTCGTTAGTTGTAGGTGCTGGGATTTTATTATCTGAGAATGGTTCAATTTAGTTTCATGCATTTAGAGTTCACAGGGAGAGGAATTTGCCCTGCTTGGGAACTGTAACTGAGCAGCTACAGTTGTGTCTTCAGAAATGAATTGATGGTGTAGGGTTCCCAGCTCTAGATTTATACTTGCACTTTCTTGATTTTTCAAATTTCTGTACCAACCAGTTCTGCAGCCAAACTACATCTGCCAGCTTTTAAGTTTTTGCCTTCCAGGATGTTTATCATACAATGAGGACCCAGTCCATAAGCTTCTTGTCACTAGCTCTAAATCACTGCTCTCAAACTATGGGTAGGACAGGCAGAATTAAAACTAAAATTGGCTTTGAAAAGAAGGAGAGGGAGAGAAGAGAAAAGCCAGGTTGTCTTTGCTATAAGTAAAATTTAAAAAATATCTAACAGTTAAGAGAACTCTTAAAACTCTTAACAGGCATACAAAAATAATAGTGATAGTTAAAAATGTTGGATTTTAAAAACGACTTGAAATGCTAAAAAATTAGCATCAAGGAGGCTGATTTAGAAGTGTCCTTGAGCTTTGGTGAAGATGAAAGTACAATTCAACCATGCTTAATCCTCCTCACTTAAAGGTGTGGATACTATCTCACACCTCGAGGTGGAAATCCAAATGAGAAATGCCCTTTTATTAAACTCAACTTTCAGCATTCTTGGCATTGAAATCCTTGGGTGGAGCCCCCCTTCCACAATGCCTGAGATAGTAACAGTATCTCATCTCACTTGCTTCTTCCACAAGCTCCCACCCGTATCAGCAGATGGAATAATTGAGGAAATGTTGAGAAGTTCCAGAAATTAAGCTATTTGCAGAGCCTTCACTATTTTCAATTAATATTCCTGATAAACAAGTTATCAGTACTTTGATATCATCTTTCTGTTTAATGTAGAGCAAACTGTGCTGCCTCACTCACTTGTATTGTCTCTCCCATTTATCCAGCTGCGTTTGTCTCCTTTCCTTCTGCCATCTTGGACAATGACTATAAAATATCAACTACAATCTGAGACTTTTCAGCATGGAAGTAAACCCCTTTCTATGTAAATTTCAAAAGACTTACTTTGATGCACATAGTTCAAGAGAAATACAAGATGTATACATTAGCCCGCCATGATAATAAAGGAAAACCTTTCCTCATTCCAAAGTTCCTTCCTTCCTGGCTTCTTGTTTCAAACAGTTAAGTAAAAAGCTACAGGCAGTTACATGTGATTCCCTTCTTAGCTGTTTTTAAATGGTTCTATTCCAAAGAGCAAGTTTCCAAAGAGCCAGGATAAGGCTTAAAGGTTTGATCTAAGATCATCTGCCTCTGTCTGTCTCTGCCATCTGTAACCTTTTGGTTATTTAATTTAACAGTGTGCTGCTAGCTCCCATTGATACAGGTTGTTCCAGAGCAGCTACTGTAGACTCTCTAGGGCAGGGGTAGGCAATCTTTCCCCTTTTAAGGGCCGAGAATCCCAGGAGCTATTGGCCAATATGGGACTATTGGCCAACATGGCTGAGGCTTCTGGGAGCTGAAGTCCCTCAGCCCTTAAAGGGGAAAGGTTGCCTACCCCTGCTCTAGGGGGTCTGCCTAACCAATATATCCCTCCCGCCTTTCCTTCTCCAGGTTTGTCAGCCCACAACTGGCACTAGAGTTCAATTACAAGGAAGGGTCAGCATAAGAAAACACTGAGTTGCCTCTATAATTTCTGCTTCAGGAATTGTTTTACACAGTATTGCTGCTTTGTGGATTTCTGCACTGTACTTATAGCTTTGTCATTTCTGTTCCCATATTCTTCAGCCTGACTTAAATAGTTGACACCACAATGCAGTTTTGGGAGGTCTGAGGTTCATATTCATTGCAAAATTATCATCAAATAATTATTTTCAGCTTTCCTTGGGGACTAGAATCCTTTAATTTTTAATTCTTCCTTGGGCTCCATTCTTTTCTTGTCCTCTACCTTCCCTGTTTCTAGCTAAACTTCTCCTTCACTTCTATTATCTCTCTCCTCTACTCCCTCCCACAGCCTCTGCTATATGCACCTTTCCTCCCTAATCTCCTTTTCTCTTTTCATCTTCCTCCCTTTCCCCCTGCAATTCCTGCATAAATGGCATCTTCTCTTCTCTATTTCTTCCATAATTCTCAATTTTCCCTCCTTCTCACAAAACTGGTTCAATTTCTTCCCTTTCTCTCTCTTTCTCTCTCCTTTACCTACTTCTCCTAGTTTCATATGCCTCCTCTTCCCTTTTCAAATCTTCATCCTTCTTTTTCACCCTTTCCCCATTTCTCACTCTCCATCTCTCTCTTTTTCTTGTCCATCACTTTTGTCCTAATATCATCTCTAGATACATTCAATATCTTTGTTTTCTGGTCCTCCCTTTTTGTCTTTCTGGCTCTTTTTTCCTTTGCTATCCCATCACTAAAATATAACTTTCAAACTATTATTGGAATAAGTCAGATCCTTATAAATTAAAGTTGTTGAGTCTCATTAAACATGATAGGGCTTTCTTCTGAATAGATGTGCATAATGTCTTGCGCATCTATTATACCCTTTCCCTCCTCCTCTTTTGCCTTCTGCCCCCTCATCTTCTTCACAGTTGTTAACAACATTGTTATGATTATGCTGATTATTACTTTGGGGATGAGAGAAGATGGAAAATATTTCACTATTCCAATTTCTTCATTGTCTACATTGAACTTAAGTAATCATCTGTGGTCATTATTTTTGTTTTCTTTATGTTCAGCATTAAGCATGCCTTAGCACTTTTCTCCTTGACTTTCCTCAGTAGTCATTCCAAGTCCTTGTTATTTTCTGCAAGCTGTATGGTGTTATCTCTATATCTTAAATTATTGTTGTACCTTTCTCCATTTTTCACACCTACTTCCTCCAATACTTTTTTCTGTGTGATATTTTTGGCATATAACTTGGACAGAGATGGTGTTAAAATACAGCCTTGTGGTCCTAGTAGACCATATGTGAAACATGAGTCAACAGTATGATGAGGCAGCTAAAAACACCAATGTGGTTCTAAGCTGCATCTATAAAAATATAGTATCTAGATCAAGGGAAGTAATTTGTTGTTAACTGCCCTTGAGTTGATCTGGACTTATGGTAAACCCATGGATGAGACATCTTCAAGACCCCCTGTCCTCCACTGCTCTGCTTAATTCCTGCAACCCCTTAATACCTGTGGCCTCTTTAATAGAGTCCATCCATCTGGCATGTGGCCTTCCTCTCT
Organism: Phrynosoma platyrhinos; assembly: GCA_020142125.1. NCBI lineage: Eukaryota > Metazoa > Chordata > Lepidosauria > Squamata > Phrynosomatidae > Phrynosoma > Phrynosoma platyrhinos. The sequence goes on from CM034704.1 coordinate 9,166,665, forward strand.
TCTTACTTCCCTCCACTTTCCCCAGCCTTATTGGTTTTTTTTTCCAAAGAGTCCTCTCTTCTCACGATGTGTCTGAAGTAAGATAGTCTAAGTTTGGTCATCTTGGTGTCCAGGGAGGTTTTGGGTTTGAGCTGTCCTAGGATGTACTTGTTTGTCCTTTTGGCTGTCCATGGAATGCTCAGCATTCTTCTCCAGCACCACATCTCAAATGAATTAATTTTGTTCCTATTATCTTTCTTAACTGTCCAGCTCTCACATCCATACATGGTAATAGGAAATACAATGGCCTGTATGAGTCTAACTTTTGTGTTGAGTTGTATATTTTTGCATTTTAGAATCTTTTCTAGTTCTTTCATAGCCAGACTTCTTATTTTTAATCTTTTTTTCTGATTTCCTGACTGCAGTTCCTACTTGTATGAATGTTTGATCCCAGGTATGGGAATTCTTTTACTATTTCTATTCCTTCATTGTCTAGGTTGAACTTGTGAAGTCCTCGGTGGTCATTAATTTTACTTTTTTTATGTTCTACATTAAGCCTGCCTTTGTTATCCTAGGTCTGTGAT
>CM034704.1:9167327-9183440 GCA_020142125.1 Phrynosoma platyrhinos
TTGTTGATATTCCTTCCTCATTTTTTCACTCCTCCTTCTTCTGTGTCCGAGTCTGCTTTTCTTATAATATGTTCTTCATAAAAGTTGAACAGATAGAGTGAAAGGATGCAGCCTTGTTTGACCCCTTTGCCAATTGGGAACCATTCTGTTTCTTCGTGTTCTATTCTGACAGTAGCCTTTTTTCCTGAGTACAGATTCCTCATCAGAACTATCAGATGTGATGACACTCCCATATCTTTAAGGGTATTCCATAGCCTTTCATGCAGTCAAAGACTTTGCTATAGTCTATAAAACACATGCTGATTTTCTTTTGGAATTCCCTGGTGCACCCCATTAGCCATCATATGTTTGGAGTGTGATGCCTAGTGCCTCTTTCTTTCCTGAATCTTTCTTGGACCTCATAGATGTCATAGACCATCCCAGTCCTTGGTTTGAATTTTCCTTTGATTTTCCAGATCTTGTGAAATAGATCTCTTCTTCTTCCCTTTTTATTGTTGTCTTTTATTACTATGCATTGGTAATTCTAGTATTTTTTTAATCTCTCCTCACAAGCCGTTCTACTGTCGCATTCATAATTCTTAGTTTGTTCCTATCTCCCTTTTGTTTGTCTTCTCTTCTTTTCTTCATTGTAGTTGTTTCTGTCATCCTTGGTTTTTTCTCTTTCTTTTTGTTTATTGAAAGTGTCTTTCTTCATTGTTTCTTTATTATGTCCCTGGCTTCAAATGACAGTTCCTCTGGTTCTCAGTCTATTATGCTTTTATATTATTTATGGTCTATTATGTTTTTATATTATACAAGGGAAGTAATAGTACCACTCTATTCTGTTTTGATCAGATTTCATCTGGAATACTGCATCCAGTTCTGGGCTCCACAATTCAAAAAGGATGTTCAGAATCTGGCATGTGTCCAGAGAAGGGTGATAAAAATGGTGAAAGTTTTGGAAACCATGTTCTATGAGAAGAGGCTTAAAGAGCATGGTGTGTTTAGCATGTGGAAGAGAAGTTTAAGAGGTGGCGTAATAAACATGTGAAATGATGTCATACTGAATATGAAACAAGAATAGGACCCAGAGTAATAGATTTACACTACATGAAAAGAGATTCCACCTCAACATTAGGAAAAACTTCCTGACAGTAAGAGCTGATTGACAGTGGAATATGCTGCCATAGAGTATAGTGGAATCTCCTTCTTTGGAAATTTTTAAGCAAAGAGGATGGCCATCTGTTGGGAGTACTTTGATGGTGTACTCCTGCATAGCAGAGGGTTGGACTAAATGGCCCTTGATGTCTCATCCAATTCTGAGTTATGATTCTGTGATTTCTATGATTCTATGACTTCTTTTCCAATTGAAAACCATTCTGTTTCATTGTATTCTGTTCTAACAATAGTCTCTTGTCCTGACTACAGGTTTCATATCAGGACAAATAAATGTTGTGGCACACACATTTGTTTAATAATAGACTATGGCTTTCATGATATATACAGTGAAAGACTTTGTTGTAATGTATAAAGAACATGGAGGGACATGGTGGCTCAGTGATTAAGATGTTAACTTTGACGATCACAAGGTTGGTAGGTGAGCAGTTTGAGACCACAGAATGCAGTGAGTTACCAACATTATTCCCAGTTTCTGCCAACCTAGAAGCTTGAAAGCATGTAAAAGTGCAAGTAGATAAATAGGTACCATTTTGGTAGGAAGGTAACAGCTTTCCATGCAGTGATGGTGGCCACATGACCACAGAGTTGTCATTGACAATGCTGGCTCCCTCAGATTAGTAACAGAGATGAGCACCACCCCATACTGTTGTACAGTTTTGACAAACTTGTCAAAAGGAAAACATTTACCTTTTATAAAGCACATGCTGACTTTTGGAATTCTTTTGTGTGCTCTATTATCAAATGTATGTGTGCTATGGATTGTCACCTGGTAATATATTTTTTCTGTTACTGCATTGACATCTACATGGGATGTCTTTTTAAGGAAACCATATATTTTATTTACATTACTTTAAAAGCAGATTTTTAAATTTAAAAAAAATGAAATTTGGGTACTAATCGAGAGGATTAACCAGATTATATTACTATCAATTTCATGGGTAAAATTTTAACTGAATAAGTGATGTACATTTTCATTAAAAGAAACAAAAAAAATTACAATTTAGAATGTTTTGTGGTTTCTAATGCATAAAAAACAGCATGTCTATTACCTTTTTTTCTTTTCTTTTAGAGGTTATTGTTAAAAATGCAAAGCCCCCTAGAGTGTTTTGTATTCCTTCATTTAGTGCTCAGTAGGGTTGTTTGTGTGTGAGACCTTTCCATACATTTTAAATCACTTATTGCCTCCTTGGCAGTGTCTGTTAGATTCTATTAGATGCATTATTTTTTTTCCCTAAAGAGCATTGTTGTGTGGAAAAAGCTGAAACAGCTGCCCTGTGTAATTTTGTTATTACTTTAATTTACTCAGAGTTTTGTTTTAATACTCCAGCTGTCAAATCTAAGGGGGAAACAGCAATCAATATAAAAGCACTTTTAAAAGCCTCATTATTCCTATATCTGCAATAAGAATAGGAGAAGCTGGGGCAGGGGGATTAGTGAGTGTTTATTATCCACTAGTTCCTGCACCCATCATTGCTTAAAGCATAATTTACAGTGACATAAAACACATAACTATGTAATCTGTATGTAATGTTTTGATTTGACCAATCAAAACATTTAAAAGTTCTCAGTTTTCTATGGAGGAATTTCACAAAACGGGGGGGGGGGGCTTGTTGATTGCTCCATAACATGCAGACAGAACTTGCTTTTTTGTTTTAAAAAAGCAAACAAACATGCTGACAGAAGAGGACAGAGTGTATTGATTCAAAAGTATATTTCTCAAGCTCTGAATATAGAATGCCATATGAAGGAAACCAGTGAGTAGGACTTGTCTTTGGTGGCACCATCTTTTTGAATGTCCTCCTTGTTGACAGCTCTATGTACTGAAGGAACCTATTATAAACCCTTCCCAAAGTGAGGTTCTTCCAGACTAGCAATTTGTGCTGGACCATTTAATGTCACTCCATGACAGTTCACAATGGGTTTCATCACTTATTACTTCCCACTGAAAGGTTAAGTGTGGCACTTTGGTGACATTTCTGAACATGCTTGTGAATGTAATGTTGTAAGTCAGTGTCATGGTGAGTCCCTTTTCTTCAGTGACAGCACAATGGGCTTTACTATCTCACCATTGGCACCAATTTTGTGATGGGAACTTCTCAATTTCTCTTATTCTGGCAGTCCTATGCCACCAAATATTCTGGTTATGTGGTTTCTTAAACTATGTTTCTTTTTAAAGTTGTTTCCTTGCAAAACCCCAGTTTATAGATTAACTGTTTCACTTTATGTATCACTTAGTTGCATGGAACACTTTCTGTACAGTAAATAACATAACACAGTAATAAAAATAAAAATAATAACATAACATAACATAACATTAATAATAATAATAATAATAATAATAATAATAATAATAATAATAATAATAATAATAATAATATAACATAATATAACAGGGAGCAACATATGTCAACAGATATGGAAAACAAAATGATGACCAACAGATTAGAATTGATCAATATACATCCCCATCCACAAAAAGAGACACAAGAGACTGCAGTAACTTTAGGACCACAGCACTAATCTCTCATGCAAGCAAAGGTATGGTCAGAATACTGCAACATCGGGCCTCTGCAGACAGGTCCAAAGGGCCGGTCTGGAGGCAGAGATGGAGAGGGGCAGCCACACGCTGGCTGCCCCAACCCCAGCCCAATTACATCCTGACACTGAGCGCCGTTACGCTTGGCACGCAGCATAAAGACATCCTCCTGGTGCAGCTTTTTTATACGCTGTGCCGGAAGGGGCACTAAAGAGTCATGAACCAAGTCTTAGGATTCCCTTTTACTGCTCTTTTGGGGGTGGCAAAAGGGAGGATTGGGGCTGCAGTGCACAATTGCCGCAGCCTCAATCCGCTGCTAGCAAGGTTGGCCCAGAGCTGCCCATTTGCATAGCCCTATGTAGCTCAACCACACATGGAGAGAGAAATTCCAGAGGTCCAAGCAAGGTTCAAGTAAGGAAGACGCACCAGGGATCACATTGCAAATCTACAATGGCTAATGGAGTATAGCAGGGAGTTCCAAAAGGAAATCAACATATGTTTTATAAACTATAGCAAAGCCTTTGACTACATAGATAATGAAATGCTATGGAACGTCCTTAAATATATGAGAGTGCCAACACATCTGATAGGCCTACTGAGGAATCTGTACTCAGGACAAAGACTATTGCCACAACAGAATACAGGGAAACAGATTGGTTCCCAATTGGCAAAGTAGTCAGACAAGGCTGCATCCTATCACCCTACCTATTCAACTTATATGAAGAACATATTGGAAGGAAAGCAGGCTTGGATATGGAAGAGGGAGGAATGAAAATAGGAGGAAGAAATATCAACAATCTAAGATATACTGAAGACACCATAATACTAGCAGAACACCTCACAGATCTGGAAGAACTGCTAAGGAAGATCAAAGAAGAAAGTGCAAAGGCAGGCTTACTGTTGAACATAAAGAAAACAAAAAATAATGACCACAGAGAACTTACACACATTCAAACTAGACAATGAGGAAATAGAAAGAATAAAAGAGTTCCCATATCTGGAACCAAACATTGATTGGAATGGAGACTGCAGCCAGGAAATCAGAAGATTAAGAATGGGGAGGGTGGCTATGAAAGAACTAGAAAAGATCCTATAATGCAAAGACATACAACTCAGCACTAAAGTCAGAATCGTGCAAGCCATTGTATTCCCTGTTACCATGTATGGATGTGAGAGCTGGACAGTCAAGAAAGAAGATAGGAGGAAGATCAACACATTTGAGATGTGGTACTGGAGAAGAGTGCTAAGGATCCCATGGACAGCCAAAAAGACAAAAAAAAAAAAAAATGGATCCTAGAACAGACCCAAGCCAGAGATATCCCTAGAAGCCAAGATGACAAGACATAGACTGTCGTACTTTGGACACATCATATGAGAAGGCATGAATGGTTGGAAAAGACAATCATGTTAAGAAAGGTGGAGGGAAGCAGAAAGAGAGAAAGGCCACATGCTAGATGGATGGACTTCATTAAAGAGACCATGAATAAGAGTTTTGCAGTAGATGAAAAAGGGGCCTCATGGGTTCAGAATTATGCAAAGGCAGCTAACAACAACAACAACAACAACAACAACAACAACAACAACAAAATAACATATTCACACAGAAATATTATTGATGACCAACCCATGAAATAATGACTCCACAAACAGAAATATGGGCAACTTTATTTAAACTGTTACCTATTTAAACTTATTTCTTGATAAATGCAAAAAAGCAGTGAGCAATCTAATGTGGGCATAGCTGTAGCTGTTGATTTCTCCTAGACCTCCCCCACAGCTACTCTTGGGCAGAACTCCTGAGCCCATAGGAGAATCCAAAACTAGATTGCCCCCCAGCGAGCCAACTGCTGGAAGACCAACCAGAGGATCCAACCCCCAAATCCCATGACTCAAGATGCCCTGCCCAGCCACAAGGACAGCCTCCTTCCTCACCCCACTAGTTGCCTGACATATGGGAGCTGTTCCTGAAGCATATCCTTCACCAAAGGTGTGACATAGGTGATCACTAAACCCTTCCTTTCTCTCCCCCCCCACGCTATTTGCATACTTTACAACCTATTCATGATATCACCCTAGACCAAATTTCCAAGTTTCCAAAGCACAATGTAGGTTAGGAGAAAAAAAAGGGGGGGAGAGAAAAAAATCCTGCCCAGCTCCAAAATGTCTAGTGGATTTACACTGTATTTGTGATGGGATAGTAGACTGCAATGTTCTGAAGATAGGAGCCTGGTAAAACCTTTATATCTTTTTAGCTCCATACTCCAGCACTCCTTGCTTTATCATGAAGACCTGTCTTCATTGTGTGTTGTTTGCTTTCAAGTCATTTCTTTCTTAATGCAACCCTAAGGTGAACCTATCATGGGGTTTTTTAGGCAAAATTTGTTCAGAAGAGATTTGTCATTGCTTTCTCCTGAGGCTCAGAGAGTGTGACTTGCTTAAGGTCACCCAATAGGTTTCATGGCTAAGTGAGAATCAAACCCTTGTACCCAGAATCATAGTCCAACACTCAAACCATTATGGCACACTGGCTTGCATTGGAGGCCTTCAAATTCTTATCCCTCCCACCATGGAAGCAAAGTGATGGGATATAGATCAGGCCTTTTGTCCAGGAACTTGTTTTTTCCCCTTACACATGAGAAGATAGAGGGCACTTGTTCCAAACTTACTGTCCTCAGTATAAAGTTGGACACTATGCATGGCATTTCACACTTTCCCTCTTAGAAATTCAAATCCTTTCTTCAGCAGGTACCCCACATGATCAACAAACAGAAGGGAATGTTGCATGATGTGATGGTCTTCTGAGTTTTGCATTCAAGGTCATTGTGCCTGGATAGGTGTTTAGGGCTCACTTATATGAGGCCACAAGGGGGAGGGGAGAGTTCTGAACTTCACCACCATATCACCAAGGAAATTAGGGAAAATCTAGTTGTGTGGCATTATTTTCCCTGTAATTACAGTGGTGTTTCCTTCTGGAGGAGCACCTTATTCTTACTGAGAGACCTTCAGAGAGACATGACAGGGTCCACTGGCTTTGGCCTACACTGGCCAGCTAATGGTGTACAGGACCATGGCCAACCAAATGGGTAAGTAGTTGACTTATTAGAGATTGGAAATTCCTAGAACCTCCTATCATTGTTACTGTGTATATCTGGGCAGATAGCTTTGTTAAAAAGTTAATTCTTTTGTGTGTGTGACAATGCTGCAATGGTTCAGATTGTCAACTCCAAGCGTTTAAAATCTCCCTGTTTTATAGGAGTAGTCAGAAACCTTGTCCTTCAGTGTTTGCATTCTAACATTCTTTTCCACTCCCACCCTTCCAAGGCAAGAGAGTTCCTCTCATTTGAACATACTAAAAGCCTACAACCCATAGTCCTATACACATTTACATGCTCTTACACTTTCACTATGGATGTCTCATTTAATTAAATGTAGCTTATTTCTAAACAGACTTGTACTATAATATTTCTTATCCTATTTGCTAGAAATCCAGCATGGTGTAGTGATCTGAGCATTGAACTACAACTCTGGAGAATAGGGGTCAAATCCATGCTCAACCATGGAAACCCACTGGTTGACCTTGAGCAAGTCACATTCTCTCAGCTTCAGAGGAAGGCAAAGGTAAATCCTCTCTGAACAAATCTTGCCAAGAAAACCCATGGCAGGTTCATTTCAGTGTCACCATAAACTGGCTCAGTGCTAAGGAATCATGGAAACTGTAGTTTATTGTGGCACCAGAGCTCTCTGACAGAGAAGGCTCAATGTTCCAGAGAAAAATACAATTCCCATGATTCCTTAGCACTGAACCAGGACAGTTAAAGTGGCCTCAAGTTGCACTATTTCTGGCAGTCTGTAAAGGCCCTTAGTGTAATCCTATACTTACTTTTTAGAAAAATGCCCTATTTGGTTCAAAGTGACTTAGGGGGGTTGCAGACTACCAGAAATAGTGCAAATTGAGTCCACTTTTAGGATTAGGGTCAGGGTTAGGGAATCATGGGAACTGTATTTTATTGTGGCATCAGAGCTCTCTGACAGAGAAGGCTCAATGTCTCAGAAAAAAAAAACATTCCTATGATTCCCTAGCACTAACCCTAACCCTAAAAGTGGACTCAGTTTGCACTATTTCTGGCAGTCTGCAACCCACCTTAGAATCAGAGAATTGGCACAGACCACAAGGGCCATCCAGTTCAACCCACTGACATGCAGGAATACAGAATCAAATGATAGATGGCCATCCAGCCTAAGTTAAAAAAACTTCCAAAGGAGACTCCACAACACTCTGAGGGAGTGTGCTCCCATCTTGAACAGCTCTTAAGGTCAGGAAGTTCATTTTAATGTTGAGGTGGAGTTTCTCTTCTTGTAGCTTGACTTTCACTAGGGTATCCTCTAAGATCAGTTGGTACACACCAGAGATGGTTCAGTCATTGGGTTATGGGCTGCCTTTAACCTACTGCTATTTTTACAATCTTCACAGTCCACCAGGTTCCCAAGTCAGCAGTGAGGAGGTGAATTGCTGTGGGATGGTGGCACAGTAACACAAATGTCACTATAAAACAAGATTCTCTAAAACTGGAATATTGTTATAGTAAAGAGGAGAATGAGACCCCTCAAGGCTTCTGTGAAGTGTGATTCTTCTTTAAAATAAAGGACTTGCTTCCAAAATCCCTTGTTTTAACACAAAACCTCAATTGAGGAAAACTAAAACTGAGGCTTTCCAACTTGTAACTTTCCACCAATAAATTTTGATAGATGTTGTAGAGATGGAAGCCAGACAATAGTAGGATCCTGTGTCTAAAACCTCATCCCCGGACCGGCCAAAGTTACACAACTATGAGGTATTGGATTATAGCCTCAGTTCAGAAAGTTTTCTATTAAGATACTATGTTCTGGTATTTCTGTAATACAATTTAGGGATTGGGTGTATTTTATTTGTTTGTTTATTTTTTTAAGAAGAAAAATGTTGGTATAATTGATAAAATTATTACTGTTATACAAAATTGCTGCACCTTCTTTTTCCGACATCTACTTAGCATGCTTACCAACACCTGCCATTTTCTTTTTTTCTGCCCCTGCCTTTGCATTTCTTTTATCTATTCATCAATACACAGTTCTGAAGTAAAGGCCAAAACCTTCAATTTTACAAAGGTCACATGGAACTGGACAGGTGAGTTTTATCTAATTAACTTCTCCCACCTGTCAGTAACAGCTTAGTATGATTTGGGTGAATAGATTTAATCTTGTTCTATTGCATATTGGCAGCATATCAGCATTTGTAACAATAATAGTATTTTGGATTGTGTGTTTCCAAGCAACCACCCTTAATATGTGCATAGTCTCAAAAAAGTTTTTTTTTATTGTTTGCTGCCTTTTAACAGAAAAGAAACATTGTTTGCTGTGAAATAAGCATGGTGTAGGCTTTTCCTGAATTATATCACTGAGATCTAACATGGTTAAGTATTTAGTTGGACTAGTATAGGCATGATCCAGATCACAGGTGACCCTGGACCAATTATAATCCCTTATACTACCCTCCTCCTTGCTAGTTAGAAAAAAGAAATCTTGCTGTGCACTCCATAAATAAATAAATAAATAAATATGAAATTTCCCCAACTGTGAAATGTTTCAAGCTTATTTCTCTCCTATTCTACAATATTCTGAAGTATTTTCTTTCTGCCTGAAAAACATTTTATTAAACTAATAATATCTTCAGTCATAAGATGAATTGTGACAATCAAAGTAAGTTTTTCTAGTGCCTTTAGTGAAATTTAGTCCACTGATGTTCTCAGGCTGACTAATGTGTATGGATGGAGTTGATTATTCTAGCTAAGGGGCTAGATGATTTAAAAAACCAAAAAACTAAAACACTTTATAATGCTAAAGCAGTAAACACAAATGAGAAGGGGGAATTTCCATTTGAAAAAAAATAGTAGTAGTAGTAGTAGTGGTGATAATGATGATGATGATGATGACAATCATGACAATTTAAAGCAAGTGAAAGTAAAGTGTGGCCTGAGAACTGCATGCAATCATCCTCTGGCACCCCAACATGATTCTGAGCCACTCATAGATCCCAAGATATTGTAAAAAGATATACGGTAAGAAAAAAATCTGAAATTCTGATTTCAATATCTCAGGGACATTGGACATTTTTGTAAACATTGTATGGACAGCTCCTAGGGTATTAAAGCTTAGAGGGTACTTTTCCAAGGTATAGATACTTCTTGTCAGTTCCAGGTTGGGAAAAATAAATAAATTTCCAGGGGTGTCTCAAAACTTGACAAGATTTCTTCCATGGTCACTATGAATAGGGGAGGGGAATTTTCCAGAGTGTGTTTTTTAATTAAATTTTCCCCTCCCCAAAGGTGATTTGGAAAAGCTGCAGCACTCCCAGGTCCAGTATGCTGCCTATGTTCATCCAAATCTGAGATAGTTGCCTATCCTTGATTTAAAGGCATGTAGAACACACAGAAGGAGCCAGCATGGTTTGGGTGATGGGCTAGAAATATGGAGACCAGGGTTTAAATTCCTGCTCATCCATGGAAACCTACTGGGTGACCTTTGGCAAGCCCTACCCACTTAGCCTCAAAGGAAGTCTATGGCAACTCCCTCTGAATAAATATTGCTAAAAAAACCCTATGACAGTGGTGGTGAACCTCTGGCATGTGTGCCAAAGGTGGCACTCAGAGCCCTCTTTGTGGGCATGTGCACTGTCACCCCAGCATAGAGTTCACCAGAGTTCATTACTAGGGGCTCATTCCCACTACAAAATAAACCAGTATGAAACCGGGCTATTTTGTGATCCCCTCTAAATTAATCCCCTTTATTGTTCACACTTGAGGGTGGGGGGGAGAGGAAGAACAGCTGTCATGGAGAGAGGAAAAAGAGAAGGAGGAAAGAAAAGGCAAACTCCTTGTGAACAAACCTTGCTAGGTTGGAAATGACTTGAAGGCACACAACAACAGTAAATAGAGGAGGGATAGTGGCATGGTGGGAAGGATTGGGCCTCTGTGGCTCCTCACCTCTTCCAGATAGGCTACCTCCAGTGCACCCCTCACATCACTGCTGCATGCTAGAACCCTTCAGGGGACCCTTTCCACACATGGCAGTGGTGGCAGCAGCAGCACTCCATCTCCCTTTCCTCCTGCTTGCCCTGACCCACCCTCAGCTATCTGGGGAGAAGTGACCCAGGAAGTGCCATAGGAGAAGAGCCACCCAAGATGGTGCCCCGTAGCTGTGTCCTGAGAGCCAGTGCAGCCACAGAGTACTGGGCTTTTGATAGAAGCTGACAAGAGCCAGCTCAGCCCCCAGAGCACTAGGGCTAACTGAGAGAAGCTGGCACAGCCCCCTGATGTCAATCCAACCTGTCGTTCCCACTTATTGAACATGGTTCAGATTTGGGTCTTTTCAAAAGAACCACCCAAAAACTAGGGCCAGGAAAGAGTAGTTCTTTTGTGTTTGCCTCACTTCATTGCAATTTAAACCAAGCACAGTAGGGTCGGAACTGGTTTCAAGTGGGAAAAAAGGACACATAGCCTGATCAGCAATTCAGATTAAATCCTAGTGGGAATGAGGCCCAGAAAGCCAGAGGGATGCAGCACTTTGAGATAAATTAGTGGGTTCTGGGTTGAAGTTTGGGCACTCAGTGTTCACCATCACTGCTCTACGATAAGGTCACTTTAGGGTCTCCCACCTCTTTTATCAAATGCACATTCTTGTCTTAAAGGTTCCAACATATCAATAAAAATTCAATATATCAGTAAAGCTGGGATGTTCTCATAATATCCAAGTCTCTTGTTATATTTTGTCCTGTATGAGAACCAAAAAAATTCCTGTGTATTCCACTGGTTCCAATGAAGTAGGAAAAACTAACAGGTAACTCTGATAATGTTCAATACTGTGTACCTCCAATGCTTAGTCTTTTGAAATCTCACTATTCTTCACCACAGCTGTTTTACTTCAGAGCTGCCACAAAGGAAAAGCTGTAAACACAGTATCTCTCATGTCATCTCTTGAATATACACTCCTGTCTTAAAGTTTTCAACATATCAATAAAAGTCCCATATATCAGCAAAGACAGCCAAATGCAGATAATTTCTAGCTATTTTGTTCCTTCATCATCTTTTTCAAAAATATATACATATAAGTTAGAGCACCAAAAATTGGCATGTAAATGCTAATTTGTGGTGTGTTTCTTAGGACTTACCAATTGACTTTTAATTTAGTGTCCCCTCACCTGTACTAATCATTCCAGAGTTTGTGTGGAGTCCTGACCTTTAAAAAGGTAAAGGTAGTCCTTTGACATGAATGTCTAGTTGTAATGAACTGTAGGGGACAGTACTCATCTCCGTTATTAAGCCAAAGAGCCAGCATGTCCAAGGACTGCTCTGTTGGTCATGTGGCCAGCATAACCGCACCAAATGCTGTTACCTTGCCAGCAAAGTGGTACCTATTTATTTACTTGCATTTGCATGCTTTCAAACTGCTAGGTTGCAGAAGCTGTGAGTAGTAACAGGAGCTCACTCCATCATGCAGCACTCAGCCCTTGAACTGCCAACCTTTTGATCTTCTAATTCTCAGAATTGGCATCTTAACTACTAAGCCACCACATCCTTTAAGCCATCCTGACCTTTGCTTATTATATACTGCTGTTCTTAATAAGGTAGTTTTGTCAGAGTAAAATACACTCTGAAGAGAAAATGCCATAAGTGTGACTGGGACAAAGGAACTAAGACAAAGTTAAGAGAGTTACCTTAGTACAGTTGGGAGCCATGATGACTCAACATTTGAACAATCCTGAGCCACAGGGGCTGACACTAGACAGAGGATTGAGTCAGAAAACTTCAATTCTGCAGGGTCACATCAGTCAGGTGATTGTAAGCTAGATGACATCCCAGGAGTGGGCTGGACTAATATCCCAGAAGGGGATACTGTATATAAGTGGGTGAGTAGGATACTCATGTATGAGTGATTGTAGAGAGATACTGCTGGAGCACTTTGGCCCTTTGCAGATGGTGCTTTGCACCATCTTGGAGGTAAGGAAAGGGAGGGGCAGCCTCATGCTGGGCACCCCAACCCCTTCCCCGAACATGTCATCGGAGTGCCCATCGCTCCACATGATGGGCATTCTGATGATGTCCTTCCACTGCAGCATCCGGACATGCTGCAATGGAAGAGATGCCAAAGAGGCTCCCAATGCCTCTTGCAATGCTCCTTTTGCACCTTGCAGAAGGAGCGCTATTTTAGTGCTCCTTCCAGGGCCTGAAAAGAGGTGCATTGGGGCGGAGGAGTGCAGGTACCTCAGCCCCAATCCATGGCTTCTCAGGGCGGCCCATGGCCACTCATCTGCAGAGGCCCTTTGTTAGTCTATATATAGTCTGTAATGGAAGAATACTGAACCTCTTCATGAGACAAGAGAGAATCCAGCAGTTTTGTGTCTTGCAGACAGCTGTCTGTGTGGGAGATTTTTTTTTTCCTTGTAGTGTTTGCAGCCTGCATAGAACTTCACAGTGAACTTCACAGATCTTTGGCATCTGCTCCAGCATAGGTTTCCTGCACATGTTGAATTCAGTCCACATACACCCCAACAAGTTTAGCTGAGCGGCAGACCAACTGACCTAGTTAGCAATTTAATAATTTAATAGTTCCTAATTGGCAAGGAGTCAGACAAGGCTGCATCTTACCACCCTACCTATACAACCTATATGCAGAACATATTGTAAGGAAAGCAGGCTTGGACATGGAAGAAGGAAGAGTGGAAATAAGAGGAAGAAATGTTAACAATCCAAGATATGCTGATGACACCATAATACTAGCAGAGAACCTCACAGACCTGGAACACCTACTAAGGAAGATCAAAGAAGAAAGTGCAAAGGAAGGCATACTGTTGAACATAAGTAAAACAAAAATAATGCCACTGAGAACTTACACACATTCAAATTAGACAGCAAAGAAATAGACATAGTAAAAGAGATCTCATATCTGGGATCAAACATTGATCAGAATGCGGACTGCAGCCAAGAAATCAGGAGAAGATTAAGAAGGAGGAGGGCAGCTATGGAAGAAGTAGAAAAGATCCTAAAATGCAAAGACATACAACTCAGCACAAAAGTCAGAATCATGCAAGCCATCGTATTACCTGTTACCATGTATGGATGTGAGAGATGGACAAGAAAGAAGTTAGGAGGAAAATCAGCGCATTTGAGAGAATGTGGTGCTGGAGAAGAGTGCTGAGGATTCCATGGACAACCAAAAGGACAAACAAATGGGTCCTAGAACAGATCAAGCCAGAGATATCCCTAGAAGCCAAGATGACAACACTTAGGGGGACTGCAGATGGGCAGCTCTGGGCCACCCTGGGAAGCAGCAGATCGGGGCCATGGCAACGCCATGCCACAGCCCCAATCCTCCCTTTTGCTGGCCCGAAAAGAGTGGCAAAAGGCTCCCCTAAGAACCAGTGAATGGCTCTTTGGTGCCCTTTTTGGTGCCCTTTTCAGAACACTGTGCCCCACCCCAACTCTGCCTCCAGGCCAGCTCTTTAGGCCACTCGGCAGAGGTCCTTAGACTGTTGTACCTTGAACACATCATGAGAAGGCATGATTCATTGGAAAAGTCAATCATGTTAGGAAAGGTGGAAGGAAGTAGAAAGAGAGGAAGGCCACATGCTAGATGGATGGACTTTATTTAAGAGACCACAAATATGAGTTTGCAAGAGCTGGGCAGAGCAGTAGAGAATTGGGGGGGGGGGCTGGAAATGTCTCATCCATAGTATCACCATGGGTCGAGATTAACGTGAATGCAGTTAACAACAACAAAAACAACAACAAGAAGAGGAACATAAAGATATACCAGTACCCTGCAGTTATTGCTTATTTATTTTAAAATTTATTTTCTATTGTGGTTGTAAGTAAAATAAATAAATCACCCTTCCCAGATAGCCACATTGGATTTTTGTGCAAAATTGCTGAGTTTCTCACAAAAACCACTAGTCTTGCAGAAAGAAACAAAGAAGGAAGGAAGGAAAGAAAGAAGTGGGCATGTGCCTCCTCCTCCCCCTGCCCAAACATTTGTGAAAAGTAATTCCACAGTTTAGGACTGGCCACAGAAAAAGGCCATTAGTAATGGCACATTAAAATTAACTTAAAGACTGGAGTTATGTTGTATGAAAGAAGAGCAGTCTGCATCAAAAGTGGTGGGTTCTCTGTCAATAGACATTTTAAAGTAAATCCTTGGGATCATTTACAATAATCCACTTTAACTGCCCTGGTTCCATCCTATGGAATCCTTGGATTTGTAGTTTGGGGAGGCACTAGAGTATTCTGACTAAGGATTCTAAATGCCCTCTCTGAACTGACAATCCCATGATTCCACAGGATGGAATCATGGTAGTTAAAGTGGAATAAAGTGTCATTGTGTAATGTGAAAGGGCCTCTTAAGGGGCAGCTATCATGAATGGATTTCCTACATTGACAGGGGGTCAG
Organism: Phrynosoma platyrhinos; assembly: GCA_020142125.1. Lineage (NCBI taxonomy): Eukaryota > Metazoa > Chordata > Lepidosauria > Squamata > Phrynosomatidae > Phrynosoma > Phrynosoma platyrhinos. Next base: position 9,182,496 of record CM034704.1, read on the forward strand.
ACTTCATGAGCTTCTTTCCCTTTTAGTCTTATACTTAGTAATTATGGTTAGGTTCAGTAACATGTTCACCTTCAAGGACTTATATATTTTAATTAATTAGAGTGGAAATTGGGGTTTTTAAAATATAAATAATAAATAAAGAATGAAATCATTCACAGTAGTGCACCCTTAAAGGCCCTCTATTCACATGAATGGGATGTATTTGCTTGTGCAACAGTGCACAGTATTAGAGCTTGAACTGATGTCTGTAATAAAAAGAAATTCCTTGGAGATATTGGAATTCTTTCTAATGCTGACTGTACTTTGTTTCTACAGTGATTATTAAATCACAACATTCCACAACAGAATAAACACAAAAAGAAATATTATTTAAGATACCTATTAGTGTCATGATTAAATTGGTGCACCCAGCCAACTGTACATTTATCATCGAGTCTTTCTCATTTGTACCGTGCATATGTATGGCAGCCAGATTTGCTGTTCTATTTTATTTTAGCATTTCCTTGAAAGAAAAATCCAATCAATCTCTTTCTTTTATGGGGTTGAGTTGCTGTTTTCTAATCCTCTGACAGCCATATTAGTTGTCAGATGGTCTAGCTCTACTTTTTAATGAGACCAACTAGAATTAGGCCTTTAAAGTTCTGTCACTTTATATTAAGGCACTAGTATCAAAACATCACCACAAAGAAGAAGCAAAACAAAGTATTTCATTTCAAAGCAAACCTATATGTATATGTTTGACATACTAAAAATGATTTCATATTCATACCCCCATGATGCAATTTTATTGTAAATACACATGCAGAACGTGATGTCTTGATCAAATTGTAACCACCTCGATGTCGTAGTTTACTAAGCCCAAAGTTTATAAAATAAAATTATAATCTTATTTCATCACCCAGTGTTCATAGAATCATAGAATCATAGAATCATAGAGTTGGAAGA
>CM034704.1:9203590-9216108 GCA_020142125.1 Phrynosoma platyrhinos
GTTGCAGCAAATTCCTCCCAGAGGACCGGAGAGCACGGGGAGGATTGTGTTCATTTTCTTCCTTTGTGCTCTCCATTAACCATCTTATAGTTGCAATGTGGTCTCCAGTGCCTCTTCTTTTCCTGAATCCCACTTATACCTATGGGATTTCTCTCTCCATGTATGATTGGAGTCTATCTTGCAAAATTTTGAACATGATCTTGCTTGTATGGAAATTAATGGCATGGTCCTATTTGCTACTGTCTTTTATGACTCCTTTTTTGTGGATGAGGATGTAAATTGATTGTTTCCAGTTTATTTGGCCACTCTTTTGTATTCCATATCTGTTGACATATTTTGGTTAACATTAGAGTTGATTTTATCTGTGTGGTTTGTATCAATTCATTTGCTATATCATCTCTTTCTGGTAATTTATTATTTCCAGTTTCTCTCAGTGCAGCTTTTACCTCACTTTCTAGAATCTGGGGTTCATCTTCATATGATTCTTCATTCATGTGTCATTATTTTTTCATCTCTTTTATATAGCTCTTCTGGGTATTCCAACCAACTTTTTAAAAATTCTTCTTGATCTTGCAATACCTTCCTCTCTTATCACAGAGCATCCTGGTCCTTGGTCTGAAATTCCCCTTGAGTTCCTGGATCTTGAAAAAGAGATCTCTTGTTCTTCCTTTGTTGTTGTTGTCTTCTATTTCTCTACATTAATCATTATAGTAGTTCTCTTTAACTGTGCACTAGTCATTGAACAGTTGTATTCATAGTTGTGTTTTCCCCCCCCCATCATCCTCTCCTTTTTCTACTCATTGTTCCTTTAATGCTTGAAGCATTTCTCCTATTATCCATTGCTTCTTCTCTTTCTTTTTTGGCCACAAATAGTGTTTTCCTGCATTTTTTCTTAATGATGAAAAGTAACACAAACACATTATTGTTTTAATGAAACACAGATTGGGTCCTTTAACTTCCAGTGGAGTCCCTAACTAATTATAGAATCATAAAGTTGGAAGAGACCACAAGGGCCATCCAATCCAACCCCCTGTCATGCAGGAACACAAAAACAAGGCACCCATACCAGATGGCTATCCAGCCTCTGTTTAAAAGCCTCCAAAGAAGGAGACTCTACTACTCTCTGGGATAGTGGGTTCCACTTTCAAACAGCTCTTATGGTCAGGAGGTTCTTCCTAATGTTGAGGTGGGATATCTTTTCCTGTAGCTTGCATCTATTACTATTCTCTGGAGCAGCTTGCTCCATCCTTAATATGACACCCCTTGGCTAAACATTCCCAACTCCTTAAGCCACTCCTCATAGGGCATGGCTTCCAGACATTTCACCATTTTGGTTGACCTCCTCTGGACATGTCCCAGCTTGTCAACATCCTTCTTGAACTGAGGTGTCCATAACTTGATACAGTACTCCAGGTGAGGCCTGACCAAAGTAGAATCGAATGGCACTATTACTTCCCTTGATCTAGGCATTATGTTTCTGTTGATGCAGCCTAGAATCACATAGTTTTGAGACATGAGCACCATTTAATAAAATGACAAAAGAAATGCCACAACACTGGAAATTTTTCATTCTGTCTATTTTTTGTCTTCTTTTACTAGTTGTCAAAAGTAATCCAGATCTGAAGGTTAGACTTGCTAACCAAAATGTCAAGATCTGTGTGAACATCCCTGGTAAAGTGCTGACATTTCCCCTTCTTTTTTGCCTTCTCAAGAACAATCTGAAGATTTGACAGCTGAAGCACAGCTGGTCTTTATCCCACTCACCAGGCCTGTTTAGATTTAAGCACCAGATTGCTGCCGCTTTGTTATTGTCTCAAAAAGCTGATAAAGACACAACACTGGGAAATGTTAATATAGTAGCCTGACATTTTACTTTTTAAAAAAAGAAAGAAAAGAAATCCAATCTTTTTTTTTTTTAATGTTGATCTTGGGTGAAAAATGGATTTTTCAAATTCTTTTCAATTAAGAGGAATATATTCTTTATTCGGAAATTTAAACAGGGTTATCCTTACTTTCAACCTAAAAATGTGTGTGTAGAGAAACACTTTCCATTTTTAATTAATCTTTGTTTCTAACATTTATATGCACTGTCTTTGCATATGTCTACTCTAATCTTACAGGGCCTGCAGCCAAGGATCTGGCTTTCTGTTTCAAATAATCATGTGTATTTAGCTGTCCTCCCTACTTATCACCACAAGGGATAAGATACAAAGACTCCATATCCCCCACAAGTGGGAAAGAAGCCTGGAAAGAGGCACAAGAGAAGGGAAGGGGGGATGACAGAAACAAGTGAGCTTAGGAAATGACAGAAAAGAAAGAATTAACCATTTCCTCTATTCAGTTCAATTTTGGAGCCTCTGAGATATGTGTTTTTGTATAGTTGAACTCACATATCTTCTTTATAATATCTAGTCCAACTTTCTAACAGCACCTTTAGAATATATGCCTTAGCTCCATCTGTTTAGTGTTTTTTCATTCTGCCTTTTAAATTTTTACTCCAGTTCTTTCTGGCTTTATCTTGCTACTTTAGACCACTCTCTTACTATCCCACCTTTCATAAATGCTTTGCTTCTTTCATCATTTTTCCCTTAGTACTTTGCCAGCTCTTTTTGTAAAGCAAGAGGGATTTAATCATGGCACCAAAAACAAAGGAACAAACAAACAAATTAAGCAAAACAAAGTGACCCAGGAGAAGGATCTTGGATGAATTTGAATCTTCACAGTGCAGGATTTCATCTGTACAAAATTAACACAAGATTTCTTTTGGGGAACAAAATAATGTTTCTTGGATGGAAAATGTTTTCTGTGCCAAAAAAAAAAAAAAAAAAATGTGAATTTTTCACAGAATAAGTCCCTAAATACAGCATTTCCTGTGATTAAAAAAAAAACTGCAAAGAACTATTTTGTGTGCCCAAATGCTCTTTCTTGAGCAGAAATATGCGACTTTTCTGCAGCATAAGTCCTGGACTGCAAATACTATTTGAAAATTACACCATCTTTGAAGACTTTTCCCGAAGAAAACTGCAAGAAGAAAATGGCTAAATATATTTATTGCCTTCTTCAGAAATGAAATTTACAAAATTTTGCACCCCAACTGGCTAGTCCCTATTTTACTACTTTATAATATTTATTTAATATTTATCTTCTCCCCAAAATTGAGACTCAAAGCATCTCACAATTTAAAAGAACAATACAATTAAAAACATACAAAAAGAGAGTATCAGAATAGAATTACAATGTTTGTAGCATTAAAACCAGCCATACTTCAATAAAAGAATAACATATGATCAAAAATATTAAAAACTCTCCTGATGATCTCAGGCAGCGATATGTGGTCTACCAAGCAGTCTGGACCTGGGCCATATAGAACTTTATAGGCCGTAACCAGCACTTTTGAATTGTGCCTAGAAACTAACTGAAAGCCAATGGAGCTGTTTCTACAGAGGATCCAGTTATAACAGTTTGGCTGCAGCTCCTTGGACCAGCTGAAGTGTCTGAACACTCTTCAAAGGCAGTAGAGTGCATTATAGTAGTCCAAACAGGATTTAACTAAGACATGTACTACTGTGTCCTGATCCAGCAGCTCAAAGAATGGGAGCAGCTGGTGCACAAGCTTTAAATGTACAAAAGCACTCTTGGCCACCATAGAAACCTGGGCCTCCAGGTTCAAAGCTGAGTCCAAGAATACACCCAAACTGTGAACCTTTTTCTTCATGGGGAGTGAACTCCATCTAACACAATCTGAATCCTTATTTTCTGATCTGCCTTCTGACTGACCAAGAGCACCCCCATCTTGTCTGGATTAAGTTTCAATCATAGAATCATAGAATCATAGAATCATAGAATCATAGAGTTGGAAGAGACCACAAGGGTCATCCAGTCCAACCCCCTGCCATGCAGGAACTCCCAATCAAAGCATCCCCGACAGATGGCCATCCAGCCGCTGCTTAAAGATGCCCTTCCCCAGTCCATTCCTGATGACAGACACTTTTTAAAAACCAGATTGGAAAGTGGAACAGAGTTGGCTGTGATACTCATATTGATGGCTCTGCAACCCAAAACTCCAGATGACCTCACCCAGCAGTTTCATTTATATGCAAAATAGCATGGGGACAAAACAGATCCCTGTACCACCTTCTGGGTTCAATCAAGGAATGGAGCCACTATAAAACAATGTGTCCAAGTCTCATCCTAGTGATGCCACCCAGAGAGATCTCATAGCAAATGGTACTGAATGCCACTGAGGGGTCTAGCAGAACCAACAGGGATGCATTCCCCCTGTCTGTCTCTGTAGGTCGTTCACTGAGGTGACCAAAACTGTCTCTGTTCTACAACCAGGCCTGTAAATGGATTGGAACATATCAAGATAATGACTTTCATCCAGAAACCCCTGGAGCCACCACATACTCTAATATCTTGACCAAAAATTCTAGGTTGGGCAATCAATAATTATCCATTATAGAAGTATCCATGTTGGCTATATAGCAATGTACAATAACATCCAAAATCAAAAAAACAGTGATACCCTTATTCAGCCAATCAAAATGCATATAATACATTATATAAGTTTTCAAAACTCCACTGGCTTCTTCATCAGGCAAAGGTGTTCAAAACTGATATTGGATTATTTATTTATTTATTTATTTATTTAAAAAAACACAAAAATTTTAATTACAAGTCTACATTTTGGTACAATGTTCTTGTGTTGTTTGCTGTTAAGATGTAAACTTGTGACTAACATTGTTGTAGTTTTGGTGTTGAGATGGTATGAAAATGTGTCCCAATTTTCATCTATTCTTTATTTAATTCCTAATTTATATTCCTCATATCCCCCATAAATGGGATTCAAGGCAGCTTAAAATAAAATACTAAAAACACAAAACATAAAACCAATAGCAATATTATAAAAATGTAAAGTGCAATTAAAAATTCACTGGTAACAGGAAAAATGTAGCATTCATCCAGTCAAATTCCTCCACCCCTCAAAAATCATGGTTTGCTGCCCAAAGACTTTATGAAGAAACCAGTGTTTGCCAGAATTAAAACAACTAGAAGAGTCCCAGTTTAGCTTCATAGGTAAGATTTTCTAGAAACTAAGTGCTGTCACCATGAAAGGAAAAACAAACAAACAAACCTAAACTTCTTGCATATCCAGACAGATACTTTTGGATGTGTCTAGACTGATCTCCTAAAAATCATATGGCCTGAGCAGGATCATATAGGAGAGACTGATCCTTCAGATAACCCAGCCCAAAATCATACAGGACTTCAAATGTATAGATCAGTGATGACAAACTTTTTAGTGGCTGAGTGCCCAAACTAAAAGGCATCCCAGCACCGGGTGTTGGTGCCAGGGGGTGGGACTTCCATGGGGGATGGGACTTCTGGGGCAGGACTTCCTCCTCCTGCCTTCCCAGCCTTCAGCTGCTTCACTGTAGATTGCTGAAGGTCCAGGGGGAAGGGGGGAAGAAGGTGAACAGGTGCATGCTTGTTCCTCCTCCTCCCCCCGCACCTTCCTGGGCCTTCAGCTGCCTATCCGGAGACAGCTGAACACCCCGGATGGACAGGAACAGGAGGAACAGACACTTGCCTGCTCCTCCTCTTCCCCACCTTCCATGTGCCAGGAAAAATGGCTTCACATGCCAGAGATGCCATAGATTAATCACCATGAATCTAGGTCATCACCAGAACTTTGAACTGTGTCCAGAAACAGATAAATAGCCAGTGAAATAATTATATCAAGGGAGTTTTCTACTCCCTGCAACCAGACCTAGCAAACATTTGGCCCAGATTGTTTTGAACCAGCAGATGTTTCTGAATACGTTTGAAAGGGAGCCCCACATGCAACCTATTATATTACTAAGGTGTGCATTGTTGTGGACAGATCTGGCATTTCCAGGAAAGGGCACAGTTGGCATACAAATTTTAATGTAAAATCACACTCCAAGCATCTACTGAAACATTAGCAGCCAGGTGCAGGGTTGAATCCAGGATTACATTACACACAAACTGTGAACCTATGCTTTCTAGGGTAATTTAACCCATCCAGCACAGACAGAATTCCTATGCTCTGGTATGCTTTGCAAAGGACTCTGTCTTGTCTGAATTAAAGTCCTTCATTGTTTAGTCAACTTCCTTGAAGATGTGGGAAAGAGAAATACAGTTGGTGTCAAAAGCATCTAAAAGCAATTTAAACTTTAATCATTAACATTTTAAAAAGGCAATAAAAATAATATAGTGCACACTGACTTAACCCTGCTCTTTCTAGCAGCTTAACCCCTTCTAGCATACTCAATTGTTCAAGAATGTGTCCACCAAGATCGTTTCCTTCCTGATTCAAATTTGCTGTGCTGGTCCAGGTAGTCCTGGACCTCTTCCTTTGCTTTACTTCATCATTACAGGTCATCAGAAAATTATGGAAGCCACCAGTCAGATAGGCCTCCACTGCATTTATAAATGGTCTCCAGAATCAGTCTGTAGTGACAACAATTATCAGGAGCTCAGCCTTTCAGCTTTCTTGCCATGATTTACTTTGCTTTGCTTTTGTATATTTTAATATGCAGAAACAATATGGATAACCGGACACCTAGTCACAATATAGTTATGTAGGTTCTTGCTTACATTCCTTTGATGGGAGAAAGGTTAGAAAGCAGATGCTTGGAGACTCAAGTTCAGTCCTATAAGAATGGATGATATGTGAAAGGAGGTGCAATCATGGGAAAAGGGGGACAATCATGTCAAAAAGACATTTCCAGAGAGGAAAAAATGTTCACTTTTACAACCATGTCCTGTGCAAAGAGAACTAAAGAACTATGATATCATGTGGTAAAAGCAGGGGTAGGCAACCTTTTCCCTTTAAGGGCCAAGGGACTTCAGCTCCCAGAATCCCAGAAGCTATTGGCCAACATGGGACTATTGCCCAACATGGCTGAGGCTTCTGGGAGCTGAAGTCCCTCGGCCCTTAAAGGAGAAAGGTTGCCTACTCCTGTGGTAAGGCATGCAGAAAGATGCTGCTATCTGGCTGAATAGCCACTTTCTTTCCTTGTGTGATAAGCTTCTTATTCTATACATATTCCCCATGTGATTGTACAAAAAAATTCATTTCTCTGCATCTGTTTCCCATTAAAAAAAGAGGAAAATTTTCGTACAACACAAGCAAGAAATTTACACAGAATAAGTCCTGAATTGCAAATAAGCTTCAAGAACTACAGAGTTTCCAAAACTTTCTGGCAGCAAGAAGAAAGTAAAATCTGCTTCCTCTGAGAAGAAAATTAATGAAGAATTACATCCATACTAAACTGCCTTTGAGTAATATGTATCTGGGCTTTAAAAGGTTTACTTTGCTGATCTGCCTCAGCCAGTAAGATGGATTGGGCCAAAAGTGCTGGTAGAATGCCATATTTTGCTGTTTGAATGTCCATGCATTTATTTTATTTTATTTTAAATTGAGAATGAGCAGAAAACTTGGAGTGCTTGTCTCATCCCTTTATAAGATGGATTTGATGCTGTGTGCCTTCAAGTGAGTTCCAACTTATGGTGACCCTAAGGCGAACTTATCCTGGAGTTTTCTTGGCATGAATAGTTCAGATGAGGTTTACCATTGTCTTTCCTTAAGGCTGAGAGCATCTGACTTGCCCAAGGTCACCCAGTGGGATTCATGGCTGATCAGGGAATTGAACCCTAGTTTCCAGAGTCATAATCCATCACTCAAACCAGTAATACACCTTCTCCTTTTTCTTTTCTTCTATCTAAAAGAGTTATTCCATATTTTACATTCTAAAAATATTTATCTTCATAGGATGCATAGAAGACAAATGTGTTTTTGACTGTAAAATTTAGAATATCTCCTTTATATATAGAAGAATGCAGGAGAATGTGTGTTACTGGTATGGCCCCACTTCCACATGGATTAGTTTCCATATGGAGGAAAAATTGTGAGAGGTGTTTTCATGATTTACTAAATCAGTTTATCCTCAAATCTGAACCAGAAAAGCTTATCTGATCACCATTTTCAAGTCAGGATTGCAATACCACTACTGATTATTGATTACTGTTTTGTAAGGTGTCTTCAAATAATCATTTTCAAATTCTTAAGCGTATACCGTATATATTCAACCATAAGTTGACCTCATGTATAAGTCAAGGGAAGGTTTGGGGGCCAAAATTCTGAATTTTGATATGACCCGTGGGTAAGTCAAGGGTAAAACATTGGGGCATATAACAAATGAGACAAAGGAAGAAGGCAATAGAAATGCCAAAGAACTTACAAAATTGTAGGAGGTATAACTGTTTGTGCTTTTTTCTAAAGATTGGATGGATAAGAGAGTGGGGTGTGTGTGTTGTGAGTGCTTTCAAAACAAATTATGCTCTTGCCTTTCACCAGGGGATGGTTCCTTTTAAAGTAATAGTTAATATAATGTACAGTACTTACATGGACCCATGGATAAGTCGACGCAGGTTTTTTTTGAGTCAATTTTTGACTAAAATTTCTAGACATATACATATATAGTAATTGATAACATCAAGTCACATCTACAGTTCAACATGGCAAAGTAAGAACAAAGTGGCCTTTATTATAGATCCACTTGAAATAAAGAACACTTTAAACAGAAAACTAATTGGTTATTTAAAAAAAAATTAGCCAAGGTATAGTTTAAATTATGCTATCACTTTCTCCTTCCCATCATTGTCAATAAAAATCTGACAACCTCTGTCTTTTAAGTTGTTGTTAGCTGCCCTAAAATTGACTTCAACTCACAGTGACCCTGTGGATGAGACATCTCTAAAAGTCCTTGTCCTCCTCTGTTCTGCTAATTTCCTGAAGGCTCTTGTCTGTGTCCTTCCTGGTTGAGTCTAGCCATCTAGTGTATGGTTTTCCTCTCTTTCTTCTCCCCTCTACCTTTCCCAGCATTAGTGTCTTTTCTATGAGTTGTGCCTTCTCATGATGTGGCTAAAGTATGGCAGCCTCAATTTAATCATCTTGGCCTCCAGGGATATTTCTGGTTTGATCTGTTCAAGGACCAATTTGTTTGTCTTTTTAGTCATCCACAATATCCTCAGCACGCTTCTCCAGCACCACATCTCAAATGAGTTTTCTTGTTATCAGCTTTATACATTGTCCAACTCTCACATCCATAGTATCTTCAGCACTATTCTTCAGCAGCACACCTAAAATGAGTTGCTTTACTTTTTATCCTCATTTTTCATGTCCATCTCTCACATCCATACATGGTGATGAGAATAGAAGGGCTTGGATGATTCTAACTTTAGTGTTCAGTTGTATACCTGTACTCTTTAGGATCTTCTCTAGTTTTTTCATAGCTGCCCTTTCTATTCCTAGTCTTCTTCATATCTTTTGACTGCAGTCTCTGTTTTGAACAATGTTTGATCCCAGATACAAGAAATCTTTGACTATTTCAATTTCCTCATTGTCTAATTAGAATTTATGTAGGTCCTCTGTGGTCATTAATTTTCATTCTATCACCATTAATCCTATCACTTTTAATTCTCCCACCATGAAAACACACACACAAGGGAGAGAGAGAGAAGGGGGAGGGATAAAGATATTTCTGTTGCCTGGAAACCTCTAAATCATGTGAAGAATGATCTGTTGCTGTCTGAATAGCCATTTTATTGCATTCATTTTATAAATGGATTAGCTCAGGAAATGGTTCTGTCCTTTATGTAAGCACCCAGTGGAGGAAGGTATGATTCCTATTGCTTAATCCCCATAGATCAGCTTGCCCTGAACTGCCCTGACAGTTTGCACCAGCAGGACACATATTTGGCTGTAAATAACCACAGACAAAGAAAGTCAGTTTCCCTTATATCATTACCTTGCATGTACTAGCTTAGATTTTCTCTCTGCTCAGTCTTTGATTCATATTTCCTGAAATAGGGGGCTATTTTCAACATATTATCTCATTGACTTGCCAGCTCTCCTAAACAAGAGAAAGCAATTCATCGAAGAATGTATTTGCTCTTTTCTTCCACTCAGTGGCATAACTTTGGTTGTATACCAGCCTACACCACACCCTCAGATGGGATGACACAACTCCATTTATGGCTGTTTGTCCCATAAGAGTGGCTGTCCCACTAGCTGTCACAGTTCCAAGGCTACATAGCTTGTTCTCTTCCTCTTGGGCTGGGCAGGTTGCAGTGGCTCTAGTAAGGGTCACTACATCAGCAAGGGCTTGCCATCCTGTTTTCCTCTGACAGGCAAGTTCAATTCCTCACTGAGCAGGGCTGCTGAGTAAGAGATGTGGCACTACCCAAAGTTAGGGATTTTCAGCATTATGAGCTGGAGGAAAGCTTTTCTCTTCATTCCTCCTCCCTCTCCACTCCATGCATTCAACTCTGCCAGCCTTCACTTTCCTTCTTTCCCTCCTTCCTCTAGTTGGAAGTGCCCACAATGCTTGGCTTTTTTTTCCTTGCTGAGTTTCCTCAATGCCTCCCCCCCCCCCCGCCATGTGAGTTTGAGGGAAAAGCCTTGGAGGACCAGAACAACCAGCATGGCAAACAAGGGTGAATGAATACAGAATCAGTTAAGTGTGAAAGGCAAGGCTATGCATTATTTGAGGGTGTAATACAAGCATATGAGTGACTAGAGCCAATGTTAGAGTGCAGGACTAGGATTTGGGAAGAACAGGTTTTTCTAATAAGAGATGCAGTTCTACCCCTAGTCCCATAATCACAGTATGGTGACTCTTCTGGGAGATTTACTAGACCAATTGAGTTTGCTCCTTGGATTCTAAGTGAAAACATTAAACTATTTTCTTGCATTGTTTAAAAAGAGAATCGTCCAGCAAGTCACTAAGCCTATATTTTCTTTCGTTCTTTACACTGCACTTCTCTTGTGAGGTGCTACTGAAAGTTTCCATCTAAAACAAATTCCTCTCCTCCCCAAGAGCTTCCACTCCCCACCTTGCAATCAGCTTCCATGCCAAAAATCTGCATTAAACTATTCTTGCACTGTTTAAACAAAGAATAGACCAGCAAACCACTCAACCTATACAGTGGCCCCTCCACATGCATAGGGGTTATGGGTGCAGGATTCCCATGAAAGTAGAAAAAACACAAATAAAAAAACAGTATTTTTGTACATGAGTGAATTTCTAGGTCCTCTGGGTCAACTCTGTGGACAACATCTGCCACTGGTTGACCACAGAATTGTGCTGGAGGACCTACAAATGCCTAGAAAAGTCTTCTCTCTAGGAATATCTAGGTCCTTCAGCATGACTTCTGCCAGACCATAGAGTTGTGCTGGAGGAACTAAAGATTTCTAGAGATAACAATCAAATCTATGTATAATCAAATCTGCAAAAGTCAAATCTGCAAATGCAAGGGACTGACTGCATTCTCTCTCTTTCTCCCTTATTTTTCACCACACTTCTCTTGTGAAGCACTACTGAAAGTTTCTGTCTCAAACAAATTCCTCTCCATCCCATGAGCCAGTCAGCCAACCAGCCTTTCCACCATTCTCCACATTTGGCTTGCAAGCCCTTTGTTCCTCTGACCCCCCAAAACTACTAGCTATCTTTTTTGAAAGGATAACTGTTCTTTGCCACATGAGGGAGAAAACATGCATTGGCTGGAGGAATCCAGTTCTTTGAAGAGAAAACGTCTGAAACCTGACTCTCAAAAATGAGCAACTTCTTTAATTATGTCTTTACATGCTAGCTTCTTAAGTTATGTCTTTACATGCTTTTTTGAAAAGAGAACTGTTCTTTGCCGCATGGGGGGGAACTCCTCCCCAATTTTGTAAAGCCACATCATAGTTTTCAAACCTATGTTTTCAAAAAGCATGTGACTCCTGCTTTTATATTTGTGATGTGTTTGATTTTTATAATAATAATAATAATAATAATAATAATAATAATAATAATAATAATAATAAGTTTTATTTATATTTCCCACCTCTACCTTTGGATTGAGGTGGGCTTACACAATAAAATCAATACAATGTACAAAATATAAACAATAAAATAATAAAAATCAGAACAATAATAATAGATTAAGAGAATATAATATAATATAATATAATAAAAAATAAAATAAAATAGGATAAAATAAAATAAAATAGCCAATCATTGTCAGAGTCTAAAAATCTGGAAGATCAGATGGATAGGCCCACTGAAAGAGCTCCATCTTAAGTAACTTCTTGAAGGCTTCTAGAGTAGTAGTAAGATGGATCTCCTCAAGCAGGCTGTTCCACAACTTGGGAGCTGTGACCATAAACGATTTTTGGGAAGTCCTAGAATCCTAGAATCATAGAATCATAGAGTTGGAAGAGACCACAAGGGCCATCCAGTCCAACCCCCTGCCATGAAGGAACTCCCAATCAAAGCATCCCTGACAGATGGCCATCCAGCCTCTGCTTAAAGACCTCCAAGGAAGAAGACTCCACTACTCTCTGAGAGAGTGTGTTCCACTGTCGAACCGCCCTTACTCTCAGGAACTTCCTTTAATGCTGAGGTGGAATCTCTTTTCTTGCAACTTGCATCCATTGTTTCGGGTCC
>CM034704.1:9221075-9247594 GCA_020142125.1 Phrynosoma platyrhinos
TCCAACTCTATGATTCTATGATTCTATGAACAACAACAACAACAACAAATTTAACTAAAATATTCCAATTATTAGTATTAATGGTAGTTTATTAATGCCTCAGTTTCCAATACTTAATGTTATCAGATTAATTTTCAAATTTAGCATTCCAAACTCTGTCATAATCTGTGCTATTCCAGTAGTCTCTTGTTTACTCTATGTGCTATTTCTTCTTCCTATCCATTAGTCATAAAATAAGATTTGCTTCTGCTATACTTTCTAGACCAAATTAAGAAATAGACTTGGAATAGAAATGGGAATCATTATAGGTTCTTGTAATTTTTCTTAGTAATGATTGTTTCAATCCTTACTGAAAGTGGAGAGGGAGTAAAGTCAGTTAGGTGATTATGTTTGGGGATACAAGACTTTCATCATAATGTGCAAAGTTATGTCATGAATTCAGGGTAAACATTGTGTTCCAAACAGTGAACAATGTCATCATATGAGTCTGGAGGCCATCATGACAATACTAATTGAATATGTACATATTGGATGTGCTATATTCACATAGCTTGTATCCAGCATAGTTTTGCTTAGCTTGAACATTCTCAACATTTAATCAATGGAAAGAAGAATTCACCCTTACAGGAGAGATGATATCTGCACACTTACTAATATTCATCTTAATAATGTGAGGGAGTTTTGAAAAGTCTTAGCTTACTTTCTCTTGAATTAGCACCATCTGTCCTGCTTCTTTATGGATCATCTTACTCTCAACCCAGTCTTCTGCATGTTAAAATGTGGCTAACAAAACCTCAAACAAATCTTTATTTGGTACCTTTATGCATCAGCTCAACTAACAAACAGACCCCCCCCTCAAAAAAAAATGCTGGTTTGATTTTTCTTAATTATTTTGCATCATAACAAACAGGTAAAGCTGAAAGCTAGTGGCAGAAAAATATTTCCCATATGAAAAGCAATGTAGAGGAAAAACATATTGTTGATAAGCATGCATTGTTCCCTGTGGAGTATTATAGTGACAGAATAGAACACCTTGCTTTCCAGTTTTGGATTTTGAAACATAGCAACATCTTGTCTTTGGGTGGGGTAGAGACATCTCCATAAATCTCTGGTTCGACTTACCAGACAGAGCATAGGCCTTGTCTTTTATTAGCTATCTGCTCTAGTGTAATGAACAGCTATCTGTTAAACAATGGAATCACCTGTTTTGGATTAGGAGCACATGGAAACGTTGCAATTTGGTATAAAAGACATGGGTTGCCCTGTCTTAGCAACACAATTCTTGCTTTGATCCTTACATGTGAGTTTTTATTAAACACATTAATCTTCAATAATGCCTATACAAAGACGACAGATAATCCTTAATGAAAAGACCTGTGCTTAGGATCAGTTGAAAGAAAGGTATTGCATTTGCATTAAGAAGGTAAATGCCTGTTTTGCATTATTGCTGTTATCTCTTGAGAAAGCTGATTTGATTGTGTTTTATTCTCAAGCTATATTTCACCTATTCTTTGTCCCCTTTCCGAGTGTTTTTGTGTTAGAGGAGATGTTTTAAGTGCTTACTTAAATGCTGTACCCTTCACCTTACTCAGCCACACAGCTGAGATTATAAAAGAGAACTAGGATCTAAAATGATAATTTTAAACATAAAGTGAATGAAAGACATACACTCCAACTGTCCCAAATTGGCAGAAGCAGTCCTGATTAATCCTGTCATTCCACTTTTAAGCTATTTTACAATGTTCATTTTTTCTCACCTCCTCTCACTTAACCTTTGTCCTCTAGTTACTTCAGCTGCTGCAACCTGAGTTGAAAGTGCAAAAATAGTTTGTATTCAATTCAATCGTCAGGGGAGGAGGAGAGGCTGGGCAGAGTCTTGCCCTTTCTAGTAGGCTCACGAAAAACCAAATTGTTGTGGCCTCTCCTAGTTTGTATGTTCTTCCTAATTATTCACTTTTGCAATCTCAACCACACTTTGTTATTGCTTGGCCACAAGCATCTCAGTTTTCATATGTTAAATGTTGGAGGGTATGGAAAGAGAGCCAATGTGGTATAGTGGTTTGAGTGTTGGTCTATGATTCTAGAGGCCAGGTCTGATTCCCTGTTCAGCTATGAAAACCCACAGGATCACCTTTGGGGAGTTGCAAAGTTTCAGCCCCAGAAAACCATATGATAGGTTCTCATTAGGGTTACAAGCCAGAAATTATTTCAAGGAACACAACATCATGGAAATAGGTGTATTTTCTGGCAAAAATGAGATACAAGAGGGATTGGGGACCTCAAAAATGATCCAGGACTTCATGTGTCCTGTGGACTGTATTTTGTCCACTCCATTCTAATCCAATTTACACCAGCCATTTCGTCCAATTAATTTGATATTAATTAACATTAGAAAAAAAATCATTGTTTGACTTATTCTGCCACTCTTTGGCTTATTTTGTCAATTCAGTGAATAAGTAAACAAGTAATTTGACTAGAAGGAACTGTTAGGGCCTTTACAGACTGCCAGAAATAATGCAGCTTGAGGCCACTTTAGCTGTCTTGGCTCACTGCTAAGGAATCATGAGACCTGTAGTTTATTGTGACACCAGAGCTCTCTGAAAGAGAAGGCTCAATGTCCCAGAAAAAAAATATAATTTCCGTGATTCCCTAGCACTGAGCCAGGACAGCTAAAGTGGCCTCAAGCTGCATTATTTCTGGCAGTCTGTAAAGACCCTTACTTTCCAGGCATTTAGTGAAGAGAATTGTGGCTGAAATTCTATGGAATAGACTAATTAGAGTAGACTCTCTGAATAAATTGTTGAATTGTGGCCAACATGCAGGTAAATAGAATTGATTCAGTGGCCATACATTGGGACTAACAAGAAAATTGATCCCTGTGTATGTTCAGTTTCTGTAGAGCCACTTAAAACCATTTTTAATCCTTAAAATCTCCTGCTTATGTATGGGTTTAGACAAAGTATTACTGTTCTACCTTCTCTCCTCACCCCATTAGCTTTGATACTTTTTTTGTGTTTGTTTTCCTTTAGAAATTAGTCACTCCAATGATTTGGCAACCTTTAGATGAGAGATACCTGTCTCTCATTCACTTAACAATTCACCTAAGCAGAGATTTTATTTTTTGAACTTGATCCACTCCGATTCATTCCCTGTCTCAAGTGTTCCACTTGGTGGTATTATCAAAGCAATTTGAGCTTTCTCTTTATGTGTGTGACAGAAAGAGAGAAATGGAGAGGATGTGTTTTTCCTCCTCATGAGAATTACATTAACTCTTCTTGATTGAAAATAAAGAAAATTCATCAATGATAGTTTCTGTGCAACTGGGAGCAACAGGTTTATTTCAGTCTCAGAAACAAAGCCCTGACATTTAGCAGGTGAAGGTGTGAAGAACCTCTCTCCAGCCTGGTCTCTCAGTTCCATTTCTTTGATTTCTATCACAGGTTGAACTTTCACCTGAAAGAGCCCTCCTTGAACTTGATATTTGGGCCTCATGGTGATTTCTATACTGGACAAGTGGCTATATTAATCAGTGAGTTCAGTATCCTAAAGCTTGACCAATTGTCCTTATAAATTAAAACATTCAGAGATGTAGGAAATGAAAAAAGGATAGATTTATGTTCTGTAACCTGTCCTATGGCTATTCACACTTTAATTGCAAAGGTGTCATCATACCCTGTCTCTCTTTCTCTCTCTGTGTGTGTATGTGTGTGTATGCAAATCTGAACCTTCTTGCAGGAACTTCTCACCAAGAAAACTTTATGATGAGACAACCCAAATGAAAAAATAAGGCAGGAATAGAATGCAAACACACACAGAAAGAAATAAAAGAGCCACAGTGGACATCACAAATATCTTAAATAAAGTGAATAATATCTGTAGCAGCACCACATACACTGTAGGGTTATGGAATGAGAGACGCATGAGCCATGGGAAACTAGACATAGTAAAAGAAGAACATACCTCTGCCCACTGTGAACCTAGGAGAGACATTCTTGGCATGAGAACCTCCATTGAACCACAGAACCATTGGTCTGTAGCTTTTTAAAAAACTAGATTGCACTCATGACTCCCTTAAGAGTCCCAGGTTTTGTGGGGCAGTCGGCAGCTCCATAGTCAAGAAACATAGCTGGCATCATCATCCTGGAGCCATTCTTTGGAGCATCATCAGACTGCTGTCACAGCATGGCAAAACAACTGTTCCTGACTTTGGAGTATGGGCTCTCTTTTAGTGGGTTTGGGTTTGACCTTGGCTTCCCCTTTTTCTTCAGTAACCTTCCTGCTCACAATGAGACTGTTACATGCCTTCCCCATGTTATAGAAACATCACTTTCTGTCATTTCAGTTACACAAAGCCATATGTGAATCATATTTTAAGCTGTTTTTGGTAAAAATGGGAGTTTGGGAGCTAATTTACATAGAACAGCCCCCAAAGGTTACAGACCAAATGGAGCCTCCAGCTAACACATCTAGTTTCACTTTTCTATTTGCTTCCACAACTTTTCATGATTGGTGTGCATAACTATAGTTTTTTTTTTGTGGGTTTTTCGGACTGTGTGGCCATGTTCTAGAAGAGTTTCTTTCTGATATTTCACCAGCATCTGTGGCTGGCATCTTCAGAGAAAACTGAAATGGAAGAGAACGGGTCTATATATACTGTGAGACCCTGGGTAGGCAGCCCAGGGAAAAATCAGTGAATTGAAGGCAATTCAGGTGCCTTGGCCATTCAGAGACCCTTTGCCTCTCCAATCCTCTCTTTGTGCAACCCAGGGAGAGAATTCGGAGGATCTTCAGAGGGGGGGGCCAAGGCACCTCCTTCCTTCACCTCCCAAATGTCTTCCTGGGCTGCTCAAGGAGAGATTGATCAGGGAAAGGGAAGAGGAATGGGGAGAAAGCAGGAGGAGGAGGAGTGAGATTTAAACAAGAGACCCATGGAGCAAAATTTCCTCAGAGCCCGCAAGCTTTCCAACAAGAGGCCATGAATCAAAGTTTACCTAGAGCTGATCAGTCCTACCTGTCAATACCTTCTGGGTGGTTGTGCTACAGAAGTATGAGAATTCTACTTTGTTGTAGTTTTCTTTTCTTTTCTTTTCTTTTTTTTAAATATACCTAAATCTGCATTCCTTGGAATGAACATAGGACAGGATGCAATTTTGTGGTCAGAATTATGTACAATTGTGGTCTTACCCATATGATTTGTGAAAGAAAGATGAATATATTGAAAAACATGTGCATATATTAAAAATGTGACACCACCATACATGTGCTGAAATTGCACAAGAATACTCTTGTCAGTTTTGGGGAGGATGTGTCCAGAAATGCATACATTGACATGTCTATCTTTCTTCTATTAGACAAATACATAGAATGGCAACATGAACTTTAGAAAGTTTGGACTTAAGAATGGAAGTTTGTAGAAACAGACTTGTCAGGTCTGCCATCCACAGATAGTATAGAAAGAGCAGGTAAATTTTTATTGTTCTCATGGTGACAGATAACACGATAACAAATAGGGAACTACACTGAGCCCATCTTGTCCAAGTTCCTCCCAAAATTAGGAGCCAACACTGTTCTTACAGTCATTATCAAACTTCTACAATTATAAGGAAATCTGTGAAAATCCAAAGCCATAGCAGAAAGTTTGCAAATCATGCACTACTTTGTGAAGTTTCAGTGAATAGTATACACAATTTCTAGACAGATAAACTTTGACCTTAATGTGGAGGCAGTAATGGAAACCAATTTTTTGTTTCTTTCTTTTTTTTCTATTTCTTTTTTTGGTTATGTTCATGAGACCTTTGGAACAGAGCTATAAAAAGAACCTGTGGCATTGTGTTACTGTCTTATTTCATCCTGCTTAATTCCACATGCAATTCATGCTTCTATCTATTATTGCTTTTCTTCTGTCTGCACTAAATTTCAGCATGACCTTTAATGCTCGTACTGTTGTTTGTGTCTCTGCAGTCGTCATCTGTGCAGAATTCAATAAAGCTCTTTTTTTTTTCCTGAGAAAAAGTACTTCCTATTTGATGGGAAGAATATCTGGCTCAGTGCCAATTGATGGATCCGACCATGTATTGTGCAGTCTGTTGTTTCAAATAAAACCCTTTGTCCCATATGTAAATTAAGTATTCAGAAAAATGGTGGAATATATGCTGTATCTCACAAACAGCTGAGTTATTCCTTAGCTCAGTAATTCTTAGATGTTGAGGATGGATTCTGAGTCAAATAGAAAGCTAGATATCTTCAGACACACACACACACACACTTTTTCACAAGGGTGTGTTATTCATTATAAAATATATTGATGGGCATTAAATAAATCACTATTTAGACCTGAAAGATGTAGTCCTGTACCACGTTATGGTTTCCAGCTATTGGCATACATCATAGAGGGACAAAGTAGACAATGCAATCTACGGAATTAAGATAAATATTTTGTTATGAAAATAGAAGCTGCAGGGGAACTGAACAGCCTCTGGTAAAATAAATTCCTCCCAACAAAAGATCCCTCTATGAATGAACATAAAGCTCCAGTTTCTAAATAGCATTAAAGTCTCATATATATATTCAGTTACTGTTCCACCAAGTTTGTTAATCCTGATTGTTATGCTTTATTATTTCAGTTTGTTGGGTTTTCCTCTATTTCCCTGGGATTTGATTGTGTTTATCCAATGAGTAAAGTCTCACATCTATAAATGGCATTTGTGGTCTACTGTCTAGTCTAGTCATGGAAAAGATCCTTGGAAAAAATATTCAGATGCTTCACATCAAAAAGCAGGATGCTGGTTGGGATCATGTTTTGGATTCCATTTTAGCAATGATTAAATGACTATTTTATATCTCTATCCACTGTTGAAGAAAATAAGGGGCTTAGCTTTTGAAACTTTCCATAGCTTACTACTTTAATAATAGACTAGCCATTCCCAATAGCAGCCTTCTGGAGCA
Organism: Phrynosoma platyrhinos; assembly: GCA_020142125.1. NCBI lineage: Eukaryota > Metazoa > Chordata > Lepidosauria > Squamata > Phrynosomatidae > Phrynosoma > Phrynosoma platyrhinos. Next base: position 9,228,021 of record CM034704.1, read on the forward strand.
CTTTTCTACAATTACATACTATACCGGTACTTAAAATTCAAACAGTTAATGCATTGCAAAAGCCTTCATCCCATTCATTGCAACTCAAAATACACAGTTTTCTCACATCTTACCCCTCTTATTTTTTTCCAGTAACAATCTACAGCTTTCAATAAGAACAATCATGGTCATTTGCAACTCATAAATTCTCCCTATACATCTACTCGTAATCCCAAGCCACAACTGGCACACAATATTTTTCTTTTCTCAGCACCACCAATGACAGCATGCCCCGCATCATCCCACATTAACCCACATATGTTCAAGCATACCAATTATGCATGGTAGGACCATGAGAATGAGATGTAAGATGATCTATTTATTTAGTAAGTATGTGTTATACTCAGCCTAGCTGGGCACTCAGAGGAGGGCCCTGGCCCTCAGCCTCAGCTTCAGCCTCAGCCTGGCCCTAGCTCTGCCCTGAGAGCTCCAGCAGAGGCTGTGGCTTTAGAAGACAACCAGGAGTAAAACCTCCCAGCAGCAGGACCTTCAAGTACTGTGGACATGGAGAAGCAAGGTAAAGCAAAGCAGCTTCATTTGTATACCTCTTCATACCATGCTAAGTGGTTTACAACTGTAAGCTCATTGCACCCCAACAGCTGGGTACTCATTTTAGCAACCTCAGAAGGAAGCAGGCATGAGTCAAGTCTGAGCCCTGACTAGTATTGAACTCACAACCTTGTGGTTTATGAGTGAGTGGCTGCAGTACAGGCATTTAACCACATACCTACCCTCAGCCAGAGAAAAGCAGAAAAGGTGTGCATCTGGTGCTTGAGGAGGCTTTATTGTTGTGCAGAGGGGCGGGCTATAAATAAATTATTATTATTATTATTACATGCTTATAAAGACCACATACACTAATGACGGGTGATGATAAAAGTCTGGGAAGAATGCCAAAGCTTTTGTCAGAAGTTATCTGGGTTTGCTGGAGAAAGCATGCTGCTTTCTGATCTTCAGTTTGTCTTCTCGGTTTGATTCTCAGACTGCCTGAGAATCTTCTATGGAACTTTGGACCTTCTTGGACTGTTTGACTATGCTTGGCCCCTTGGCATGATCCCACAGACCTTTGTTATTGTACTTTGCCTTTAATTGTAAGTTTGCTTTTTGAGGCTGCTTTAAACTCCACAATCTGTGTAAGGAGCTCCTTTGTTTGTTTGTTTGTTTGTTTTTGGGATTGCTATCAGCTTACCTGGACAGTATGATGTGTGAAGAACAGGTTTGTTTGTTTTTTCCAGTTTGGTTTCTTGATTTCTGAATGGAAATCCATAGCTACCATTAGATTTTCTCCTATAGCACAGTCCATTTTTAATTAAATCATTTTCATGGCTTAACTATCAATACAGTTTTCCCTCCTGTGGGGAAACAGGGATAGCATGGCTGCTTTTTTTTGAAAAAAAAAAAACAATTATTGGACAATAATTTAATGCAAAAGAAAACAATATGCTATATCTTGATTTATCAAATATAATCTGCTATTATCATCAAAGTAATAGTGAATTCTAGCACCATATTTGTTCAACATGTATACAGAAAACAGCATAAAAAAAACAGGATTACACTCAGAAGAAGGAAAAGTGAAGATAGGAGGAAGTAATATCAATAATCTAAGATATGTGGATGACACCATAATATTAGCAGAAGACATCCCAGACTTGGAACAACTACTAACAAGGGTCAAAAATGAAAGTGCAAAGGCAGGCTTATTTCTTAATATTAAGAAAATAAAAACAATGACCTTGGAGGATCTACATACATTCAACCTAGACAATGAGGAAATTAAAATAGTTAAGAAGTTCCCATACCTAGGCTTAAAAATGATCAATATGGTGACCGCAGTCAAGAAATAAGAAGACTAGAAATGGGAGGGCAGCAATGAAAGAACTAGACAAGATGCTAAAGAGTAAAGACATACAACCCAGCACTAAAGTTAGAATCATCCAATCCATTGTATTCCTAATCAGCATGTACCGATAGGAGAGCTTGACAGTAAAGAAAGCAAATAAAAAGAAAATCAACTCATTTGAGATACGGTGCTGGAGAAGAGTGCTGAGGATACTTGGACAAGAAAAATAATTGGGTCCTAGAACAGATAAAGCATAAAAACTGCTTGGAAGCCAAGATGATCAAAGTGAGGCTGTCATATTTTGGCCACATAATGAGAATCCATCTATCACTAGAAAAAATAATAATGCTGGGAAAGGTAGAGGATAGGCAAAAGAGAGGAAAACCTCATGCCAGATGGAAATGTTCAGTGAGGTAGGTCATGGGCAGGCTGTAGGGGATCTTGGTTATGTCTAACCAAGGGTCACCATGAGTTGAGGTTGACTTGAGGGCCGTTAACGTCATCAGTGTTAAATGCAATTGTCATATGACACTATGTCAAACATGATAGAAGCCAAGGCAAACATCAATAAAGACTGGTATATTGGACAGCAGTCATTTGGTGTGGGGCACACTCTGTTTTAAATAAGATCACCTGCATTGACTCTGCTCTTCATGGCTCCTTTGCTGTTTAACAGAACAGGTCACCTTCCCCTTTTGATATTTACCATTAGGAAAAATCTCCAGAAATTGGCATCTTTCCAAATTTTTGCTATTTTCATTTGAAAGACATCTTATAATGTTCTCAGTGTGCCAAAAGAAAATTGGCTAGCTCCATTGAGTTCACATGTGTGCCATTTTTCCAGCATAAAGGAGGCAATATTATGAATGAAACCATTTTCTGTGTATTGATTTCATGCTGCTGGCAAAAACAATGGAATATTTTGAATACTTTTCTCTAGCTAAAAGGCACAGCGAGTCCAGCCCAAGGAAAAGAAGCAGCAGCAGCAGCAAATCAGAGGAGGTGTGTACAGGGAAAGGTGAACAATGCCCATAGAATGCATTTCTTAATATAGGGGTAAAGCTGAATGTTTTCTGTTGCATAAAGGGGATTCAAATGTTCTTATTACCAGAAATTATGTTAGTCAATTCTATTTAGAAGATAAAAATAACTCCCACTGCTCAGCATAGACAATAAAGAGCTATGGCAATGTGTATCAAGAAGGAAAGAGAAAGAAAGAAAGAAAGAAACTTTTTCATTTGATAGTATAGAACTTCCAGGGGCTGGTATAGGTGGATATTCAATTTTGATAGTATAGATCAGGGGTCCCTGGACTTTTTCATCTGATAGTATAGAACTTCCAGGGGCTGGTCACGTGTGCACATGCGCATGACTCCAGGTGCCATTTTGTGTGGCAAAATGGAGGCTGGAATCATGCGCATGCGAGCTACACCAGGCGCATGCGCACGACTCCGGATGCCATTTTGGCAGACAAAATGGCATACGGTGGCATGCACAGGCAGCGGTGGCAGTAGCAGCAGGAGGACTCAAGGGCCAGTAAGAAGGCATTGACGATCCGGGTCCTGCCCATGGGCCGTAGCTTAGGGACCCCTGGTACAGATGTAAAATGTAAAAAAGAATTAAATAGTAATATTCTTTTAAAGCATTGTTAAATATTTAACAATGCTTTTGAATCAATACTGGTTCATTTCCTTCTGAAAGTGACAAATGTTTTTCTTTCTGTCTTAAATGAATTCAGCATACAATTTAGCAATTGTCACCTATTCAATGGATAGGTGTTTCTTGGTATAATATGAAGTATGATCTAAAATCAGGATGGAAGAGGGTGGTTTTTTTTTCCATTTATGATTTCAATTTACAAAAAAAAAATAGAAAAGAAAAAAAAGAAAGGTTACAGGTGTCTTTATATTCATGCTGGAGGGTTGTTTTTTTTAAATGTTAAATTTCTTCAGGATGGAAAGAATATGTAAATAGAAAAGGAACTAAAATGCAACAGATTAGTTTAACCCTGCAATGGCCTTTGATTGCTTAGCTCTTTTACACCAAAATGCAGGGAAGTACAATTGGATTCCATTTTAGGAACAGCCATAGGTATTCAGTTTAGTAGAAATGAGGAATTAGGCTCCCTAAGCCACATGTCAGACAAGAAGTCTGGATTATGAGATTTAGAGGATGATTGTGATGATATAGGGCCTTTGCAGACAGGTGGGCAATGGCCACCCTGAGAAGCACAGGATTGGGGCCGAGGCTGCCCCATGCCTTGGCCCCAATCCTCACTTCTGCCAGCCCTGGAAGGAGCACTAAAATAGTGCTCCTTCCAGAGCAGGCAGAAGGGGTGCCAGACGAGCTGCCATGCAGCTCATCTGTTTCTTTTCCAGATCAGCCCATGCAGAGGCTGGGCCAGGAGAACGTCATCAGAGCGCTTGCCATGTGCAATGGTGGGTGCTCCAATGACGTCCTCAGGAAGGGGTTGGGGTGTCCAGCATCCAACTGCCCCTCCCCTTCCCTGGCTCCAAGATGGCACTTTGTTCCATCTGCAGAGCCCCATAGACCCTCAGGTAAGATATCAGTTAAATCAATCTCTATAAGGAAGAATTATATATATATTTAAAAGTAATTGCAAAAAGGTGGAGAAATCTTATTACAATTCATTATAAAGAATCTAGATTTTAAGAAGTATTAATCTGCTTATTTGTTTTTTTTTAAAAAAAAATAAATTTATCTATAACTAACTGGGATATGCCCTTGGGAGTGCTTCACAACATAGCTTCATTTATATACTGCTTCATACCATGCTATGCAGTCTCTAAGCAGTTTACAACTGTAAGCTATTTGCCCCCAACATGCTGGATATTTATTTTGGTGAACTTGGAAGAATGCAAGCCTGAGTTGAGCCTGAGCCGTGACTGGTATTGAACTCACAACCTTGTGGTTTGTGAGTAGAAACAGAAAGTAATCAATAAAGTCATAATGAAAGCAAATGTCAGCTAATTTAATATCAAAATATTAGGATGCTGAGAGCCACCAATATGACTTAAATAATAAAACCAAGACATTTCTAAAAAGCTGTAATTTGTACTTGAAAAAGTACGACTGCTCCAATCACTCTAATTGTGTAATTAGAGAACTGGTGGAACAGTTATTTAAAGTCTTGTGTACTCTATGTGCAAGAAGACTTTTTAGGGGAAGCAGACCAGGGCGTCAGGGACACCCTGGGACGGAGTGCCATGGGACCGCAGCCTCCACACCTCGGCGCTCCGGTGGTGTCCCTGAAAAGAGCGCCAAATTGGCGCTCCTTTCAGAAGACAGGGAAAGTGCGCCCTAAACGCGTAGGGTGCACTTTCCCTGGCTTTTCTGCCACGGCGCATGCGGACGCTGCGGCGAGAGGTTGCCCCCGGAGCGCCGGCCATGCAGAGGGCCGGCAGCTCCGAGGGCAACCTTGGGAGGAGGAAGGAGTGCCGCTCGTGCGGCTGCCTCTCCTCTTCCCTGCCTCGAAGATGACTGTATTAGTCGTCTGCCGAGGCCCTTTAATACTTTGCATCTGGAGGGTATTGTTGGATGTGGGTTGTTCGTTTTTTTGGTAATTAGATTAAACATGGGCAAATATAACTGGCTTTACTTTTGAAACAAGAACCTTGCCTGTTTAAAACTCTGCACAGATCATTTCCTTTCAAAATACTTGCTTTAAATAGGCCTTGACTAAATTTGATGAGCAAATCTGAATTGCATGATCCTTGCCCCAGCTGTGTTCTCTTTGATAGCTTTTGCTGATTAAAATTGCTCAGAATAGCATAATTTCCAGAAACATTAGCAAGGTGAGGGCCCCATAATGACTGCCGCAAGAGACGCTTGTGTGTTCCTTTTTGTCCCCAAACCCTGTCATTATTGTATAAGTCTCCACAAAGTCCATGAGATGAATGCTAACATTATGGTGGTTAGCATGCCTTTGGTTTCTTAATTCCATGTAATGAGTCTGTTTATATCTCTTTTTTTTTAAAAAAAAGGAAAGAAGGATAAATCATTGGGTTGGTTAATTCTTTTTTCAAGCAAGCTCTCTCCAATTGTTAGTCAAACCTTCTGCCTAACTATTAGTTTTGTAACATCCATTCTGCATGGATTAAAGTGTAACATTAGAAAATAAAAGGTTCATCTGCACTGCAGAAATAATGCAGTTTGTCATCATTTTAACTGTCATGTTTGAATTTGTAGTTTGTTGTGGCACCAGAGCTTTCTGAAAGGGAAGGCTAAATATCTCCAAAAACTACAAATCAGAGAATTCCATAACATTAAGCCTTGACAGTTAAAGCAGTGTCAATACTGTAAAAATAGTATTTTCTGTGTACAAAATGTTCTCTTCTGTGCAGAAAATGCTGTGTTCTGTGCAAATTCACCACATCTGAATTTTGTGCAAAATAATAATAATAACAATAATATTTTTTATTTATATTTCCCGCCTCTCCCTATGGATCAAGGCGGGATTACACAATAAAGTGTACACAGAATACAAAGTACAAACAATAAAATAATAAAATCAGAACATCAGAAAAAATAAATTCTCAATTACAACATTTTCTGTGCAGGAAATAGGAAAAATATTTCTATATAGCAATATTAATTTATGGGCAGAAAATGCTGTTTTCTGTACAAAACAACTATCTGAATTTTTCATAGAACAAATCTCAAACTGTTAAGATTTTCATTGGTCTAATATTCTTCTCATCAGGGTTTATCAAAACTTGAAAAATGTGCTTTTAAATCATTTTCAAATAATTTTACCCTTCCCTGTACACCATAAAGTATTTTTTTTAATTTTTCTCTAAACATGGACAAGTTTTGGCATAGGTAAAATCTAAAACTGAGGTACTGAGGGCCTCAGCAGATGACTAATAGAGACGTCTTCCGGGCCCGGAAGAGGAGGGGCAGCCGCACGTTCGGCGCCCCTTCCTCTTCCTGAGGTCGCCCGTGGAAGCGCTGGCCATCCACACAGCCGATGCTTCCGGGTTGACTTCACGCCGTGGTGACCAGACGTGCCGCGACGTTTGAGGCAGGGAAAGTGTGCCCGCCGCTTTTGGGGCTCACTTTCCCTTAAATCTAAAAGGAGCGCCAATTTGGCGCTCCTTTTAGATTCGGCGGGGAAGCGCCGCGGTGAGGCTGCCTTGGCCCCACGGCGCTGCGGACCAGGGCATCTTGGACACCCTCATCTGCATCCCCCCTAAGTCAAGCAACAAAGGACAAAATATGTAGCTCAGAAAGAACAACAAATAATACCAATACTTTAATTCCTAGTATTCATACTACATGTTATTTATTTATTTTTATATATTTAGACTAGAGTATTTATATTTGTTCATCAGCTACAAAGGCTCTCAGAGCAGTTTACAAATTATTAATTTGACAGTTCCTTGCCCTCAGGTTTACAATCTAAAATATATATGACACAAAAAAGGAATGGCAATAGGGAAGGGGATCAAGTCCAACAGATACTGACAGTTTTTCTCTACCTCCAAGACGAGGAGCAGTTATGATGGAAGGAGGGCCTTTAATCTTCCTCTGGGGCTAGGTATGGTGGAGCAGTGTCTTCCTCTCCTTCTCTCTCTCCAATAAATAATAATAATAATAATAATAGTAATAATAATAATAATAATAATAATAATAATAATAATAATAATAATATTTATTTATATACTGCCTTTGGTAAACCAATCAGGGTGGTTAACACATTAAAACATCATACAAAGTAAAACAGTATACTCCCCTCCCCCCTTAAAAAGTTATTAAATCAAATTACAAAATTAAAACAACAGTCACCCTATCTGTCATTGGCCTCCCCAAATGGGAGGAGAGATAGAGGTGTGTGTAATCATGGAGATTCAGTGTGGAATAGTGGTTCAAATGATGAACTACAACTCTGGAGACCAGAGTTTGAAACAGGGGCCCTTTGCAGATGGCACTTTGCCCCATCCTGGAGCCAAGGAAGGGGGGGCAGCCACATGCCGGGTGCCCCAATCCCTTCTCGAGGATGTCATTGGAGCACCCACCATAGCACATGGCAGGCACTCCAATGACATCCTTCCAGCTCAGCATCCAGACATGCTGAACTGGAAGAGACACTGAAGAGGTGCGTGCCACCTCTTGTGGCACCCTTTCCATGCCTTGCAGAAGGAATGCTATTTTAGCACTCCTTCCAGGGGTGGAAAAAGAGTGGATTGGGGCTGAGGCATGGGGCAGCCTCTGCCCCAATCCACCACTTCTCAGGGCGGCCCATGGCCACCTGTCTTCAATGGCCCCTGGTTACCTTGGGCAAATCGCACTCTCCCAGCCTCAGAGGATGGCAATGCCAACCCCCCCCCATGAAACTTGCCAAGAAAACCCATGACAAGTTCAACCTTAGTGTGATCATAAATCAGAAACTACTTGAATGCAAACAACAACAACAACAACAATAGTATGATAATCATACCCAATCTCTCCTTTCTATACTAAACCAGTGTCTGCTGTCAGTAATGGACTGGATGGGTGAACAAATTGAAGCATAATCCAGGCAAGCCAGAGGTGTTCCTGGCCAATTGAGATGCAGATCAGGGAGTAGGGATCCAGCTTTTGGCTACAAACTGGCTGCACTCATTTACACTTTTCCTGACATTTCAGGTTCACATCTTGGATGTACTCCTGGGCTTTAATCTGAGCCTGCATACCAGTGGTAGCCAGCTAAAATTACTGTACAGATACTTCATTTCCAAAGATGACAGACCGGGCTAAGGAGACACATGCCTTGGTTACATCCTATTTGGGTTACTATACTGTATGTGGAACTCTTTGGAAAATGTTTAGAAATGTCAGCAGGTTCAAAATTCTGTAGTCAGGCTGGTGGCACACTGGTTAAATACCTGTACTGCTTCCACTCACTCACAAACCATAAGGTTGTGAGTTCAATCCCAGCCAAGGTGAACTCAGCCTTCCATCCTTTCATAAGTTGCTAAAATGAATACCCAGCTTGTTGGGGGCAATTAGCTTACACATTGTAAACTACTTAGGGAGTGCTTAAGTGCACTGATAAGTGGTATAGAAATGTGCTTGCTATTGCTTGCTATAACTCCCCTGTTGTAACCATTTCACTTGCTACCACTCCATTTCAAAGAAGAATTTGAAGTGCTCATTATGATCATTAACCATATCTGCCTCTATAAGCCTTAGCAAGTTTTCAGATCTTTGAGGGAGGGCTTTCTTTTGGTAACACCACCATCATCTTAGGTGAGGACACAGTGGCAACTCCAAGGCTGTGGAATTCCCTTCCATGAAACACTAGGCTTACCTCCTCTCTTCTCTCTTTCCACCAGCAGGTAAAGACATTTCTGTTCTTTTGTTTGCTTAAGTAGGCCTTTCTTTCATAAACCATGTGGCAGAAAGGTTATCTCAATGTGATGGAGAAAGGTGGAATATAAATTAAACAGATAGATAGATGATATATAGACTTGCTTAGGAAGTTGGGTCAAAGTGAAAAATTGGATCTGGCAGAAGCACATATGTCAGTAACAAAGCTTTTCTTCACAGAATGAAATGACTATTATCCCTTTGCCATGCCCCCCATTAATGCCATACCCTCCCCTTGTTCATGACAATCTGACTTCATCTTTCAATTGAGTCCTGAAATCACAAATGCAGACTGCACTGCTATTTTATGCCTAACACAGCAGTTAGATTACAGGGTATTATATGCTGTCACCCTTCCTTCCCCAGTTAACAACTTTCCCTGTTAATATGTTGACTGAGATGGGAAGTAAAGTTAGAATTCAATTATAAAAGTTAATGCTAGCAAAAAGAATTTTGAATTTGAAGTATTAGCTCTGTGGAAAAGAAAAAAATTATTTCAAGAGACACCATCACCTTCCACAACCTTTGCTGAGCCCTTCTATCACTTTGGTGCACTGCTAAACATTGCTCTTACCTCCTCCTTTACTAGTAGCAAACTCAGGATTCTGACTTTAAATAGGTTATTTCATCTGAGTTGGTTTTAAGTCGGCCCAGAGAGTGACAAGAGAATAGAGCATGCAGTCAGCGCTAATGACAAGTGCAACATTTTTATAGAGTAAAGGTCGAGCAATGAATTTCAATTACAGAGTGTCAAGATGCCCAAATGTAGGTACCCGATAACAAGCCCAAAGCTTCAGCTCCTGCAGATTCTTTCTTAGAATTTCAATAATGCTCTTAGCCAATAGCACATTTTTCTTTCCTTTTCTTTTTCCTTTCAAATAAAAAGCAAAGAGATATTATCTTTCCTATAAGAAAATCCATTTTGGTTTCCCCTCAGGTTGAATGGTATAACAACTAAATGAAGCATGCTTTTAGAATGTTGCAGACATCCAACGGGTTCCACCCCCCTGCACATTCTTTTCCTCTGTGACAAGACAACAAACACCAATATCTCTTTATAACCCTTTTAACAGAATCTTTATTGTTACTCACCTGAAGGGAAAACACTACAAATAAGCCATAGGGAAGAGCCTGGAAAAATTACCTTTAAATAGGTACAGTTAATTAGTGACAAGGCTCCAAAGAATAAGTTATTGTAGGGTACTGTGATTTTAGTTTAAATGATATCTTACTTTCCTGTTTCTCAAAAGTAAGTAAAATCATTGCATTTTCAGTTACCACTAAAGAAACCTGATCAGAATGCTACAAGACCCTCCCCTGTGATACAAAGATGGCCTGCTTGCTTGGTTGTTTGCTTGCAGCTGTGGCAGTTAGCCTCACCAGGTGGATTTCTACCTGCTTGAGACTGCTCCCTCCAGAACCTATAAATAACTTGCCTGCCAGTGATAGCAAAATGTGTGACAAAGGGCCTTTGCAGACTGCCAGAAATAGTGCACATTAAATTGAGGAACTGCCCTGGCTCAGGGCTAAGGAATCATGGGAACTGTAATTTATTGTGGCACCAGAGCTCTCTGACAGAGAAGGCTCAATGTCTCGGAAAAAAAATACAATTCCCATGATTCGCTAGTACTGATCCAGGGCAGTGCCTCAATTTAAAGTGGACTCAATTTGAACTATTTCTGGCAGCCCAAAGAGTAACCATTACAACAGTGATGGGCAGAAGGTGATATGGCATGGGCAGTCAGTCCTATTGCCGATGGGGTCCCATACTGTTCCACTACCATTAAAATCCTTCAGCATCTGATATGGCCAAATTCTGAAAGTAGGTCTTCCCCCTGAAGGCCTTCAAAGTCTGATGTGGCCATGCCAGACCCTGAAGGCAGAGCCCTCTCTAGCATCCGCTACTACTGGAGGGCAGTGCCATGATGTCCAGAGGACCCATTTAGGGTCCTATGTGGCTGCTGGGCAAGTGGGAAGCTGCCTCTGTACTGAACCAATGTCTGCTGTCAGTAATGGTTTGGATGAGGACAAACAAATTGAACCTTAAACAAGACAAGACAGAGGTATTCCTGGTCTGTTGTAAGGCAGATCAGGGAAAAGGGGCTGGACAAAATTACACTCCCCCTGAAATCTCAGGTTTGCATTCAGTGGTGTCCCCACTAATGATGTCATGCAGTGCAGGGGAACTGCTGAGGAAGCCAGGACAAAAGGTATGCTCACCCTTCTCCTTCACCACAGCAGCTGTGTACTCCTAAGTAGGAAGCCCCTGCTGCCACATAACTAGCAAGGGCATACTCACCCTTCTCCTTCACCATGGAGGTAGCCTCCTCCTCAGGAGGAAACTGCTGCCACCATGAAGCTGGGAGGGATGCTCCTTTGTCACAGAATTCTGCATAATAAAGGGAGTTACAACAGACACAACAGGCAGACAGTTGTCTTGAACACCTGAGAAGCTAGAAGAACCTATAATGAGTCAGAATCAGTACTTAACTCTCAGTGAAGTCAGTTCAAAGGCCTAAATACACAATCAACACCAGAGAAGACAAGTTATTCTCCTTTTCATAAAAAAAAATAATTAGGTGTCACATTGGACAACAATTCATCATTGTGTTGGTCTACAAATAATATTCAGAGCACAGGAGGGTGCAGGTGGTGCAGTGGTTAAATGCCTGTACTGCAGCCACTCACACATAGACCACAAGGTTGTGAGTTCAATACTAGCCAGGGCTCAGGCTAGACTCAGCCCTGCATCCTTCTGAGGTTGCTAAAATGAGTATCCAAATGTTAGGGGGCAATGAGGAATAAGGCAAAACTGGACTACCACAACTATTATGTACTTATGCCCATCAGGAATTATCACTCAATAGTATACAAAAATATATTTTTAAAAAATCTGACAGCTATTGTAGTTGAACTAGTGTTGTAAAATGACATAATTCTTCTTATGTCTAATGAATAGTGGCAATAAAATTACTGTTCTCCACCCAAGAGAAATGTAAGATAATTACAGTGTCTCATTACCTCACAAAGGGCAGCCATCACCCATTCCAATCAAGGACAGGAAATTTCTTTTGAAGTCTGTTGTTACAAATTGTTTTATGGTTTTATGGCATCTTTGCCATAAATGCAAGAATTTGGTAATTTTCACACTCAAGTCACGCACAAAACTCTCTTGCCATTAAGATGTTGTTTTTGCAATGACTGGATTCCCATTTGTCAAAGCTCAAACAGAAAATGCCACACAAAGGAGGAATTTTTTGGGGGGAGGAACATTAAATAGTGCAGGGGAGATGTAAGTAATTTAAAAGCCTCACAGCCATTGCAGACAGGTGGCCGTGGGCTGCCCTGAGAAGCGGTGGATTGGAGCAGAGGCTGCCCCATGCCTCAACCCCAATCCACTCTTTTTCTGCCCCTGGAAGGAGCACTAAAATAGCGCTCCTTCTGCAAGGCACGGAAAGAGCACCTCAAGAGGCAGTGCGTGACTCTTCGGTGTCTCTTCTGGCTCAGATGATGTCCTCGGGAAGGGGTTGGGGCACCCGGTGTCCGGCTACCCCTCCCCTTCCTGGGATTGAAGCCGGTGCTTTTCGCCGTCTGCATCCCCACAAAGTTTTTCTTAGTTTTTTGTGGCTTTTTTTGGCTGTGTGGCCATGTTCTAGAAGCTCTTCTAGAACATGGCTACACAGCTCCAAAAACCCACAATAACTATGGATGCCGGTCATGAAAGCTTACGACTTCCCAAAGGGGGGATACAGACCACGGCGTCGGGGACGCCCTGGGACAGTGCGCCACTGGAGCAAGGTACTCGCACGGCGGCGCACTGGTGGCGCCCCTGAAAGGAGCGACAAATTGGCACTCCTTTCAGAAGTCAGGGAAAGTGTGCCCTAAACGCGTAGGGCGCACTTTCCCTGACTTTTCCGCCGCAGCGTGTGCAGACGCTGCGGTGGGAGGTTGCCCCTGGAGCGCCGGCCGTGCGGAGGGCCGGCAGCTCCGAGGGCAACCTCGGGAGGAGGAAGGGGCGCTGCTCATGCGGCTGCCCCTCCTCTTCCCTGCCTCCAAGACGACTTTATTAGTCGTCTGCCGAGGCTGAAAGTCTTTCTCCTGGAGCCTTCCAAGAGAGGAGCTTACCCTTTCTTGTGGTCACAAAAGTGTAGCCAGGAGAGACTGGAGAAGTCAGGAACTGCAAAACAGTAGGACACATGTGTCCTCATGTAGTTTGGCACTGGGGCCACATGCAGCCCACTCCCTGTACTACCAAAATATTAATATGGGGAAACATGGTGATAGAATAGATAAATAGGAATGCATAAAGCTGCAGCTAGCAGAGGTATCAGTCATTCTTTGTCACACATACTCCTCTTCTGGCTTCCCTCAGTTGTCCAGCATGTTGGTTTAGCAGGCTTCAAGGAGTTAGTAATGCCTAACCTGTCCTCAACATATGACTTTCTTTGTCCTGTTCCAGGAGGTCTCTCTGCCCTCTTCAGCATCCCTTCTAACCAAACTAAGGGCCTTTACAGACTGCCAGAAATAATGTAGCTTGAGGCCACTTTAACTATCCTGCCTCAGTGCTAAAGAATCATGGGAACTGTAGTTTATTATGGCACCAGAGCTCTCTGAGAGGGAAAGCTCAATGTCCCAGAAAAAAAAAATACAATTCCCATGATTCCCTAGCAATGAGCCAGGACAGTTAAAGTGGCCTCAAGCTATATTATTTCTGGCAGTTTGTAACTTGGTCTTAAATGTGCAATCATGGGCATTCATGTAAGCAAGTCTTTTGCAGTGTTCATGGTCCTTGACTGGATGGTATTGGGGGTCGCTTCCAACTCTAGGATTCTATGTATTCCTGCATGATCAAAGGGGTTGGGCTGGGTAGGCAACCTTTCCCCTTCAAGGGCCGGGGGACTTCAGCTCCCAGAATCCCAGGAGCTATTGGCCAACATGGGACTATTGGCCAACATGGCTGAGGCTTCTGGGAGCTGAAGTCCCTCGGCCCTTAAAGGGGAAAGGTTGCCTACCCCTGGTGGAGAGTTCTCAGGGATAGGACAATTTATTTTGGTGTGCACTAATCTCCTAAGGGTGCATGTACACTGTAAAAATAATGAAGTTTGATACCACTTTAACTGTCATGGCTCTAACTTATATAATTCTAGGGTTTGTAGTTTTGTGAGGCACCAGCACCCTTTGCCAGAGAAGGCTAAAAACCTTGTAAAACTACAAATCCCAGGATTCTATAGGATGGAGCTACCACACTTAAAGTGATGTCAAATTGCGTTATTTCTACCATGTAGATGCACCCATAGACTTATTCCCAGTATTCTCTTGAGCTCTTGTAATTCTTACTGTAGGAAATGTAGGCATGTCCCCTGTGCTATCAAAATTACTGGTCCTTACATGTCTTACTCAGTGTGTGGAAAATGAAGCTTCTCTCCTCTGGGCTTCGATGATGATTGGAGGACCCTAGGATACCTTAGAGGGCTATACTCCCCACAGCAGCTTATATAACAGTATCAGCATGGTTTTGGCTTTCCAATGCCATCTAGGGAATAGGGACGTGGGGATGGGATTTTGCCACATTTTTTGCTACTTCTGGTCCATTGTAGGTTTAGAAAAGGTTGTTAGCTAAATATTGGGATTAGAAAATACAAAATAATTAAAAGAAAATAAGTATTCAAAATTATAGAATTTCAGTGGCTTTCACAACTCCAGAAATGAAATCAGTATAAGATTTCATGAGGGAATGTGCCTTAAAGATCATACACAAATGGGACTAAACTCCTACAGAAAAACTATATTTTTTCTCTCCAGCATTGGCAAAGCTGTAATGACTAAGAATCATTCTTTAAAATGTACCCTAGAGTATGAGATTGTCAAAATTCATTCTGAAATTATAAATCAGGAAGTTCTTCCTTGTGGTAAACTTCCCTTCCTATTTATCTTTGTGAACGACAGCAATTATCTTTGTCATTGGGAACACAAATAATGTTAACTGCTGGGTGTTTTGAAATAACTCAATGTTAGAAAGATTTGAATGTATTGAATATAACCTGTTGGTGGAAAAAATGCTGGAGTGTGGCACTGATGGAAATGTTACAAACATACAGCCAGAGCACTGAAAAGAATAGTAGATATCTGCCTGTAGAAAAGAACTTATAGATAGTTGGTTCTAGTTTGTAGATTTGAAGTTCTCATTTTTTTAAGCTGTGGATTGGGGCCAAGGCTGTCCACTCCTTGGCCACAATCCACTCTGTGTGTGGCTCTAGAAAGAGCACTAAAATAGCATTTCTTTCTCAAGCCGCAGAAAGGGTGCCGGAAGAGGTGGTGCGCACCTCTTCTGTCGCAGTGTTTCTGGACTTTGCGATGAAAGGACATCATTGGAGCACCTGCCATGTGCAACAGTGGGTGCTCCGATGATGACCTCAGGAAGGGGTTGGGGCTCCCGGCACCCGGCTGCTCCTCCCCTTCCTGGGCTTGAAGACGGCGCTTTGCGCCATCTGCAAAGCCCCTAGTACTCTGGCCTTGCATCGCACATTTTAGTGCAATATTAAGACACCAATAGTGTTCAATTTAGTAAGCATTGCAGAATGTCATACCACAGGTCCACTTCAAAGAGGCAATTTACATGGGTAATTTGCAAGCCGGGCATGGCCATAAAAGTACTGCATTCTCCTTCTAATATTGAAGTCAGTAGTCACTGTTACTAGTGGCCGTTGATAGTCTTTTCCTCCATGAATTTGTCTACCTCTTCATCACAGTCTTTGGAAATGAATTTCATGGTTTGTGCTCCACAAACATGACCTTTCATCTATCCTAATCTCCTACAATCCCACATAGGTGGATGATACTGAATTCAGGTGCAATATTCTGAGAGAAAGAAGAAAACCTTTCTATAGTTGCTTTCTGTACAACATGGATAGATATCTCTTTATCATACTCCCCTTTTATTCATTTTTTATAACCTAACAAGCCACACATCTGTAATTTTTCAGCATATGGGAATGTGACACATTTTCCTTGAACACTTTGGTTGCCCTTTTCCCCCATTTAGCAATATTCTTTTGGTAGTGTCAAGTTGCCATGTTAGCAATATTCTCAATAAATTTTGGAAGCCTGAAGTTTATCTTCCATAGTATTTGACCCATCATTTGCATATCCAAATATATTGCATATTCATTTTTTTTATTAAGATATGGAAATGCAAAACTTATGGCTAGTGACAGGTAATACTTTGAAGATATTTAAAGTATGTTAAGGAGGATGAAAAGATGGGAAAATAAAAGTTGGAAATGTGTGTGTGTGTGTGTGTGTGTAGTGGGAGTTAGTGGGGAAGCAAAGAGTAACAGCAGGGAACATTTACATTTTTGTTTGCAAAGACAGGCTGAGCACAAAAAGATATAACTGGAGGTTATGAGGATGACGTTAGGAGATGAGCTTAATTCTGTTGAGTTGAAAAAGATTATTCAGACATCTGTGTTTCTTTTGCTTTTTTGGAAGAAGTCTTCTAGAAAATGGAAAACTTATGCATACATTTCACCCTCAAGCATCTGTGCATAGATTTCTCAAAATAGCTTTAAAGAGGGTGGAGTTTTGAAAGTGGTTGTGCTCTTTGATTTATTACATATTTTTAATGCAGCCAAAGGGTCGCTTGTTAGTTCCACCTTCTGGAGGGATTCTTTCTACTTGCTGTATGTGTATCACCTCTGTGATGTAATGAAGGTTGTACTTTGCCATAAATTCAATGGCTTATCCAGGTCAGATATATATTAATGTTTTCCATTTAAGGACAGGCTATTTCATCTATTACGATAAAATTAATATATCTTTTATGGGACACCTTATAGATATTCACATCTGAGAAACACTTTAAAATTGGTTATTTCGATTGCAAAATTATATATACAAATGTTTATATTTTGAAGCTAAGGTAGATAAAGTATTTTATGTATTAAATTTATATCTCATGTTTCTGCAAAAAGTGAAACTCAAGAACTCAATTATAAACACAGCAATAAAAAATATCTTCAACTATAACCCAACTAGAAGCCAGGTTGGTACCAGAATAAAAATATACCTAAATAAAAGCATTATTTCAGAACAACAATGGAGAGGAGCAGGTCTAGTCTCTCCCCTGCCCCTGTCCCTTCTCCATTGCAAGAATAACTTATCTATTGTCAAGCAGCATTTCTTAAAGAAAAACTGGAGTTGCTTGGTATGGACACATATCATCATACACTCTCAATATCAGATCACACTTTAAATTATTGTGACTGCATCTGCCATTCTGACACCATTTGAACTGTCATGGTTCAATGCTATGGAATTCAGGGAATAGTAGTTTACTCTGGCTCTTCTCGGGTGCGACAACAAACTACTGTTCCCAGAATTCCATAGCTTTGAGCCATGGCAGTTCAAGTCGTGTCTAATCAGATTGTTTCTGAAGCGTGTTTGAGAAGCATGGAATTATATATATAATATCTGAGGAAAGATGTAATTTTAGAGGAAACATAATTTAATTTCTGTTGTAATTGCTACATATGTGCAACAATTTTCAGAGTGATCTCTATGTAGTTTACTTATGTAGGTGAGAAGGAATGATCTTCCATTTCAATGGCACCTGGGAACATTCCCCTTTAGCTAAGATTTGTAATTTCAATTTTTAAAATTTACAATCAGATTTCTCATTTGTTAGACTGTGTACTTTCTTTGAATGATGTGTTTTGAGCAAGAAAAGATCCAGTTAGTAAATGAATCATAACTGTGAATGCACTTCTGACTACTACTAAAACCTGGATGAGTCCAGATGTCTAAATTAAATATTGAATCCATAATTGATAAGCTGCTGTGGAAGACTTCTTGACTAAAAGATAGGAAATGAATGCTCAGACAGACAGACATCCATTCAAACTGCAAATTTGAATTTTCAAAGGAACTGTAATCCCATCCAGTGTGAAATGAGTCCAGATTACCTGTTCTTCTTTTACATGTTCAAGAGCTCTTTTAGCTTGTATGGGCTGTGGTTCAATTTATGTGCTCTCATCCAGTCCACTACTGACATCAGGGACTGATTTAGAAGCAGAATTGGGATAGTTTTCTTGGATTTAGCTGGAACAGATAGAGTTGAGCATCAACTTCCTAGTGGCACTGAATCCCAAAGGATCTCTCCCAGTGATCATATTTACAGTTTAAATAGCACGAGGGACCAAATCAATACTAAAACACTGTCTATCCTGTTCATGATGTAGATCACCTATCAAGGTGAACATAGCAATTCTTTTCCCCACCATCAGAAGTGAAACCAGACTGCAATGTTTCTAGATTAGTGGTTGCAAACTGTTGCTTTCAGATGTTGCTGAGGTTAATATCTGAGAAATCCCAGCCTATAAGGTCAACAGTGAGTAGTCTTGGGACTTGTAGTATAGTACCTTGTACTACACAGGCTGGATAACACTGATCTAAATAAACAATTTCATCCAGAGATTACTGGCACTGAGATGCTGCTACATAGTCCTGAAAAGGTACAAAGAGTAGATGTTCCTGAGGCTACAGTATAAAGGCACTTCAAAGTGAATGCTGTGGCTTTTTTTGAAAATGTTTTTCAATATCTCTTTAGATCAGGTTTTGAGGAAAGTTATGTATTTCACATGGCAAAATTTGATTTAACACTTGAGAGGAAGAAGCTGATTCGTAAAGTGCTGTTAGTTGAATTGGTAATTTTTGTACAGTTAAGAATGGAAAATTCAAACAGAGACATATATCTACCAAGAAAGCACCATTTGGGAAGCCAATAAACACACAGTTAATCTGGACATTAATCACAATAGAGCAAATCCTGAGGTGTTCATCCAAGCAGCATCCTACTGCGATTGATATACAACAAGAATGAAGATTTCTTTGAATATATATAAATTTGAATCAATTTAGCACCTCTGTATCATATTTCTAAAAGCTACATTTCTTCACCCTGGGATTAGTTTCAGTGCTTATTGAATCATGTTGAAATCCAAATGATATGAGACTACATTTGCACCAATCAATGTGAGTTATTTGAATGGAAAGACTGACAGCCCTTCTCCATCTCCTGAAAAATAGAAAGCATTGTGGCAGCAGTTATGATACTTATGTACAAACAGTGCTGTATTATTTTTCTTATTTACTGTCATTTATAGTATTTCCTCAAATTAGGTCACAATGGAGTCCTCCAATAGAACTGTTGCAATACACACTGGCAGAGTCAACTCTAGTGCTAACCAACATATCACAACAGATATTGGAAACAAAGCAATGACCAACAGATTGGAAGCGATCAATATACATCCCCATCCACAAA
>CM034704.1:9252665-9270625 GCA_020142125.1 Phrynosoma platyrhinos
ACTAGCCTATGACAGGTCCTGTGCAGGTGTGCAGGGATGTTTTTCTGCGCAGATGCACACGTGTGCATGCTTTTGAGAGAGAATGAAAGAAAATTAAAGCAGCTGCTGCTGGCCCATGCGGTTGCTCCGTCTCCCTTTGCAGCGTCCTTGGGGCTTATGGTGCAGTTGCTGGGGCATCAATACAGCCTCGGAAAAGCTGCATTGACTCCCTCAGTGTGGTTGCTCTGTCCCCATTTAGGGCAACCTCAAGGCAGCCAGTGCGGTTGCTGCAGCTTAGGGAAAAGGTAGCTTCAGTTCACCTCTTCCTGCCCATCTGCATAGCCCCTCAGTCAAAATTTGCTTTCCTGAGATACCTCCACCCATTGCTTCTGGCCTAGTCCTGTTGAGCAACAGAGAACTAATCTCCTCAATCTTCTTGAAGTTTTAAATACTTGAAAACTTTTCACATGTCTATCTTTAGTATTCAGTCCAGTTTAAATATATGCAGCTCTTTTAACCATTTTTGAAAGGACTGTTCCAGTCCATCAGTAAACTGGTCACCATCTTCTGGACATTTGAGCTTCTCAATGTAACTCTTATAATTTTATGTCCTGAGCACAATCTAAGTCTTTAGAGGAGAAGCTCCACAATCAGTTTGCCCTGATTGGAAAGGCGGGGTGAATCTTTACTCACTTCAACACCACAGGTAGAAGCAGTCTGAGAACAAATGGAATTTTGCCCATATCTATCAATTTAAGTTTTAAAAGTAAGGTATGGAAGAAATTATTTGAACACTACCTTATGCTTTCTTTCAATGAGCTTTTGCAATCAATACACTCATCCAGATTTAAATGCCAAGAAATATAAACTACATAAGGGGTGAAGAGTAGTGGAATAGAATCCTTAATCTATATAGTGAAGTTTTAAAAGGTTTCAGATTCTTTTTAGTAACATCCACAAAAGTTAGGGCAAAAGAAGTCAAAGTAATTTAGATCCAATCTCTTTTCAAAAATGAAATGAACAGAAGTTTTATTAAAAGGAAATGAAGAGGAAATTGAACTTTCATATTTCATGGTGAAATTGTGATGACAGAAAACAATATTCATTGATAGAAAATTTAGGCAATAGTTATTTATATACCCTTTCTGCTATTATTCAGATGAACTCTTTTACAATAGAGGCCAGGAGATTTTCAGTATTGTGGACTTGAAGGGGATTTTGTGGTCACAAAAAGCAGTAATAGCATTTCTTATATCCCTTGTTTTGAACAGAAGACCTAATTGAAATCTGACAGTACAAGTTGTGGGGGTACCATTTTCTGAAAACATTTTTATCACAATACAGTAAAGTGTTTATATTATTTATATCTTTGTTTTATCTACATAGTAAATTGACAACAGTTTTTACTTTAGTCCCATGTACCTGGAGCAAGTCTAATTGAACATAATGAAACACACCTCTTTTCTACAGAGCTGCATTCAGCTTACCTGGAAGGAGCTTATATTGAAAATAATTATACTTAACTTCTGTAGAAAAGGAGAATTATCATAAGAATAAGTACATTTTCCCTTTGGTTATTCTTTGGTCTTTACCTTTTTATGTTTTCACTTGAGTATTTTAATTTTACCTTTTATACAATGATAAAGAACAGTGCTAAAAATAATTCCATATTTAATACAGAAGTGATTCAAAATCTGAGAGAAATCTTCAGATTCATAGCTACCTGAATGTACATTATGAGACATTCAGAATCATCCGCTGGACTGGATTTTATTTTATATAGATAGCTATCTGTTAATGTTCCTCTGTTTACTTAGTATTGTAGATGTGAAATTAGGGATGGAAAGAATATTTGGGAAAAAAAATTAAATGATCAAAAACAATGTTTTTTCAAGTATCAAGAAACCTGAATAAGAAGGATCCTGGAATGACAAGAATCTTCATGGGTCAGGACTTATTCTATGCAAAATTTGCACATGGTTGTTTTGCATCGACAACACTATTTTCTTCACAATAAACAGCTTTCTTTTCTTTCTTTTTTACAAAAATAGTATTTCTGCATGAAAATACTACAGTTATGGACATTCCACATTAAAAAAAATAGCATATGGTTGAGTTGCACTGAAAACAGCTTTTTCTGTAAAGGAAACAGCTTTTGGGCACATAAAATAATATTTCCATGCACAAATGCTTCCATGTTATTTTCTGTACAGAAGAAAAACCTGTGTATTGCACATTAAATCTCTTTTCTGTACAAATAAATTTCTTTATTACGACCATTCGGTCAGCACGAGAGTTTTCTGTACAAAACAACCATGTGTATATTTTGTACATAATAAGTTCTAAACTGCAAATAGGCTTTATGATTGGGTTTTCAAGATCTTTCTCAAAGGGAAAAGAAAATTGCTAAAATTAATTGTTACTTGCTTTGAGAAGAAAATTAGTGAGAAATTATATCCATACATAAATTTGGAGCATTTATAAAAGAGATTGCAATAAATCTGAAGCCAAGAAGATATTGCATTTTAAATTCTTTCAATTTCCTGTTTACAGACTTTTACTTCTCAAGCCATTTCATGTTGAGAAAACAATGGGGGGAAGCACACCAGGGCATCGGGGACGCCCTGGGACGGAGCGCCGCGGGACCGCAGCCTCCGCACCGCGGCACTCTGGCGGCATCCCTGAAAGGAGCGCAAAAATAGTGCTCCTTTCAGAAGTCAGGGAAAGTGCGCCCTAAACGCGCAGGGTGCACTTTCCCTGACTTTTCCGCCGCAGCGCGTGCGGTCGCTGCGGAGGGAGGTTGCCCTCGGCGCGCCGGCCGTGCGGAGGGCCGGCAGCTCTGAGGGCAACCTCGGGAGGAGGAAGGGGCGCCGCTCGTGCGGCTGCCCCTCCTCTTCCCTGCCTCGAAGATGACTGTATTAGTCGTCTGCCGAGGCCCACAGACTCTCTTTTTGTCCAACTGATCTTGTCTGGGAACTGGTCACAATATGAAAAGCAGAGAGACACAGAGAGAGAAATGGATGAGAATTGTTTTTAAAAATTGTTTTAAACTGTAGTTCCCAAATTGAGGGGCACAACCCTCAGGGGGTACAATAATTACTCAAGGGGGTGCAGAGGAGAGTGGGCACATGCTAGAGCCCTTCTCATGAAAAGGGTGTGTGGGGGATAAGCCGCACAGCCCTAACAGCAGAAAAAATCATCTGGCATTCTGGCTTGTGGCTCTTTAATGGCTAGGCCTGCAATTACAGTTGGCCCTCCACATTTGTGGATTTGACTTTTGTGGATTTGATTATTTGTGATTTTGATTAATATGTTCTCTCTAGGAATCTCTAGGTCCTCTAGTGCAATTCTACCAGAGATTGACCATAGAGTTGTCCGGGAGAACTTAGAAGTTCCTAGAAAAAAAACTCTTCTCTGGGTATTTGCAAGTCCTCCAGCATGATTGTATGATCAAACTTTGGCAGATGTTGGCCACAGAGTTTCTCTGGAGGACCTGGAGATTCCTAGAGAAGTATTCTCTTAGGTAAAAAGAATAGTATTTTTTATTTGTGTTTTTTCCACATTGATGGGGGTCCTTAACTCATAACCCCAGCAAATGTGGTGGGACCACTGTAATGTACCTGTTCCTTCTCAACCACTGAGATATTCTAGCCTGGAATGTGATTATGGCTGCATATTCTGAGGATAAGCCTGTATAGGTAAGAACTTGCCTGTTCTCATTATTATGTGTATTGATAATTGTTGTTATCCAAGTGGTACAGTGGCCACCCCTAATCACTGTTGGACAGCAACTCTTATTAGTCCGTGACTGAGGATGATTAGAGCTATAGTTTGGAGACAGTGGATTTCCTCTCTTCCTACCCTTAGCTTCAAAAAAGTTATTTGGTGGGTGGGGGAGCAAGATGTCCACTAATACCCTCAACCAGGATAGTCATGATTCCTGGAGAATTGTAGAAGTTACAATTGAAAAAAATTACTTTGTCCAAGCTCTTACCTTGCCTTTCCAGGAAGGTGAGAATGCTGCAGTTTGAAATGGACCTTTAGATATCTTGGTGTTTTGAATAATCCATTCTATTGGAGGGCCCTCCAGAAGATGTTGGACTACAGTTCCCATTAATTTCACCCAAGGGTGATTTATTCTACACAAAAGTTCCACACAGCCTTACTATGCAAAAGTGTGACAATTTGGAGCAAGATAGATGTATTTTCTGCACAGAATCCATACCCAGACCTGTGTGATAAATCACACTGTGTGAGAGGGTGTGCTTTGATGGCCCCCATGATCAGAGGTCATAATTCATCATGCTGGGTGCCAAGCAGTTGTATATGATGGACACAGAGTCAGAGAGGATTTAAACCCAAGCCACCAAGTCATGTAGCCTCTTTAGATTTGTACTTACGAACTCCTGACAGAACAGTATGAGATAAAAATGCTTAAGAGTCACTGGAAATTTATCTATAGCACCTCTGGTTTTCTCAGTTTTGGTTTGTTCTTTCCTTCATACCTGTGGACAAGTAACTGTCACTGATTCCCAATTTTGATTCCCACCCATCTCTTTGTACATACATACCATCAGTATTTTCTTCTCTTTACCAACTAAAACCACTGCCAAAAATACACATACAGTATGCTGCAGATGTTGTGGATCCATGTATGGCTCCCTCTTTTCTAAAGCTCCTCCATTTTCTACAACAGCCACTTTTATAACATCACTCCTTTAGGGTGCCAGGAATATGGAGAGAGAAGAGAAATACGATGACTATTGCCTTACATCATCATCCTAGTGTAAATACTGCACTTTCTTTGACAATCTCATGAAAGGAAGTGCATTACCATGGGTAATGCAAGTATGATGTTGCTTAGTAACTCATTGCCCCAGGACTTGGAATGAGTCCATTCCTAAACTTATTCTTCAACAGCCAATTGCAAACCATTCATTTAACAAAAAACCTTCTCTTGCCTTTGGGGTGTTCTCCTTGGGGGCAAAGTGCTATGAAATGGTATGATGAGTATCTGCATTTCAGAACTGACCACTACACCATTGCATACTTTGGTACTATGATAAAAATTTCTATAGACTTCATAGATATACCTAAGAAAAATATATCTGGCTTTAAAACACACATCAAATATGCATACACACAAACTCTCTCCCTAGTTCCCAAAGCAACACTTTTCCACAGTGTCTTATTTATTTCACAATAGCATTTGACAAAATTGCATAATAAATCTCAGTACTTAGGGGAAAAGAAAGTAGGTACAATTACATGTGAGAAAATTTTTGCAGTTATGCAAAATGTATGTGTTTCCTGAGTTGGAGGATACCATGCATTACTGGAGAAAACATAAGGAAAGTTATCATCTTTTGGCATAAATCTCAGTCTACAGCCCAGTTATAATTTAAAATTCTTGGGTGACTATATGTCATACTGTATAGGTACACTTGTAAATATTTATCATTTATTTCCCTTCATCTGAGCAATAGAATAGAAACTTGAACTAATCCAGTTATTTTAACAGCCATAACTATATTAAGAGTGAATTACACAGAGAGTACTGTTTTTACCAGTATCCACTGTTCCACTTAGCAAGCCTAAACTCAAAATTTGGCATGGATGTTCTTCTGTACATGACAGAGCTTAAATCTGATTCCCCCCCCCCCTGCTGCCTTGGATAAAGCCTAGTCTTGAAGGTGAGTGGCACTTAGGGATTCATATTCAATGTAGCCAAATAAGTTGTGGAAATCTATCCTCTTTAATGGGTCTTATTGGCAGAACATTAACAATATATTGAGGAGAGTGGTCTTCATAGTTTTGGGTTGCTTAAATTTTCACAGACAGGGCAGGGTAGGCAACTTCTCTATATGGGATTTTATATGAATTAGCCATCTACACTAGAGATTGGAATTACTATCTCTCCAAAGATTTGCTTTGATTGTGTATATCTGCATGGTGAGGGGTTGGACTGGATGACCGAACCTTGTTGTCTCTTCCAACTCTGCTTTTATGAAAGATTGTAAGACTGCAACTAAAGATGGCATTGTGGCTACCTACTTACAGTCAGAATCTCTACCATGCAAGACAAGATTTTTTTTTTCTGTTAGATTTGTGGGGATGGGGAACTGTAGTGAAGCAGACCTTATGGACATTCCACTTTTGAAAGAAAGTTGAAACCTATGCAAAGGTGATGCTGATCTTTAGTTTTCACTTTTTCACACATGTATTACACTCCAATATAGGAGACAACCAACAAATACCAGGTACTGTGTGCTATATTTTATAAGAAATTTATAAAATGGGCCATTTTTATTTCAACTTAGTAGTGTCATTAGGGGGTGCAGGGATGTGGACTGCACTAGGTGACACCCCAGAGGAGGGGTGACACCCAGTTGGATTCTCCTAGCCTGTGCAGTGGCATAGGCCTAACAGGAAGGCTGGGAAGAGGAAGGATGAGCAGGAGGGATGGCTGCCAAGATCCAGCAGCACCCACCTTAGTTGTAGGATCAGCAAAGGTCTCCAGTCCCAGGTGTCCCCATCTTTCTGCGAGAAGGTTGGTGTCTCTAACTCTGAGCACCTGTTTGGCTACCCCCTCCCAGGGAGCATGGCAAGGATGTTCCCTCCTTTGGCAGAGGCTGAGTGTGCCCCTAGATGGCCCGTGCTCCATCCATGCCTGCCTCAGAAAGGCAGGGAATGCCACCAGGGTTTTCAGAAAAGAGAAGGGCATGAATGGGACTCCAGGAGAAAGGTAATCTTCTCCAATCACCCCTGCCCACCTGCTGCCCTTCTCCTGAGCGGATTGCTGCTTTGGCCACCCAGGTATGATGAAACACCCCTGTGTTCTTGGTCCCTCTTGGCCAATGGGAGTGGGGGCTTTGACCAACCTCCACCTGATTGGTCACACCACCAAGACAGCCAGGAGCAGGGAAAGAGGCTGCTGGGCAGAGATGAAAGTGATCCCTCTCCTCTTCTGTTCCCCCGTGGAAGGGTCTGTGGGGGTGGCAGCAGCAGGATTTGAACCTACAGCTGTGGAGGCTTCATCCTTTGATATTCTTCTACCCACTCAAGCAACTTCCCTCCTCCCTCACTTTGGACATCAGGGGATTCTGGTGAAGGTAGTGCCAGGAATATGGGGCATGCCCAGTGGGCAACCAGGATATTTGGAAGGAGGAGGGTGGCAAAGGGCTCTGCAGGAGTAAAAGTGGGCTCCCAAGTGGCAGGGAGGCAGGGGACACCCACTACATCACTGCCAGGATGTTCAACCTTCTCCCCTTTCCACTCCCTGTACCAAAAGGCTTCCCTGCCTCCCCCGATCCTCCTCCTCGCCACTCTCCCAGCTCCCTTTTCAGAGTTTTTCAGTAGCAGCCCCCATCCCTGACAGAGAGCCTTAGGATGGGAGGCATGCATGACAGCATGGGCACCATCAGTCTCTGGGTGAAGTCAGGGAGAGTTTGGGGCTCCCCCTCTTTATCCCTCTCAGGTAAGATTGGGCAAAAGGGTCCCAGGGTCTGTAGAGCTGTAGAGCAGCCTGGAGATCCCCTCATGAGGAGGCCTGTGCTTCCTCAGCAAAGCTGGCAAAAGGGAGCTTGCTCTCCTTTACTGCACTGACAGAGGTCTCCTCATGAGGAGGTCTGTACCATCACAAACTTTTGCCCCCTCCTCCCTCCCCCCCCCCCCCGACAGTGACAATGGTAAGGTAAGGAAACCAAGCACTCCCTTCCTGGCCCCATATATTCTGGTGAAATTTCTTCAGATGGGACCCTCTGCCCAGCAGCCTCTTTCCCTGATCCTGGCTGTCCTGGGGGTGTGACCAGGTGGAGGCTGGTCTCCCTCTGAAGATGAGAAAGTGTGGCTTGCCCAAGGCCCCCTAACAGATATCTGGGGCTAAGCAGGAATTCACTCCCTGGGGGTTTCCCAGAGCCTCCCATCTGAAACCTTCACCAGGAGCTCCTCCTGACTGAGGTGCTCCCCCTGAGGTGCTTCACCTGGTAGATGAAGGGTTTTGGGACATTTCTTTTGTTGTTGTTGTTGTTGTTGTTGGTCAACACCCCCTCTCCCACCATCATTTAGGCCCTTTTGTGCATTAAGTGGAGTCTGAAGGGTTGAGGGAGAGGCTGCCCTTTTGGCCACATCCCCAGAAGCCCCCCCTCTCTCACATACACACCAAGTGACACCCAGGCTGGGGATGCCACTGCTTCAAATTATATTGTTTTCTCACCAAATTTTTAATCTAACAATATGAAACTATGGGGGCTTTCACACCAGTTGACACCAACCCTAGTGAGGTGTGCTGCCTCTTTTGTTTGAGGAGTACACTGGGACTCCTCCTCATGATTTAGTAATTCACTTTTGTGGGAATGACTTGGACTTACTGAAGGGTAAGCCACTCATTTTAAAGGCTTTTATGACCTACTTTATTCAGAATAAATGGTCTGGGGTGATAATTGGTCTTCTATTTGGCCATGACAAGTTTGCTGATCAGTGATGCCATAACCTTGCCAATAGAAGAGTAAATAGGGAAGTCTGAAATGGCTTAAACAATGGATTGGGTCACTTTTTCCCACATCCCACCAGATTTTTTTCAGTGGCCAGAACTCAACAGGACTGATGATGTTCATTTATTGGCAGAGGGTAATATGTTGTTTCTTGGGGATTTACAAGAGGGAGTGAAGACCATTTTAGATGACCTGGTGGGGAAAAGGGATTAAGTGGATGCTTGTCCCTTGTCCATGACAGGTAGCAATGGGAAAATATAAGAATTCAGGATACACCTTGGCACCCTTTTGGTGGAGGATTGGGCTCTGGAATGGACTCTAAAGGTCCTGGGACCAGGGAGCTGGGAAGGAGTATGCCCTTGGGGCTGACCTGGTGGTTTGTACCCACTTATAAAGTCCTGAGACTTGGGAGGAAGTGCCCTGGGTTTGCCTTCCAGTAAATGTCCAGCCAGGCAGCAACCCATGTCATTGAATTGCCCTCAAGATCAGGTATTTTGCTCAAAGGAAGGGTATGGAGATGGTCACAGGGTTAATACCTGACCTCAGCTGGACTGCCATTAGGTTATTTATTTTGATCATTCCCAGATTCAAGCCACTTAAATAGATTATAAGTCAATAAAGTCACCTTTACTTAACCCATTTGCACATGCCTGGTCTCATTAATTTGGAGTTGGTCACCAAAACAGCATTTTCTGAAAATAGTTTCTCTGTGCAGAATTGGTCCCAAACTGCATATAATATTTGAAAACTGTGAACTTTTCAAAGACTTTCTTTCTGTAAGAACAAAATTGCTATACACACACACACACACACACACACACACACACACACGTACACGCATGTTGCTTCCATTGAGAATAAAAGTATATAGTCTGAATGACATTTTAACAAGGGTTGATCCAGTTCTGGATTACGATTGGGAGCAGAGCATTAAAGCCCACTTCCTCTCATGCTAGGGTGTCAATCCACTTGCTATTTTATATTTTCAAAGCTATTAATGTGGTTGCTAATTACAGTCTTATTAAGTTTGGATCAAAGATCACACTAAGGCAGATTCTCTCTCACACTCAGTCCCTCACACACTGACCAGAGAGGCTGAGACCTCTAATACTGCATATGAATTGTTCATGCAGGGATACCCAGTAATTAAGAACAGCTTAAAATTTCTCAACGCCCTGGTTACATACTCAACAATATCTAGACCAGACCAGCTCACACTATCATATTTTCTATAGACAGTGTGCTTCCCAAGCTATCTGATAGAATGGTTTGTCATTATTATTATTATTATTATTATTATTATTATTATTATTATTATTATTATTTTGGCAATAGGGCCCTCCAAATTACCAAATATTTTGTAATATATTTGGACCATATTATCAGCTGCTTCATATTGCATGGGTGCGTATTTATTACTATCTTCCCAAAATATCAATTTTAACCTTCAGTCCTTTTCCTGGAACTTTTAGATTTCCTATAAAATCCCTGAGAAATATTGAATTACATTTTCAACATATGAACAATAATTTAGACTCCCACTTTGTCTGTGTAACTAAAAACTTCTTAGGCAGTGCATTGGAAAATACATTCTAAAAAGACTACCCAGCTGCTTTGGTCTGTGAAACTTCTCAACAGGTCTATTTTCTCTGATAGAATATTTGATTGCATTTTAAGAGATCAAAAGAGGGGTATTACAGATCAAATTACATTACTTAAGTGTTTTCATACTGTCTGCAGTTTACATCTGCTATTATTATTGGCTTTCTAACCATGATTCATGTGGTTGCAATATGTGAGCATTTGGCAAATGATAAATCCCAGAGAGATGAATAGGGAGAAATTCAGTCCTAAGAGAGCAACTGATGAATTTTCATCCAGCACTGGAATGTGCTTCTGGCTGTGAAGGCTCACTGTACATAGTTCATGTCTGATCATGAACAGCTACTGCCTCACTCACAACTTTTCTCATGCTTTTGAAATGGCTGTCTGTTATGTAAGTGTTCCAAGTCTTTCCAATTCCTCTTCAATTTGACTGAAAGAACTTGAGATTTTAAATAACTGAATAGGGAGAAAGTGACAGCTTCAATAATCCAGGTAGGAAGGTTATTATTATTATTATTATATTTTCCCCAAAATTGGGACTCAAGGCAGGTTACAATCTTTAAAAAAAATACAGCTAAAATACATAAAATATTGACAATATTGAAATGATTTAAGTTGCACTTAAAAATATAAAATGCAATTAAATGATACAAGGTAATTAAAACAATTTTATCAAAAACAGTATAGCACCCTCATTCTTTAAAAACCTCAGAATCAGCAGATCCATCAGCTGTCCTTGGAATATATGTGGCTTTCTGCAATCATGGTTATTTAGTCCTTACCTTCTGTTTGTGGTGCTCAGAATAACAGAAGGCACTAGCACAATGCCAACAAAAAGAGATGTACTACACAACAAGGCTGTATTTTCTCAATAACACCTTGGGTGGGTTTCAAAAGTTGAACTAACATAAGGAAAACCCAATCACTGATGGCCAACTCACAAAATATGAGCCACACCACTTTAAGCTTCATCCCTTGAAATGTGCGGGGGGGGGGGGCAACCTAGTGTAGAAGCAGCTGGGACAATGGTTTCTCCCTGACCTCCTCCCCAGCTTTCCCTAACTGAAATACCAGAGCCTTAAGGAGAACTGCAAAGCTGGTTTGCTCCTCAGCCAGCCATTACTGGAAAGTCAATTAAAGGATCCCACCCATAAATTGTATGCCCTCTAGTGATGGCTAATGGCCAGCCCTCAAAACAGCCTCCTTCCCACTCCCTGGGTCTGATGGCATGTAGGGGCATCTCCAAAGATCTAACCTTCACCCAAAAGTGTGATTAGTGTAGGAGGGAAGCAGACGGAAGCGCCGGAGACGCCGCCGGACGGAGCACCGCAGGACCGCAGCCTCCGCACCGCAGCGCTCCTGCGGCATCCCTAAAAGGAGCCCCAAATTGGTGCTCCTTTTAGAAGACAGGGAAAGTGCACCCTAAACGCGTAGGGCGCACTTTCCCTGCCTTTTCTGCCGCAGCGCGTACAGGCGCTGTGGTGGGAGATTGTCCCCAGAGCACCGGCCGTGCGGAGGGCCGGCGGCTCCGAGGACGACCTCGGGAAGAGGAAGGGGTGCCCTGCGTGCGGTTGCCCCTCCTCTTCCTTGCCTCGGAGACAGCTAAATAAGCTGTCTGCCAAGGCCCATAGTGAACAAAACAGGAATGGAGACCCTCGGAATATCCAGAAAGGTAGATATCCAGCCCTCCACATTTGTGGCTTTGACTTTTGCAGATTTGATTAGTCACGGATTTGATATGCTCTCTCTGGGAATCTTTAGTTCTCCAAGATGACTCTGGGTCAACATTCAGCAAACGTCATGTTAGAGGACCTAGAGATTCCTAAAAAAAAACCAAAAAACAAAAAAAAACCTTGTCCAGGCATTTGTAGGTCCTCCAGTGTAAATCTGTGGTCACCTTCTGGTAGATGTTGACCATAGAGTTGTGCTGGAGGACCTGAGGGATTCCTAGAGAAGTGTTCTTTCAGGTAAAAAAAATATAGCATTCTTTTATTTGTAGTTTTTTCCACTTTCAAGGGGGTCCTGTATCCATAACCCCAGCAAATGTGGAGAGCCACTATAATCTCTCCACATGGACGTTTTCATCAGCTTTCCCCAAACTGTGGAATGACCTGCTGGAAGACATTTGACAACTGGATACACTGTCTGAATTTAAGACAGTATTTTAAAAAAAAACCACTCTCCCCTGGCAGGCCTATCCACATGATTTTTAAAAACCATGAGTTTTTACATTAGAAATTGATTGCTTTTAATATGTATGCTTTTTAAATTAATGTTATGTTCTTTTAATTGATTATGTATTTTTAATTTGTGTTCATGTTTTAACTGTGTTTAATTGTGTTTATTTTTTGTGTATTTTAATCAGTTGTTCCCCACCTTGATTCATAAGATGAGACAGGTAACTAATGATAACAACAATAATAAACTGCATGTAACTGCAATAATAAACTGCATCTTCAAACTTGCTATCTGATATGTGAACTGAAGCTGTACTTTAGTCTAATTTTTTTCAACTGTTGGCTCAAACTTAATTAATTTGATAACTGCAAGGAGTATATGTGTATTATACATCCAAGATTATATTAGTGTGAAAACAGATATAATAATAATAATAATAATAATAATAATAATAATAATAATAATAATAATAATAATTTATAGCCCATGTACAGATCACTCTTTTGGATCTCTGAATGCTTGTTTTTCATTACTGTTCAGGCATATTTCAAGATGGTATTCCAACTATAACATTATGTCAGTAGTTATTCAGCTTTTCCAAGAATCTGCATAGGTATCAGAATTAGTTACACTGGTGAGCTTCCTTGGTGACACATAATTCTTCACTTTCAAGTCAACCATTGTTGCCTTTGAGTACAGGTGGGCAAATCTGCCAAGCTTGGTGTCTCTCAGGTTTCCATTTTTATATTGCTAATTTCTTTGCATTCTGGTTTCTCATCAGGCTGAAATTTTTTAAAGACCACATGAATATACATGTATATATCTATGCACATTTGAAAATTATGCATGATTTGCATGTGTTCCCTTGTTATTTGGTCTACTTACCTATCCTGCTAATGCTCTTAAAGCCCTCCATTATGTGTTTTACTAGATTAGTTTTAGTCCTCAGTTTCATCTTGTTTGAAATCACTGCATTTTATCTTTATGGAAGGATGAATTTATAAATGCATTAAATAAAGATAAGTAATAAAGGTGACCAATATGTGTGGCCAGTCTGGGCGTTTCTGTTGTCATTTCATTTCCAGTCTTTCTTCCCCACTAGTTCAGATGGCTGGGGTTTTTGGCTATGTTCTATTTACATGAGTAGAGGATTGATGAATTTTTCACTGTCCAAGGTGAAACCATCTCAGACACAGATAACTGCTGCAGCAATTGCCATCTAATACTCAGGATTTGTAGTATTTACTTGTTTAAATAAGAGTAAAAGATCAAAATAGAATGAAACCAGCACCTCTCTGTGTCATTTTAGAGTGTTGTAAGAAAATGGTATCTGTTCAGTTTTTGAAGCTTTCCCCACCTTCAGTGTGCCAATCTTTCCAGTACCTCTGTTTCATTTATGCACTTGCCATACAATCCTCCCACCCCCAGCTGCTCTCTTTTCCCATGTGAGAATAGATGCATTATACACAAAAGAGCAGATGTCTTAGTGAGTTAGAATTAGAGAAACTGTACTGAATGGAATATATTTGTTCTTGGAAAATCTGTTCTCTTCTGGTGATACTTATCACTCATATTAACAGTATCCTCTATGGTACATGATGTGTGAATACTATAGAATATCACATCTAAATAATTTGATTTTCATGCAAATGAGCTGCAACCAAAGAGAAAAACCAACAAGCGCAAATTAATTATTCCCCTCACCCATCTTACTCTTTTTATTCTCCCCCCACTCTGTTCTGATATCTACTCTCCGTTTTTATTAGAAGGAGCAAGGGAGAGATCAGATCAACAGTTTATGCTGATTTATTTACAGGATGGCCATTTTGTTAACTTGACAATGAGCAGTGATAAAATGAAGTGAGTTACTATAAACTCTAATCTGCAATAGTTACAATACACTTCCTTTTCTTTTTATCTCATGCAGTGAGCCAAAGTCTGTTCAGGTTGATAAGAATATACTATTTATCTTGGTGTTTTGACATTATATTGTGAAATATATGTTGTTGTGTGCCTTCAAGTTGTTTCCGACTTACGGTGGCTCTAAGACAAACATATCACAGGGTTTTCTGGGGCTGACAGTGTGAGTCACCCAAAGTCACCCAGTGGGTTTCCATGACCAAATGGAGAATTGAACCCTGATTACCAGAGTCATAGACCACTACACTATATTAGTTCTCTGAATGTTCAAACCACTACACTATATTGGTTCTCTGAAATATACAGCTACATAAAAATCCCAAATATTTTAATTTTAATTTCTATTTCTTTTAAAGCTGGTATGGACTTTATTTTATACCAATAACCTTCATTTACTCAAGTTTTCTTCGCATTCCTTTAATGAGTGGATTGTGCCTCCCTCACTTGAAATTATGAGACAAAGCTTCAAATAGTTAGAAAGAGGTTCTAGGATCCTGGACTGATAAGAATTTCTGCAGTTTAGGCTTATTCTGCACATGATTATTTTGCACAGGAAACAACACTTTGTGCAGAAGTAATTGCATCTTCAGCAGCGAAAATCATATTCCTGCATAGCCATTTCCTGCACAGAAAATGCTGTAATTGGGGACTTAGGGCCATTGGAGACTGGCCCAAAGAGCCGGCCTAGGGGTAGAGTTGGGGTGGAGCAGCCACATGCCAGCTGCCCCAACCTCACCCTGATGCCATCCTGATGCCATGCAGCTGTATGCATGGCATGCAGCATCAGGGCGCCCTTCCGACACAGCGTGCAGACACTCTGCACTGAAAGGGCACGGAAGGGCTGGCAAAAGGAAGGATTGGAGCTGCAGTGTGGGGTTTCCACAGCCCCAATCCACCACTCCCCAGGGCATCTCTCTGCTCCCCCCAAATGGGCCATCTGCATCAATCTCTAAGCAAAATTTGCATGTGGTGGCTTTGCATAGAAAACTGCATTTTCTGCATAAGGAACTGTGGTGTTTTTATTCTGTGCAAAACATTATGTTTCTGCATGATATTTTCTGCACAGAAAATGCTTGTTTTTCTAGGCAAAACAACCATGTTTTTGTGTGAAATTTGCACATAATAGTTTTTTGTGGGGTTTTTTTTTCCAGGCTGTGTGGCCACGTTCTATAACATGGCCACACAGCCCGAAAAGAAAAACAAAACAAAACAAAAAAAAAACTATGGATGCCGGCCATGAAAGCCTACAACTTCACTTTGCACATAATAGCTTCAAACTGTAAAAAAGCTTCAAAAATTGCATGGCTTTTAGAATCTGCCTTGCAACAGGAGAAAAATTGTTAACATTACCCATTGCTTCCTTCAAGAAGAGATATAGTTTTGAAGGATTACAAGGATTATTTTTAAGAAGACTCTTCTGGAGAAAACACAAAAGTACTGAAGTTATTTCTTTCTGGTTTGTATTTTTCAGTCAGCTCCCCTGTCTGCAGTTAATATTCAGTTGCCCCTCTATTTTCACAGACTTCAAGTCTGCATCCCACACCCATTTGCAGGTAGAAAATGGAAGGGGATAAAATGGGGTGTGCTCCCATGGTGTACATCCCTGTTCAAGCCTATGGGGCTTGAATATTTGCAGTTTCCCATTTTTGTGGGGGGGGGGGGACAAAATAGATCCTCCACAAAAATGGAGAGGCAACTGTACTTGAATAAGAATAATGTATGATGAACTATTTATACAGCCTTTCTAATGTGAATTAATATATGTGATGAAATGTCCACTTTTGGTGTCCATCCATTCAACACTCCCATTAAGTTGCATTAGCCTCTGGAGGAGTGCAGAGGCTGAAATCAGTTTGTCCATTGAAAAGTAATGCCCAAATGTATTTGCACAAAGAATGAATTTGAAAACTGTCTCAAACCATGGTTTCAAAACTGGATGTGCTGGTTGATCATTAATCATCGTTCTTTTCAACATCAATGCAGAAAGCAAAATTAAAGATTCTACAGCCATGGTTGAATCACTTCTCAGCTGAGCTAAAGAGTTATTTGTGTTTCAGAACTAATTGCCCTAAAATTATCACAAAATGTAAGACTATTATAATGTAAGCTTATGCATGTCTAGTCAAATCTAAGTCTTAGTGAAGCTAACACCCAAGTATCCAGGTATAGAATTGCAGCCTAAGCCATTCATATAATTATTGGTTATCATCCTGGCCTTCTGTTCAAGTTTAATACCAAATTGTACTTGCCAAGCCACCTGGATAATCTACAAACAAGAAAGAGAATTGGTAAAACAAAAATATTCATTGCCTGAGGAGGCTAATATTTGCTGTCTCACTCATTTATGGCATATTTCCATGTTCCGAGTTTAAAATTATTTTGTCACAAGGATGCACTTTAATTGATAAATCATCTCAATATTTTCTGGGTAATTAAATCCCAGATATTCAGAAAAGTGCTGGGAATATGGCTATCTAAAATTAATAGGACTGTACTTTTTCTTGGCCCCATCCCTACCACTTCTTTATTACTGTCTATACAACTAAGATAATACAGCTAATGGTAACAATACTTAACAAAAAAGCTTATTTCTTAATAAAAACACCAAATATTGCCATAGTTTGATGCATGAAAAGATTATACTACCACTATTATTGTTAATTCATAATAGCAATAACCTTGATTTCAAAGCCCCACAAGGTAGGAGGAAATTCACAAACCCTGAAGGAAAACAACTCTCATTACTTGTAGGTAGACCTACTATTAAATGTTATAATGGACAATTCCTGCTTGGACTTGGAGAAGAAGCCCAAGAAGGAAGGAGGAGTCTGAAAGTATAGGACATCATAGGTCAGCCAAGATGAACTGCAAAGTTTCCACAGAACATCTATGGAGTATGCTTTTGTAAATAGTTTCAGATATGTGGGGAAATCTCCCAGCTGCAGCTGTGTAAGAACACCATTTGCTGCAAAAGGAAACACTGAGAACAATTCGACTTTCTTCTATCTTTGCATTTTCTATTTGACTGATATCCTGATAACTGACATTGGTATGTTCCACCGATTGCTCTTCTGGCTGCTTCAAGCAGTGAATGATGACCCATTGTTGTTGTTGTTGTTGTGTGCCTTCAAGTCAATTCTGCCATATGGTAAACCTATGGTTTAAATAGTGACATATGGTAAAATAGTGACCCTTTTTTGCTTCCGGGGAAAAATGTTGACTGAGTCACAATTATAAAAGTTAAACATATCACAAACATAAAAGCAGGAGTCAGATGCGTTTTGAAAACTATGGTTCTTATTTTGAAAACTTAAGTTAGAAAACTATGATGTGGCTTAATAATAATAATAATAATAATAATAATAATAATAATAATAATAATAATAATAATTTTTTATTTCTAGCCCGCCCCTCTGCTCTGCAATCAGGGCGGATTACAACATTTTTAAAACATACAAAGTTAAAACAAGCCTTATCCCCATAACTCCCCTCCCACCCCCTAAAATAAGATTAAACTATAAGAGATTAAAACATAATAAAGTCTAAAACCAAACAAACATTACAAAAAAAAACAATAAAATCTAAAAATGAAGCGAGTTACAGATAAGGGACAGTTAAAACCATCTCCCCTCAGGTCGGAAGATTATTCCAGGAAGGCCTGCCGAAAGAGGTCTGTCTTTACTGCCTTTTTTAAAGGCAGCAAGAGTAGTAATAAGATGGACCTCATCAGGCAGGCCATTCCACAGCCTGGGAGCGGTTGCAGAAAAGGCCCTCTGGGAGGTCTGA
>CM034704.1:9283185-9302682 GCA_020142125.1 Phrynosoma platyrhinos
AAAAATTTTTTTTTTTTTTGTTTGGGAAATTTTAGTTTTTTCTCAACTTCGAGTGACATTTCTATATCTAGTTGTTTTTGGAACATTTTGAGTTCTTGATTTATCTTCTTGTATCTAGGATTGTTTTTCAGTTCTTTTTTAATTACTGATGGCTTCTTGAACTTTCAATTCTCTTTCTTTCTTTTTCATTTTTTCTCTATTTTTTTTTATAACCCCCCCCCCCTCTCATATAGGTTTCAGAGGCTTCCCAGACTATTTCTGTTGGAGTTCCTTTGTCTAAATTTTTGTTGAAGAAATGTTTCAATTCGTTTTTTGAAACTTGTACTACTGACTCTTCCAGTAGTAAATTTTCATTAAGTTTCCAGCTATATTTAAATTTTCTGCATACAAAATTTAACAATATTGGGTTGTGGTCTGAAATAATTTTTGGGAGTTATTTATTTATTTATTTATTTTACTTCTGTTTAGGATTTTAGAGACAAAAAATGAGATGATGTCTATCTGAATAGAATGTGAAGTCTTTTTCTGTTGGGTGTTTTAGTTTCCAAGTATCTACTAATGTAAAGTTTTCCATAAGGTCAAAAAGTTGTGGGTTTGGTTGTTGTTGTTGTTGTTGTTTGTTTTTGTTTTTGTTTTGTTTTGTAATTTTCCTTGTTTGTTTTTACTTTTAGAATTTCTATTTAATTTTGTGTTCATTACTCTATTCCAGTCTCCCAAGAACATCAAGTTATGAAAATCTTTGAAATGTGTTCATGAAGTTGTTGTTTTTTTTGAAAAAATATGTTGACTTTCTAATGGGCCATATATTCCTACCATTAAAATGTTAAGTTCTTGCATCTTAATTTGGCTTCCAAGCATGTGTCCTTCTTTATCTTTGAATAGTTCTGTCACTTGGAATTTTTTGATTACATAAATCACCATCCCTTTTTTATTTTTCCCATTGCTGGAAATGAAAATATTAGCTAATTTGGGGTTTTTCTTAGAAATTTGTTCCTGATATGGATTGCTTGTAGACATATTATATCCAAAGTTTGTTTCTCCAAGTAATGAAAGACTTTCCTTCTCTTGTATATGGAGTTCAATCCTTTTGTGTTCCATGTAATTACTTTTTCATTAATCTACAAGAGAAGCTCCCCCACACACAAAAAATCCAATGAAATGAATGGAGAATTTAGTTCTCTTAATGTACTTTTGTAATTCTATCAGGTCTTCTTCTTAATCTGAGATTTCACCTTCACTTTCACCTTCTTTTTCTTCTGGCTCTGCCTGTTTTCCTGTTTTCCTCCTCCTCCTCCTCCTCCTCCTCCTTCCATTTGTGGCTCCTCTTCATGCCTTTCTTCCTTCTTACTTTTAGGTGCCCTCTTTTCTTCTTTTTTCTTCTCCCAGTCTGGTTGTTTTTGCTCTTCTTTATCTCTTTCTGTAGATATTTCTTTCAGATCTCTTTTGAATCTAAGCATAAAGTCTTTTGCTTTTAAAACTGAATTTAGAGTGTACCTTTGCTGATGAAATGTCAGAGAAATTCTTTCTAATCTTTCCCACTTGTATGGGATTCCTTTCTTCCTTAGGACTTGTGTTATGAATTTATATTCTTTCCTCTTATTTAAGATTTCTTCAGAGACATCTCTAAAGATTTTGACTTCTTCATCATCAATTGTTAGTCTGGTTTGTAGTTTTGTTGAAGAATAATTTCCCAAAAATCTTTCACAGCCATGGCCCCTAAATTATGGAATGGCCTGCCAGAAGAGATCTTTATTATTCCCACAGTGGAGGCCTTCAAAAAGGCACTCAAAATGGAACTCTTCCAGCAGGCCTACCCACCTGACCTCCCTAATTGAAGAATAAGATCAAAGACCTCCCAGGTGAAAAGAAAGATCACCATCACCCAGTTTGACATTGGTAATTTTAATAACTAATTTTATTGCCCAGCAGAGGGGCAGGATATAAATAAAATTTATTATTATTATTATTATTATTATTATTATTATTATTATTATTATAATAGCTTTGTAATTTTACTGTAATTTAAAATTTAATTGTATTAATTATGCTGCTATTTTTGTTTTATCACTTTTTTTGTTGTGGTTTTATTGTTATGTTTTAGTTAGTTGTATTTTCTTTATCATGTACCCCCACCTTGATAAATCAAACTATAACAAATCAAAAGGTGGAAAATAGAAGAGAAAAAATAAAGGTGGAAACTGTTCACCACATAGTTTAGTAAATGTCTCTCGACCCAATTTCCCTTTCCTCTTTCCAACCCTCCCAGTCTCCAGATGTTTCCTTGAGAGCAAGCCCCATCTTTAACAAAGGTAGGTTCTCTTTTTAGTCTGTCTGCTTTTCCTTTTCTATTGGGTGTCTTCCTCCACCTCTGACTCTGCAGAAGAGGTCAGTTCTTCCCACCAAACAAGGAGTATTACTGAAATTGTGCCCACATTTTACAGTCAGTCAATCAACATTTTAAAAAAAATGAAAAATGAAAAAAAAAAAGATATATACATTGGTTTCATTTCTGGGGAAAGATCAAAGTTAGGTGTCCAGGGATAGTGACCTCTTCTTGTATCCTCCAAATGAGTTTGGATCGGGGGGAAGCTTTGCAGCCAAAACTCCAATTGTTTGTTCTGCCAAATGTCCCAGTGAAGTCCCTAATTTCTCTTTCTGGTCCAGATTGGTTCAAAATGAAATATGTCCAAGTTCTAATAAGATCAATCAAGTTAGAATCAAATCTAGTCCTTCCAAAATATACTCAAAATATCTTCCCAGTTCTGAAATCTCACTTTAAAGTCTCCAAATGAATTTTAAATTTACTGGATTTTTCAAATCTCTCTATAGCCACAGGGCCAGAAGGAGGAAGATCCTGCCTACAAAAGATATCCTCCCCATCATATATCATCTTAACTAAAGATTGAAAGAACATGTAGGCATTTGACTAACATCTCCAATTGTTTTTCTTCTGTGCATTTTGGTTGGCCAATAAAGGTATCACTGATAGATTTTTGTTTTAATTTGAAGTCTCCAAATAGTCAAAGTCATATTAAATGCCGTTTCAGTCCTGTTTAATCCAATTTGGTTCCAGCGCACTCTAATAGTCTTCAAAATTCTAGAATATCACTTTAAAGTCCCTACAAGCTATCCTCTTGATCTCTTTCTCTTCCAGAATCCTTTTTGTCTATTATAATATTTCTTTTTAATTTGTCAAAATTGCAAGAGCGGCTCTTGTTTCTCCCACAGAAGGTTACTCTACCATGGTGAGCCCTGATCTTCCTAAGGTTCACCTTGTATGAGCAGCTTTTAAAGAGAAGTAATTAGTGTATGTAGAAAGGTGTGGTAATGTTGATAATCTCTGGTGTTTTCTTTTTTAACTTAAGTTTAATTTAGCTTTAAGTGTAGCGTTTAGATTTAAAAGGTGGTGGCATTGCTTATGCCCCATAGGGTGCAGATTACCAGTTGTGACTGAGGGCCTCTGGAGACGGGTGGCCATGGGCCACCCCAAGAAGCTGCAGATTGGGGTCAAAGCTGCCCCATGTCTCAGCCCTGATCCACTCTTTTTCCAGCCTTGGAAGGAGCACTAAAATAGTGATCCTTCAGCAAGGTGCAGAAAGGGGTGCTGAAAGAGGTGGTGTGTGCCTCTTTGTCATCTCTTCCAGTTAAGCATGTCCAGATGCTGAGCTGGAAGGAGGTTATCGGAGCACCCAACGTGTGCAATGACTGATGCTCAGATGACATCCTTGGGAAGGGGTTGGGGTGCCCAGCATGAGGCACAAAGGGAGTTCCTCTGCAACCTCTTCCTCAGCATTTGCAACCCTTTTTCAATCTTCTTATTTGTTTCTGGGTTCTGATGCTAGAAACTGGTCCTCTCAGAGTTCCTCTGAGCCCCCTTTACTGGGGTGGGGGTGTCTTTGCCTCCCTCTGAAATCTCCTTCAGGGGCCCCTTCAGCACAAAAATCTGCAGTTCGTCATGTCAGCTTCATGTGAACATGACCTCTCACTTCACCTCAGTGACCGGAAGTCCTATATTCATTATTCATTTAACTTTAATTCCATTTGTTCACCTCCATTTACTCTTACAATACCTTTTAAAACTGTTTCATTCTTTTTCAGTTTCCTCAAAGGATTTACCATTCATTGAGCAAATCAATTTGTCCATTTCTATGGTATCTAACATCTTTATCAACCATTCATCTATTGATCAAGACCCTCTTGACCTTTAGTGGGAAGGTAACAGCAGTCTATGCAGTTATGCTGGCCACATGACTGCAGCATCATCTTAGACAATGCTGGCTCCCACAGCTTAGTAATGAAGATGAGATGAGTCCCCCTACAGTTGGACATGACTAGACATACTTGTCAAGGAGGAAACTTTTACCTTTACTTTAATAAATGTGCTTCCCATTAAATGCTGATATGCTGCTTACTTCCTCCCCCATCAGAAATCTTCTGTCCAGAGAGGATATCACCTATTACCTGAGGGGAAACAGGATAGAAATTCATAATTTTCACACCATAATGGCCACTCCAAATGGGCCACCTGGTAAAAGACACACACACACACACACACACACACACACACACAACCTTCAACTTTTCAGAAAGTTTTACCTCTCAGCCCAGCCATTCTCAGGGAACAAAACACCATATGACAAAACACCATATGGCGGAATGTCTAGAAAGAAACTCTTTCAGAACATGGCCACACAGCCCGAAAAAAACCCACAAAAAAACTATGGATGCTGGCCATGAAACTTACGACTTCACACTATATGACTGCTGCCCCTTTTTTTTTCTGTGATGAAAACAACATAAAAACAAATAATCTATCTTAGATAAACAGTACCTAGAGCCATTGTACAAACAACTTGGCCATCACATACCTCTAATTATTAGTAGTGTTACTTCTGTACAAATCACAAGTCATAGAAGTATATATGTATTTATTTATTTGTTTGTTTGTTTGTTTTATATACATGCTACCATTCTCCCAGAAGGGACCCAAGGTGGCTCACAGATCAAACCATTAAAAATACATTACAATAAGATTTTAAGCAGTCAGAATCATCTAAATCAGGGGTAGGCAACCTTTCCCCTTTAAGGGCCGAGGGACTTCAGCTCCCAGATGCCTCAGCCATGTTGGCCAATAGTCCCATGTTGGCCAATAGCTCCTGGGATTCTGGGAGCTGAAGTCCCTCGGCCCTTAAAGGGGAAAGGTTGCCTACCCCTGATCTAAATACTCTTTAAAACTCCCCTCCCCTAGCAACAAAGAAACAGCAAAATGAGAACTGAGCAATTTCAGTTGGCATGGCATGCTTATTAACTGTTCAGAAGAAAATAGAAAACCTCTGGATTGAAGGTAATGAAATGGAATACTGAACTGGAACAATCCAAACAGCAACCTTTTTGCAGCTCCCATTTATTCATTTTCCATTTTTCCTTTCTAAAATCCTTTCTTAACTCATGTTTCCTTTCCATGTGCAGCTAAATGTAAATCTTAATAGTGAAAGCTCTCAAAATTGCAAGGCTATGCTGCTAGAATAGGCCAATGCCATACACTTTGGCAAATTTATAATTATAATTTTAATAATTTATAATTATTATTATAAATGCTTTTGTTGGTGGCCAAGTTGTTTCAACAACAGCTTCTGGACAGGTTTGGGAAATCCTGTACATCATCATTACATGTGAACCTGAGGAGGTATAATTTATTGTGTAATTCTTTCAGATATTATTATTATTATTATTATTATTATTATTATTATTATTATTATTATTATATTTTCTTATATCCCACCTTTCTCCCAATACAGGGAATCAAGGCAGAGAATAACATATTTTAAACAATACAATTTAATAACAGTACAACATTAAAATGTATAAATATAAAATTGGGGGGGGGGGGAACAATTAAACCAGAGGTACCTTCCAGACAGGAAGAAAGCCTTGATTTATTTGTCCTACATAAGTGGTTTCCTGGAAACAGATGTGTATATATGTTTACATGAGAGCAAAATGTTTATTTAAGGGTTTGAGATTCTGGTTTTCATCTCCCTTCCAGTTAGTTCCTGCCAAAAATGCAATTTTCAAATGGGCTAAGGTTAACTATCACTCTTATCACCTCAAAATATTGTCATGGTAAAGGATTCAATAGCAGATAGAAAATAGAAGGTAAATGATAGCCAAAATGTACAGTCCCCATTTTGGAAGCTTGTATACTGCTGACTACAGATGGTAAGGATTATGAGCAATGGGAAGATGAAAAACAAGACTGACCTAGCCTGCTAATTCTTTTGTGCCTATTATAGCAGCCAGTGCCCAAAATGACTTTTTTAAAATGTGCTTAAAGCTCCTAAACCACTAGCCTTCCAAAGAATCAGAGAGATGTATGTGTATTTATTTTTAAAATGTGAAAAGTTTCTTTGTGCCTCAGAATTTCACACTGGCATGGCCTTTATGACCAGCAGAAGTAGAGGCATAATGTGGCAATGCAAGTTGAACAAACAGGGTGTGCCTTTTCTGAAGATTTTTTTCAGTAGATGGTAGATTATACTGAAGAATGTATTACAGATGGGACAGTCACATTTTTAAACATTTTCCTGCATCACCATCAAAAGAGCCAACTCCTTTTTGTGTTTTTGTTTTTTTTTTTAAAAAAAAAACAAACAAGTAAATATATCTATCATGTTGGATTTTCAGCAAAGCAGCCTTTCCATCTTCTTTATTTTCTTCTTCCAACTCTGGGAAATCTTCAGAAATCTTTTTTTTTTTTTTTTGCCCTTTTTACCAAATTAAGGGTCTGTTGGAATTAATAAAGGAGAGAGCTGGAGTTCTGCAGACCCTAAATAATGCAGTAAGAATGAGTTCCTATGGTAGAGACTTTATAAGCACGTAAATCCTCAAGTAGACCTTCAACAAAGGCAGATATGGTCTTTTTCCCCCCAAGGGGGGAGTGTTGTGGAAACTGTCATTGCTAAGAGTGCTCATCACTTCTTGACATAAGATGCTAACATCAACAATTTATGTGAACATGTTAAACCCTCTGCATACTTGTGACAATGTCAATGAAGCAGGAATCTATCTGGGTTAGGGTCAGAGTGTGAAGGTACAGAG
Organism: Phrynosoma platyrhinos; assembly: GCA_020142125.1. Taxonomy (NCBI): domain Eukaryota; kingdom Metazoa; phylum Chordata; class Lepidosauria; order Squamata; family Phrynosomatidae; genus Phrynosoma; species Phrynosoma platyrhinos. The sequence continues at coordinate 9,290,284 of CM034704.1, forward strand.
TGTGAAGGTACATCAAGATGTTTGGTAAATGCAGAAGCTAAAGGAACTTTGAGAAGAAGAAGAAGTCATCCAGTCCAACCCCATTCTGCCATGCAAGAATACATACAGAATCTACAGTTGGAAGGGATCTCAAGGGCCATCCAGTCCAACCCCATTCCGACATACAGGAATACATAGAATTCTAGATTTGGAAAGGATTTTTGATGTGGTTATGTATCTTGAAATCATTTCTGACTTATAGTGAGCTAAGGTGAACCTATCACAGGGATTTCTTGGCAAGATTGGTTCAGAACTTCAGGGGAGTTTTGCCATTGCCTTCCCCTGAGGCTGAGAAAGTGTGACTCACCCAGGGTCACCCCGTGGGTTTACATGGCTGAGCCAGGATTTGAATCCTTGTCTCCAAAGTGTGCATCTCCATAGATGTGTTTAGCATGAGGCAATTGCTCTTATAATGGCTTAAACTATAATTTTATAGCCACTTTGAGTCCCTGTATCACGAGCCAGCATAGTATGATGGTTTGAGTGCTAGACTATGACTCTGGAGACCAGGGTTCAAATCCCAGCTCAGCCATGTAAACCCACTGGGTGACCCTGGCAAGTCACATGGTCTCAGCCTCAGAGGATGGTGATGGCAAACCCCCTGTGAAGAAACTTCCCAAGAAAACCCCATGGTAGGTTTGCCTTAGGGTCACCATAAGTCAGAAATAACTTGAAGACACAAAACAAAAACAACAAAGGGATATAGCATAAATAAATAAATTATAGCTTTAACTTTAAAAAGTCTTTCTTTAAATGCAACAAACCTCAGCATGTTCCCCTTGGCAAGCAGCAGGAAACAGCCAACTAGTAAGCCTCTGGTAAGACCCAATTTAAATGGCTGCTTTCTTAAAATATGCGACCCTTTCCATCAAATTCTCATTTTTTTTAAAAAAAAAATCTTTATTGCGTTTTAAAATATATTAAAACAAAACCAATAATTGGCTGCATTATTTACATTATATACATTCTTATTACATACATCTATATGATGATGATGAGATAGAATCTTAATAACATCAATTTACATCAATTTGCTTCTCCTTATCTACTCTTCTGTCCATATTCTTCCATCCTAGTCTCTTTCTCTCATTCCTACATTCTTGTATTCACTCTTACTTCTTTTTCTTCTACACTTCCTCACCACAGTCTCACTAAGTTGATTCTCTCTTATCATTATGTCTGGTCTTCCTTTTTCATTTGTTTGATCTTAATAACCTATACCCATCCTTTATTTAAAAGAGTATAAGGAGTCTTATATTAGAGTCTTGTTTGGTTGTTTTCCAGCTTTCTTTTGTAACTTGTCTTGGTTTCATTTTTTCTTTTCATGAGTTTATCTTACTTCCCACAGTTTAGCTACATCTTGCCATTCTTCCTTATTCTTTTGTATATAGTTATTTCTTAGTGGTTTGTTATTTTATCCATCATTGCCATTTCCATTATTTTTATGATCCATTCTTCAATAGTAGGAATCTTCTGTTCTTTCCATTTTTTTGCGTATAATATTCAGACAGCTGTTACCATGTAAAGTATTATTTTTCCATATTTCATCTCCATTGTTGTCTCTGTCTCTGTTAACATATTTAACAAATATAGTTTAGGTGACAGTTTTATCTCGATTTTCAGTTTTTAATTTATTTTGGTATGAATTGGTTTCCAGAATCTCTTCACTTTTGAACACTGCCACCACATGTGGTAAAAGGTGCCTTTTCCTTTTTACACTTCCAACATGTGTCACTAGAGTAACCTTTAAATTTAGCTACTTTGGCTGGTGTTAAATGCCACCTATAGAAGAGTTTGTAGTATTTCTCTTTTAAATCATTACATTTTGTGAAGTTCATCAAATTTACTTTTTAAAGGTCTCATCCCTTCACTTAATTTGCAAATGATTAAAAAAAATACTCCTTGGTTGAGAAGTTGGAAGTTTTACAGTTTGTTAATAGTTTATGGAAGCATTGAGTAACCAATATCTTACATATTTGATGAAGAGCAATGAGAATTCTTTACATCCCTAGTTCTATATAGCACAATTCAGCCAGGTTTGTGTGCTTGGCAAACACAATGAAAAATAATCAACATTTTAAAGAAATAAACAATCCAAACATGTCATGTGTTTGTCATCTAAATATTCTGAATTAAAAAAAACAATGTATCTTGTTCTTTTATTGTGAATAAAGGACAAGTAGAAAGGGTTTTTTTTGTTCGGTTTTATTGGAGTAGTGTGCTTGTAGATCCAGCAGAACCAGGGAACAATAAATAAATAAATAAATAAAATAAAAAATCCAAGCTTCTAAAAATTGAGCTTTTATTGTTATTGTTGAAAAAAATAATAACAACAAGCAAAGTAAAATACAATCCACTATAGGATCACATCTTGCTGATGTGGCTAAACAAGAATAAAACTACAGATCCATGTTTCCAGATCTTAAAGCTACATTGTAAAGCAATATAAACATATTATAGATCCATTGAGAGAAGTAAAGAGAAGAAAAAGTGCGCTCCAAAGGAAGCAAATAATAATATCAATGCCAAGCACAGAGTTTCTCAGTCCAGCCCTTCTCCACCTTTTTGGGTGTTACCCTTCAAGTTGATTGGATGTTCTGTATGTGATGTTTGTTAACCCAGCCTCTTGTTGTTCATCATCCCCCACTTGATCTCCTTTCCCATACTAGCTTTTATTATTGTTTTTCTTATGTAAACAAGGCTGCTTTCCCACCTAGAGTTTTCTATTGTTATGTCTCTCTCTGGCCATCTGGACTGAGTTGTGCTTGCCTAGAAGCTGTTCTCAAGTGGAAAATTACAGACACACACATCTTTACATTTCACCTTTGACTGCATAGCCCATCTATACTCTGACAATTTTGATTGTTGGATTGCTCTCTGAGTTTCTTCATGTACAGTTTTAAAGAATGTCAGCAAAATAACAACAAATAGTCCTTTTAGCTTCTCAGCCTATTAATGTGCATTGACTTTCATACCATTCACATACATTACTGAGAGTAGGGGTGGGGAAAGGATAATGAAAATATTTGTTGTTGTTATTTCTTTTCTGGGGGAAAATGGGTTCCTGACACTTGGAAACAACATAGAGGCTAAAGTTATGCACAGTCTGACTCTGTTTTTGGACATCCAGACAAGTTCTTGTGCAAAAATAAGTGTGGCTCTGTTGTGTGAATAATGTTCACACCCACCCACCCACCCATCCACACCAGTTTCTAGAAACATATTGGAGGTTGAGTGCAAAAAATGATGGGTTTTGACACAAAAAAAGCAATTTTGCCACACACAAAAATATGTTTCTGCAAACAGCTATGGATAAAGTTTGCAAAAATAAATAACTGTTTCTAAAACATACAATCCTTGGTGCAAAAAATATTGTTCTGGACAACTCCCCCTTCTCCAATTTTGTATGAAAAGACCACATGCATTTCTGGAAACAGTGGCTGAGATTCTGCCTCAGACACATGGCTATTATATCATAGTTAAGCTCCACCTCTTGATCACACACCTGTAATCCATCTTAAAAACCAATCATATAGTCTGAGTAACAAGAGTTCTGTGACACTTGCAAGCAGGGTGCAAGATGATGTGACCCTGTGCCATTGAGCAACAGTATGACAAAAAATTGTGAGAGGACCCCACAAAGATGCTTGTTTTTGGCCCTCACATAATTGCTTGCTGGCAGCAGGGATTGGTCACATCATCCTGTAGCAACCCAGTTGCCAGTACTGCAAAACTCAATTTTTTTGGGATGCGTTGACTGGTTTTAAGATTGGTTGGGGCTGGTGATATTTGGTTTGGCAGTGGTATCACACTCATAAAAATGATACAAATGAATAAGAAACAGTTACATGGTCATAAGTCTAACCTATGATGTCATAACTAACAGAATGCTAGCTAGAATTTTATATGTCTGCATGTGCACATGCACACATATGGAGGGACATGCATGTACAAAGTGATCTATATTTCTAGAAACACACATGTTCTTTACACAAATTAAAACACATATGTCCCTTGCTGTGATTGTTAACTGCCCTCAGGTTGACCCTGACTCATAGCAAACCTGTGGATGAGACATCTCCAAGACCCCCTATTCTCCACTGCTCTGCTTAGGTCCTTCAAATTTAATCCTGTGACAACCATTGGATTTGTGGTCTTTCTCTCTTTTTGCTACACTCTATGGGCCTCGGCAGACGGCTAATTGAGCTGTCTTCCGGGCCTGGAAGAGGAGGGGCAGCCGCATGAGCGGCGCCCCTTCCTCTTCCTGAGGTTGCCCTCGGAGTCGCCGGCCATCCGCATGGCCGTCGCTCCGGGGATGACCTCACGCCACGGCGACCGGACGCGCCGCAGCGTTTGAGTCAGGGAAAGTGCGCCCACCACTTTTAGGGCACACTTTCCCTGAAATCCAAAAGGAGCGCCAATTTGGAGCTCCTTTTAGATTCACCGCAGGAGTGCAGAGGTGCGGAGGCTGAGCTCCGCCGGCACTCCGACCCGCAGCGTCTCCAGGGCCTCCGTCTGCCAAGGCCCTACCTTACCATTATTGGCTTTTCTAATGAGTCATGCCTTCCTATTCTGGCTCTGATTCTGATTTTTTTTTCCTATCTACCTTTATGTTTGCTTCTCTTCTTTACTGAATGGATTGTTTCATCTCTCATTCATTGTTTCATCTGTTTCTTTTTGGCCACTATTTGTATTTTCCTGCATTCTTTCTTAATTATGCCCTTGGTGTCTGCCCATAGTTCCTCAAGTTCTTGGTTGATTATACATAATAGTGCAAATCTTATTCTGACATTGTCAGTAAATTCTGTTGGGATATTGTTCAAGTCATATTTAATGACTGTTTTTGTTTTCTTCTTCAACTTTACTCTAATTTTGATATAAGTACATGATTTCTGCTGCAATCAGCAACTGGTCTAGATTTGGCTGTAATAATACAGCTTCTCCATCTTCTGCTTCTGAATATGTAGTTTCTTTTATTATTCTGTCTGGTGATGTCCATGTGTACAGCCTCCTCTCTGGTTTTATGAAGAAGGTGTTTGGAATGAATCGGTTATTGGCCTCACAAAATTTTATTAGACACTTTCCTGCTTTGTTTCTTATACCTGGTCCAAATTTGTCTATTTTTTTATTCTTATTTGCTGCTAAATTTAGCATTCTAGTCACCTATAACCAAAAAGACAAACAAATGAGTCCTAGAGCAGATCAAACTGGAAACCTCCCTGGAAGCCAAGATGATATTTAATCTTATGTTGGTGTGTTGTCAATTTCTTCCTCTACTCCTTCATAGAATCTCACTATTTCTTCTTCCTCTGCTTCAGTGGTTGGCATGTACATTTGGATTATTGTAATATTTATTTACCACATAGACTTGGAACAACCACTAAGGAAGACCAAGGAAAAAAGTGCAAAATCAGTCTTATTGTTGAACATAAAGAAAAGACAATGAAAAATCTACATAAATTTAATGAAGAAATGGAAATAGTAAAAAACTTCTTATACCAGGGATCAAACATTGATAGGAATGGAGACTGCAGCAGAAATCAGAAGAATATTAAGAATGGATAGAGCATTATGAAAGAATTGGAACAGTTCCTAAAATGCAAAGATATACAACTCAGCACAAAAGTTAGAATCATACAAAACATTGTATTCCCTATTACCATGTATGAATATGAAAGCTGGACAGCCAAGAAAGAAGACAGGAAGAAAATCATTAAGATGTGGTGCTGGAGAAGAGTGCTGAGGATTCCATGGATAGCCAAAATGACAAACAAACGAGTCCTAGAGCAGATCAAACTGGAAACCTCCCTGGAAACCAAGATGACCAAACTGACACTGTTGTACTTTGGCCCCATCATGAAAAGGCATGACTCATTGGAGAAAAAAATAGTGCTAGGAAAGGTGGAGGGAAGTAGAAAGGAAGAAAGGCTGCATGCTAGGTGGATGGACTGTATTAAGGAGGTAACAGCTATGAGTTTGCAAGAACTAAGTAGAACAGTGGAGGAAAGGGCATTTTGGAGATGTCTCTTCCACAGGGTTGCCATGGGTCGAGATTGACTTAAGGGCGGTTATCAACAACAACAACCACACCTACCAAGAGAGAAGGTGGCCAGCAATTGCACATGTGTCCCTAGGGTCAACAGAATGTGCCATTCTCTGACAACCAGATAGTGAGTCTCAAAGTGCTTTGAAACATTAATTGACTTAAAGTTGACTTAAGTTGCTGCTGATGAAGCTGACATTTTCTCTGCCACTGCCTATGGATTAATCCAAATATACATTTATTCTTTTCTGGGATTACATAGGGCCTCGGCAGACAGCTAATTGAGCCGTCTTCCGGGCCCTGAAGAGGTGGGGCAGCCACACGAGCGGCGCCCCTTCCTCTTCCTGAGGTCGCCCTCGGAGTCGCCGGCCGTTCGCACGGCCGGCGCTCCGGGGATGACCTCATGCCGCAGCAACCAGATGCGCCGTGGCGTTTGAGTCAGGGAAAGTGTGCCCGCCGCTTTTAGGGTGCACTTTCCCTGTCTTGAGGAAGGAGCGCTGATTTAGTGCTCCTTCCAGAGCCGCCGCAGGAGCGCCAGGATGCGGAGGCTGCATCCCCGCGGCGCTCCGTCCGGCGGCGGCTCCAGGGCCTCCATGTGCTGAGGCCCATAGTTAGAACAGATTCTCAAACATCCACTGAAATTATTCTGTTACCATCTCTATTGTAATTTGTTTCTCCAATGCTTTTAATTCATAAATTATTTTTTATCTTGGAGGGATATAATTTTAGTTTTTCTTCTTTGTTTTTAATTTCTTTTAACAGTTTTTCTTGTTTTTCATTCTTTTTCTCTTTATATTCTACTCATTTCTGAATGTAAAATTCCCTTGCTTCAGCAGCACATATACTAAATTTGGAATCATGCAGACAAGATTAGCAAGGCTTTTGTGCAGGTTGTTCCCTCTGAGATCACAACAAGGTGCCAGACATGTGATTGATGTCTTGATATCAGAGGGAATCACTGACTCCAGCTGTGGCAGTGCCAGGTGGAACAGCAAGATGCATGTGTAGATAGTTGCTCCAGAATATGGAAGAGGGGAAATGTGGACCAGTTCAAAGCATTCTGGTCTTTGTAGATCTGCCCTCAGTTTCAGTTCAAGACTGTATGTCCTTACTAGAAAAGATTTCTGATAGTAAGGCTCTTCTGATTTAACATTACATTTTTTAAAAGCACCTTTCTGGTTAGCTTTTCATATTACATTTTTCTGTGCAGAGAAAAAAAAATGACTCTTTTTATTTTTCTGCATTGCATAACCTCTGACGTAGCCATAATATATGATACATAGACCACCCATCCCAGATAAGATCATGCACTGAGGAGATAATTTTGTGCTCATTGAGTTATATGATGGCTGTGCAATACTGACTTGTTAGTGAACTGCAACATTACACAGCCATAAAATAAACACAGCCATAATGTCTGTCATCCAGTTGGTTAATTCCAAGTAGTGTAGACCAGTTCAATCAATTATTAAATGGTGACTGAATACATGAGCAAATCCCACTGATTGGATGGGTCTTCTCCAGTCAAGACTAATAGCATGACATAGGCCTATGAGCGATTCACTGAGTGCTTCAGTGAATATCAATGCATACCAGTCCATAAATATGCATAATGTTCATGTAAATTGTGCACATCTTGTAAAAATGCAGTGGCTCAAGTGGTTAAGACACTGACTTTGTTGATTGCAAGATTGACAGGTTGGCAGTTTGAGGCCTGGATTCTGCATGATGGGGTGAGCTCCCATCACTAGTCCCTTCTTCTGCCAACCTATCAGTTCAAAAGCATGCAAATGCAAGTAGATAAATAGGTACCACTTCAGTGAGAATGTAAACAGCATTCTGTGCTGGCCACATGATCACAAAGTAGTCTCTGACAATGCTGGCTCTTCAGCTTAGTAACGGAGATGAGCATCACCCCCTTGAAAACCATGTCAACAGGGAATACCTTTGCCTTTACCTTAAATTCTGCACAATATACAATAATGACACATGCATAGTCCAGCTTCTTCAGCTTTGAACTGATTATGGCTATTTTGTCTTGGACAAAAACGCCTGGACAAACTGCTTCCATTTGGGAATTTACACATGTTTAAGCTAACAACAGCCCCTGTCTGTTTCTCCACATGCACTCCAGCACACAAAATCCTGAAAATTATACCACAAGTGTGTATGTGTTTCTTTTGGCTGGCCCTGTAACCAAGCCTCTTGCTTTATCACTGGCCATTACATTTGCTACTCAGATGGTTACAACAACTTGTCAACTGCATTGCCCAAGGGAATAATGTTACACTCAGGTACAGCATATTATATTGCTGTCTTCCATGGGAAATCTGGCCATAGGTGTAAATAGAAGAAATATGTTTCCTTCTTTGCATTATGTACAGCATAGCATAGATGCAAGAAAGTTAATGCCCTTCATGTACTCATAAAAATTCAATGGTAGTAGAAGTTTTTATAGAAAAATGCTGTGCCAAAAATGGCAAGTAGTGGAAGGATATTTGCAAATACATTTAAGGCATTTGGGTAACTACTCACACTGGAAGTGTTTAAAAGGAGACCCTCTTCATATGTGGCCGACCAACAGCAGAGAAACAAGTTGTCCTTAAAGATCTTCCACTTTTGTACCGCAGACTGAGGTATATATGGATTGTTGCTGAGAGACTACCAGTCTGTACTCTCTGTGTAGTTCTATCAAAGTGCCTAACCAGAACCATGAAGCTCAGACCTCGTGACCTGTGACTAGAAATATTAAGCAACAACTAGAGTGTGTTTATCCAGTTTCACCTGCAGTACATAACATCAGGAGTTCCTAAATGTGAAGAAACACCATGGTTCCCACCTAAGCATTTGTTACCATGCCATTCCTATGTTGACAGGTCTGGGAAGTCATGGGAATCATAGAATCACCAAATATTAGTTGGAACCACAAGACTCATTTAGTCCAATCACCTGCCATGCAGGAATATACAACTAAAATACTCCTGGAATATGTCCATTCAACTTCTGTTTAAAGACCTCCAAAGAAGTAGAGTCCTCCATTATTGGAGGCAATCTATTATACTGTTAAACAGCTCTTACAATTCTGCTGTTACTGAAGTCAAGCTTCTTCACTCCTGTAACACCATAGGATGTGTATACAGAGCATGTGGCTCACAAATTCATATGCATCATCACCAGCAATGTTCACTTCTGGGACTATTCAGGGACAGCATTGATTGCCAAAAATGGGGGAAAAAGAAAGATGGAAAGGGGTATGCATCTATAACATATGAGGGACCTCATGAGCAAAGGTTGGTCAGTAATGGTCCATGTCACAATGTTGATAACATGTTGAAGGGGACAAGACATTGCAACTAATTGGATTGCATATGTCTGAGTGACTTTTATTTTAAACAAGATAATGTACATCAGAAACATGAACTCTACTAAAGTACAAGGCGATTGAATTAAAAGTATTTGTACCCCAAGGCATTGTTATACCTGAATAAATGAATGTCTGATAGAGAGAGATGGGGAATGGACAAGAAGTAAATATCACTAGTTATCTAGCTAGGTCAACAGAAAATGTATTCTCTTTGAAGTAAAGATCAAAGCTGTAATCTGCCCAAGCTAGTTTTAAATAAGTATCACTTCTCTGACGAGAACAGTAGTAGAAATAAAGTGGGAGAGGGAAAGAAGGTAGGGAGGATCTCCTGTGGCATCTTTAAGGCTGAGAGACCACACACTAGACAAGGCTAGAATCTGTTATAAAACATATTTCTATAACCCTGGCCAGTGTAAGCTTTGTGTGCAACACATTACTGGCTTCTGAGATTTCTCTAGTATTTCAGCATGAGCTTTCATAGATTACAATTCTTTCTTTAAAAGCCCTGAGTACAGGAATCAAGACTCTCCGATATATGTATACAGTTGCATAGTTGTTAAATCCAAACATCAGATTTGACAAATATGATTCTCAAACCTGCTTTACTTTTTTATTTCAGTTAGAGACCAGAGATGGAAAGAATGGGACCTAGGGATAGTTTTGTTTGGGGTCTGAATCTCCTGTACAATAATAATTTAAATTCCTGTTATTGCAATTTTGATCATTGGGACCAAGCTTCCCAGCCAATATCTCAAGCAATATTTTACTTGTGACATAAGCCTCAGGTCTCTCACTTGCCCCCTGTATGTCCATACATACAAAATTTTGTATTTTGAGTAGGCAAGAGAAGCAGAACAATCTTTTTCATCCAAGGATGCATATCCTTAAATAAGAGGTCTTGAGCCACCACTGGTGCGGGTCTCCATTGCAGACCAAGGGACATGTGTGTCTGCCCTATCTTCTCCTCAAACTATTTCTGTCATTTTTACTTGGACAGGGTTTACCAGTGTATTGGATTCTTCTTTCTCCCAATGGGTGTTAAAGAGTCCAGACAATAGCATCCTCAGGCAGGAACTCTTGTGCTGGTAACGGAGGGAGAGACCCCAGGATCTTGAGACAGATAGTTGCAGTGACTGCCTGCATCTTGAGTAGCCAGCTGGTTCTCTAGTTCAGTAATTCTTTTTTTTGTTGTTGTTGTTTTTTTTTTACAAGTGGCATGACTCATCTGGGCAAATTTCATTGAGGCTTCACTTGCCTAGAATGGTAGTTTTGTTTTTTGTTTTTCCCTGAGACATTGAGCATTCTCTGTCAGAGAGCACTGGTGCCACAATAAACTGCAGTTTCCATGATTCCCTAGCACTGAACCAAGGCAGTTAAAGTGGTCTCAAGTGGATTATTTCTAGCAGTCTGTTCAAGCCCTTAGGCAAGCATCATGATTATACAGAGCAAGGCAGCCTTTCACCAAACAAGCCTTGTGGGTGACCCTTCTGTGAGTCCCAGATCTGGACTGAATCCTTGATAATACTGGGCAGAAGGAGGACCAGGACACAAGGTTGAGAGAGCACTGAGTCCTTTGGGGGGAATCCAACATCTTGCAGAGCTGTGTGTTGGGGGTGGGGACAAACACCAAAGATTTTCCAGCCAAAACCTATCCCAGGACAGAATTCAGAATTAAAGTTATTTTCCAGGAGAAAATAATGAAGTTGGGAATGGTCAGACAATCAGTACCAATGTTCCTGGACAAAGCAATATCACTCCCAGGTGATAATACTGTTGGATTTCTGTTCACTTGTGAGCACAAGAGTTATCACCCACAATCACACCCATCACTGAAGGGATTATGCAGATTCTGATCTTGATTGTTCTATCCTTGGCTACATGCTCTTGTGCTTCTTCATTCTGATCCTTCCAGATCCCCAAATACAGTCCCAGGTTTCCTCATATGGTATGACTGTTTTCTTGTGCTGCGAGAATCTTTGCAGCTATGAACCTCAAACATTCCTTTTAATATCAACAGTATCAGAAAGGAGGGAGGTGAAAGGAAGATGGATCTTAGAGTAGCATGTTTCTTCAGCATTAAGAATGATGAGAAGGATCCAGGCTTGATAAAGGAAGCATTCAGCAAAAAATTCGCATACAGTGTGTGTGTGTGTGTGTGTGTGTGTGTGTGTGTGTGTTTGTGTTTGTGAAGGAAACAAACATTTTCTGCTCAGGAAAAAAGCTGAACAGGAAAAGCTACTTTCTGTGGAAAAAACAGATACATGCAGATTTTATGAAGAATTAGTCCCAAATGACAACTAGTCTTTGAAAACTGCAGTTTTTGAAGACTTTCTCACAGAAGAAGAAAATTCCTAAAATTCCTTGTTGCTTCCTTGAAAAAAAAATAGTGAAGAATTACATCTCTGATAGAGAACTCAAAATTCAGCTTAGAGCAATGAAGCAGATGAAAGATGCCATGGAAGCAATGCTGATAACACTAACGGGAGCATAGGCAGCAAAAACACAAATAAGCTTGGCTTAAAAAGAGAACTGAGAAACTTGAAATCTCTGATGCAATGGAGACTGTAGACAAACAGGACACATTGCAAAGTTTATCTGAATAGGTCCAACTGTGAAAATGTGTGTGCATATTCACACACAGGCTGTCATCCTGTTGGTTAGTCCTAACTAGAGACAACCTACTCAATCAATATTTGAATGGTGTGTCAACACATATGCAAATCCTCTTGATTCAGTGAGTCTACAATAGTCAGGAATCACATAATGTATGTTTAGCATAAACATACTATCTATGTTGTTGTTCCTGATGTTGTTGTTGTTGTGTGCCTTCAAGTCATTTCTATTTTATGAGGCAAGACTAATCTGATCTTCCTTTTTGATAAAATTACCAGCTTGGTAGACAAAGGTGTTAAAATAATGTTGTAGGAGTGTTGAAAAACAGTCCTTTAAAATC
>CM034704.1:9317533-9331908 GCA_020142125.1 Phrynosoma platyrhinos
CTGATTAGTTTCCGGGCACAGTACAAGGTGTTGTTTTTGACCTTTAAACCATACATGGCTTGGGTCCATCTTATCTTAAGGACCGCCTCTTCCCTTATGATCCCCCCCATGCCCTTCGATCCTCTGGGAGGAATCTGTTACAGCCAATAAAAACTAGGCTGTCTCAGACCTCCCAGAGGGCTTTCTCCGTGACTGCTCCCAGACTCTGGAATGGCCTGCTGGAGGAGATCCATCATATTACTACTCTTGCTGCTTTTAAGAAAGCAGTGAAGATGGATCTCTTCCGGCAGGCCTTCCCGGAATAATTCTCCGGCTTGAGGGGATAGCTCCATCGCCCCTCTTCTGTGCCGCCACTACTCTGTCATTGTTTTATTATTGTATTTATTTGATTTGTTTTACCTTGGAGCATGCTGTTTTAATCTATAATTAGTTTAATATTGTTTTAAGGGGTGGGAGGGTTGGATGGGGAGTTGAATGTTTTAACTTGTGTATTTTAACTGTTGCAATCCGCCCCAATTGCTCCACAGAGGGGCGGGCTATAAATAAAATTTATTATTATTATTATTATTATTATTATTATTCAGAAACAAACAAACAAACAACAAACAAAGCAAAACAGTAAAGTCTCACCCCTAGAATAGAAGCTTACTATCACACACACAGAGAGACAAACTTTCGTGCCTCCTCAATTCTCAAATTCATTAAAAAAAGCCCTACCTAAAATTGGAAAACCCCACCCTAACATTGTCTTTTTTCCTGAAAGTCAATAATACAGCCTGAGGGGAGTATAAGGATGCAAATCCCCCCATCTGTTAAAATAGTTGCCCACCATTGAAACAAAGGAACTCAAGAGCAATCCTAACTTAGCCCAAAGGCTAGGCATTGAGTTCTGCAAATGGCAGAGACACTCCCCCTCTCCATTTTCTGGACATTCATGGTCTCCCCCTCTCCCCTTGGAATCAGTGGCATGGGTAACACTTACACTAGCTTGAATTTGGCCTACTTAAGCAATTTGGCCTAGTTGAAGAATATACTGGTTCCAAAGCTGACCTCAAACACTTTTTTTAGGGTGTCCTGAAGGCAATATTGGCAAAAGCATGGTTGGCAGTAGACCATTCCACAGCTATAGTCTAGCCAATATATGCATGGATTTGGATTGCACAGCTAATCTCCTCTGACATATTGTCTGAACCAATCCAGGATTTTTTTCCCCTACAGGTCCTTTTCAGAAGAACTGATTTTAAAAATACAGTAAAATGGAAAGTAATTTTGGTTCTTCCCCCCCCCTTTTTTTCCCCAGATGTATCTACCAGTCTAGAACACTCAACTAAATATTTGCATTTCAAATACTCAGGTCCACAACATATGGCAGAAATAATCCAGTTTATGACCACTTTAAGTGTTCTGGCTCAATGCTAGAGAATTCTGGAATTGCAGTTTTGTGAGACAAAACTGGTGCCACAATAAACTATAGTTCCCAGGATTCCCTAGCATTGAACTGGGGCACTTAAAGAGGTCTGAAACTGGATTATTTCTGTGCTGTGTTTTGGACCATAATTAATACAGTACTAAGGACATAATTAGATAGCAAGTTGTTAAGCATTTGCAACTTAGAATTGGTCACATCTAGATTTAAGTTTGCAACCTATAAAAAGATTTATATTTTGCTTCATTAACATAAAAAAAATATGAGTGAGATCCAAAATGCCAAGATAAGTGGTACTGCACGAGGAGGTACAGAATACCCCCTTCTACAACATTGTTGAAAGTATAAATTCTGATCTATACAACAATTTATTTCGGTCATTGACCAGTAGGAAAATGAGTATAATTATTAAAACAAGAAACAAAATTAATCTCTGGTCTTTAGAGGGATTAGAAAAGTTTATGTCACTTGCAGAATCTTGTATGATTGAGAAAAGCTAAGACTTATGCATAGAACATGGCTTTGTTTAGAACAAGAGATAGAGTAGGATCTAGTGCATATTCATATAGACCATCAGTGTATCTCTTAAAAATCAACTTGTAACTCATTTTAACCAATGATTTAACAAGCTACATTAGCTATACATGTATAATATTACCAGCTATTAAATATCAAGTAGGTAGTTATAAATACAGAAGTGTAATATAAAACCCAATAATGCAAATTGGGCTTTAGAAACAGTGTTTTCCTTTCATAGTTTAATAAACCAAACAGAAGTTTAAAAAAGAGAGTCCTTTTTATTTCAAAGTCTGCTTCATATACTGAAGCACATATTAAAGCAACAGTACAATGCTCATAAAATATAAGTGTGATGTAACATTTCTTACATGTCAGAATACTGATATTTGTATGTATACTAAAAAATAAGAATTTTAAAATTGTACAAATAGATACATTTAAAAATGACATAGAAATAGGGCGCCTCCCACTTTAACAAGACAGAGTTTTATATCTGGCACGTATTAGATTAAGATGAAAGTATAAGCAAAAAGATTTACAAGAGTCAGCAGAAACAAGTTGGATGCTCAAGAGACATTATAATTGTACATTGTCCTGTACATACATCATATGTGTTTAAGCTGGCTGAATATTATATATTTCAAGTTTAAAAATGCACTACATAGGGAGTGTCCATAGTTTAAGGCGAAATTACAGCTCGGAACTGTTATTTTTTCTAATTTGTGGAAGCTTCTTTGACATAAAAGACAGTTTTTCATAATACATAAAAAGATTGCCTTCAATTCTAGGATGACTTTTAGAATTTCCCTTTACTTAAATATTTTGTATTACACAAGTGGTTTTTTTTCTCCCATCCTCCCTTTCTAGTGGAAGTTAGGTACCACCTCCAGTCTTTGCCTTTGTGTTGAAAAGGTACTTCACAGTTTTGACCACTTTTTTCCTGTCCTTTTTAAATTAAAGGGCAACCTCCCATCTCCACCAAACCTAGATACTTTATATGAGCCTTTCACTGTTTTATTTTGTTTTTAAAAAAATACCTGCTTACATTTTCCTCTGATTTTTTTCCCAGAACATTAGAAACAGTTCTTAAGGCCAAATTTGGAACTTTATTGTTAAGAATCATCGTCAAAAGTGTCTTTGGAGCCATATAAGTCTGCTAGTTTCTTAAAACGAGGTCCCCAGTTTTGTAAATAGTCATAGTCCAAATCGGAATCCGTTGTTGCTGACTCTAATGAGCTAAGTGAACCAGCCACTGAGCCTCTTCCTTCATAACCATAGATCTGGATAGAGTCATATGGAGGTGCTGTTGGGTCATTATCTGCTTCTTGTATTCTTGTGTTGATAAAATCATCAACATCAACACTGTTTGGAGCTGGTCGAAGCTCTGGCCTTGGCATGTATTGGTACTCTGGCTTTATGTCTTTGCGAGGAATAAATCCATTGATGCCATCAGGGTTTTGCAAAGTAGCAATGTCAAATGCCTCTGTGTCTTCTTCCCCTCCACCTTCATCATCATAAGTAATAATATTCTCTCGGACATCTTCTTCTTCAAAAACAATGAGAGGTTCTTTCTTTTGACGTTTTAGTGTCACAAATAACACTACAATCACTGATGAGAGAAATTAGATGGTTATTTAAAAAAAAAAGAGTTGCATAACGAAATATATCACATCCTAGGGATATTGGGATGAACTGAAATATTTCATTCTACTAACAGAGATAGCATTTGTTTATGGGAGGTACAATTTCCTTATAGAAGGACTTCTTTCAATCATAGAAGGAATCTTTCTGCTTATATAACCATTCTTTCATGAATGAAAAAATCCTACTCTGAATAAAGCAAAACCTGAATCCAACCCATTTAAAAAAGTGGCATTTTAAATTGCTTCCAAAATAAATGCAAAGTTAACCAAGCTCTGCTCAGGCATAGAACTGTGGTGCAGAGGAGTGGCAGGAACTACATCTCAAAATGGTGGGAAAATATAAAATATAAAAGTAATATTCAGCAAATTTGATCCATTTTGGGTGCAGGGACAACTGTCTGAAAATTTATCAGACCCACCATGCCTAGTCCAGAGACAGATGAGGGGCCCTCCTTCCATTCTGACTGCCATCACTCTGGCCTCAGAGGGAGAGAAGAGGCAAGCACAGCTCCACTATGTCTAGCCCAGGGACAAATGAAGGGCCATCCCTCCATTCCAATTGTCACTGCTCTGGACTTGGAGGTAGAGAAGAACCAGCACTACCTGCTGGACTTGATCCTCTTCCCCACTGCCATTGCCTTCTCCTTTTGTTGTCATGTCATTTTTAGATTGTAAGCCTGAGGGCAGGGAACTGTCTAACATTTTGAGTGCAGGGACGACTCTCAGAAAATTCAACAGATATCCCCCCCCCCCATTCTGATAAATGTTAGTTCTATGCTAGCATCCTATAATTCAGTTATGGATATACAACTGAGAATTATGGATCAATAACTGCTCTGTATTCAGTTATACTCTGCACTCACACTCATGACACTATTGCCACAATTGTAAGTGCCATGAATTCCATCTTAAACTTTAGGAAGCCACTCCAGGCAACAGAGTTCTGTTCTTCTGATAATCAGGTACAGCCAGATGATGTTTCCAGTCCCTTTCCACCAGAGAATATGGCTGTGACAATCAAGAGCAGGAACTCTGTCACAATTCCTTGTCACATCAGAGATCGCTTGCAGGACAGGGCTGGAAATGTCATCCTTCTATGTCCTGATCACCAGTATAGCAGATCTGCATTGCTTGGTGCACTGTCTGGCTGTTAATGTAGGTTTGGGGGGAGACAATATTAATAGCTAATCAGTTAGCAGTGTAGGGCCCTGGTCCTAGTTTCAACTCATATCATTACAGCAGATTAAGGTGGTTAGTCTACTCTTGAGTCACACCACTTCAGTGAACTGATTTGGACTCACATAATTAATAGTGCACTTTAAATTGAGGCACTGCCCTGGCTCAGTGCTAGGGAATTATGGGAACTGTAATTTATTGTGACATCAGAGCTCTCTTACAGAGAAGGCTCAATGTCTCAGAAAAAAATACAATTTCCATGACTCCCTAGCACTGAGCCAGGGCAGTGCCTCAATTTAATGTGCACTATTTCTGGCAGTCTGCAAAGGCCTTTACTTTCCTTTTAGTTTTTTTTTTAAACCTACACATAGAAATCCAATCATTATAGGGCAAAGTTCTAATCTAACAAATTTTCTATATGCAAATGTTACAAGTTTTTCCTCTCCCAAAGGATTTTGCTAATTTTCAAATTAATCATTCATGTGCTGTTTGTGAGGTGCTTCCATTGATTTAAGCATGAATTACAACTTCATTTTGTTAGATGGAGCATTTTATTCAGGAGGAGGAGGATGCTCATGAAGAAAAGAATAAAAATGTTGTGATTTCCTTACCTAACAATATCACAATGCAAGCAAGGATTGCAATCAAAGCCCCAGTGCTAAGTCCAGCATTAAGGGTGTAGGCCTCTGGGTTGCAAGAGATCAAAACACCATTTCCATCACAGCCACAAACTCGAATGGTAAACATGTTGGTGCTGCTCTGTGGAGGGCTTCCACCATCACTGATCACAATAGGCAGACGGTATAACTCTTGTATCTGATGATTGAAGCTTGTGCGTTTTGCATAAATACTTGCAGTGTTATCTGTTTTAGACATGATAATGATTATTTGTTTATATTCCACTGTTATGACTTTGCAAGCAAAAATTATGCTTGCCTTTTTTTAAGCACACTCTCTTTCCTTCTGTGTACTCTACTGCTTGTCACTTCAGTTATTTAGGAATAAGGTACATTGCTGGAGAAAAAATGGGCTAACTAAAAGTAGGGTTGAGCCAAATGTTCTCTTGTTTCACTCTTTACTTTACTGGTAGTATTTTCAGATTGGCATACCCCTATTCTTTCTCTGCATTTATTATGGCTATCTATAATTGTTCACAGATACAGTTTTGTCCCATTGTTGATGCTGCTTTGACACATTTTTCTAGACTTCATTCCGCCTTGCATAATCCCAGCCAATCTGGAATCACATCCACATATGACATCAAGATGTTAAATAGCCACTTAGATTTGTTGTGGGCTGATGTTTAAATTGAGCCTATTTAAATTGAATATTTCTTCTGGAAAACCAAAGTTCATGCCAAACCTTTAACGTTGTGTGTGTGAAGTAACATCCCTTTCTGCTTGACTTTAACTGGAGTATACTCTATGATTGAATATTATATTTTACTTCTTGAGTATCATGTCCTTATTATCAACATCTGTGCTTAACAATGCTCACATTTGTTCCATATCATAACTGTGTAATTATGAGTAAATGCAACCTCCCAAGAAAGCAAAAACATTGAGATATAAGATGTAATTCACAGTTGTATGACACTGTGCCTTAGGTCCAATGTAGCTAAAGCACTAGCCCTTGCTAAGAACTAATGGAGACACTTTTCATTACAGTTGTCAAAATAAATATTCCCTGATGTTTGCATTTTCAGTTTATTGCCTTTGGCAGACCTAATACTATTCAAGAACTGAGAAAAATGGCATATATTTAGACATGATGTCACTGGGTGCAATTTCAATGAAGTCAGCCATGGAACTAAATTTGGCTCAACACAGAAGCTAATTTCTCATGCTATCATTTCCTCAGACATTTACTGTTTTAAATATGTGGATGTAAGCCAAACACCACTGGAAATTTTTCCACCCTGAGTCTCTGAATAAAATCAAATGTAGTAATTTTATTGTCCTAGAATAGTATTTTTCTTGTGTAAGATTCTGCTAATAGGGTTATTCTAACTAGCCATTTTAAGGCAGGGCTTGATCAAAATGCAGTTAACCTAAGCATCTTTAGGATTACAGTTTAAATAATTACAATTATTTGAACTGTAATCCTAAACACATTTACTACAGAGGAAAAGTGTACCTATATTTACTTACTTCTGAACAAACACATTTAAAATTAGAGCAGATCAGGCCTATTGGAAGTGCAAAGATTTCTAGACCAAAACCTGAGATTTAGGAATGATGCCACTGAGATGTCACAGGGGCCAGGCCCTAGTACAGTGATTTCCAAACTCTGACCTCCAAGGTGATTTGGACTTCAGCTCCCAGAATTCAAGACTATTGGCCAAGACAGCAGGGGCTTCTAGGAGCTGTAATCCAAAGCACCTGGAAGGCCAACATTTGGGAATCACTGTCCTAGTGTTCCTAGCAAAGTGATGTGGCAAAGTGCTACACCTGGTGATGTCACTGAACATGACAGATTAAGCATCAGCCACAGTTGCACAAATATGTCATTTAAATATGCCCCAAGTCTAACAAAACCTACACAGCTTGGGTCCAGGCTATTTGAAGGGCTGTATCTCCCTTCATGAACCCACTAGAGTATTAAGATCATTTGGAGAGGCCCTTCTCTCTGTCCCACCACCCTCTCATGCTGATTTGGTGGGAACAAGATAGAGAACCTTCTTGGTGTCTCCTCTAGGTTCCTTAACTACCACCACCTCCCAGAGGCCAAGATGACCCCATCCCTGCTCTCCTTTTGGCAGCAGGTAAAAACATTTTTTTTCTGCTGTTAGGCTTTTTTAAACTGACAAGGGTTGAGCTTTCAAAGGGTAGGGTTTTCATAGTTAAGAGGCAGCCACTGAGAAGACCCTGTCTGAGAAGGTGGTAGGATGGGAAGAAAGGCATTTCCTGTGGATTTCAGGGAATAGGCAGGGAAGTGGTGATGTGGTCACATTCAATATATTTGGTCACTGAGACTCATGCAAGCTGAAGCTATTCTTTGTTGCAAATTCTCCGGTGCTCCTGGTTATGAACAAGGCTAATGGAAAACAAGTATAAGATAGTTCGTGTGTATATAATCCCTTTCAAATTACTTGCTTCTCATCTTGCTGCAATACTTTTACATTCTCAAAGCTATCACAGGGTTAGAATTGGTGCCAAATGTATAGAAAGAGTGAGTGGTAAGAAGACACGTTGTCTCAGCATGACACAATGTAAGTAAACACTGCAAATGAAAGGAGTGCAGTGTTTTGTCACAGCATGAAACCACTCATTGGACTTTTTGTAGAAAATGTGCTGAAAAAGCTGGCCACACCACTGACTATTATCAGGATGTAAACTGTCACTATTCATTATTTAATTATTTGAATTACTTTCAGGGGACTGCTAGAAACCCTCTTAAATTATCATTAAAGCACAGTATTCCAACAACAACAACAACAACAATTCCTTTAAAGAGTTGTGATGGAAGCCTAAACATTGAAGTTTTAAAATAAATGGTTTCTGTAGTTAATAGAGTCATGTTTTTCTTTTAAACTAGCAAACTCACTACAATATTGTATAAAGATTGCTCTGATTTGCAAATGGAAAAGAGAAAGAGGGAGAGAAACTTTTAACTTATTTGACTTGCAAATTACAAGACTGTCTGAGGGAAAAGGTTACTTGCTAGAAGCCCTTAGAATTCCTGCTGTTCAATTTGACTCTTTAGCCTAACCTTTTATAAACACACATACACTATTCAATTAACAATACTGTGGGTTTTTCACACTCATGTAAAATACATGAATATATTTAAAAGGGGTGTGTGTCAAGCAATGGTGGAGTTAGTAAAAGAACAGAAAGTGGAGATTCTTGCCTGAGTTAAGATGAAGCCAAATTATTTCAGTGTTTGAGGAAGGGCAGAAAGATGAGGTAGCAAGGTGGCATCTACATCTGTTAATCTATTAACTGATGTAGATATACACCTTATATAAAGATGGGGTCTTCAAGTAATCTTAATTCTATGTATTAGTATTTCTATGTTTGCCTTTCAGTTTCATGTGTTTCTCTCAAATAATAGGCTGAGGTTGCATCTGCACTGCAGAAATAATCTGGTTCGACACTACTTTAACTGTCATGGCTCAAGAGAGAGCCATATCCATGGCTGCTCCCATCCCCTGGAAGTCCCTTTGATGGGAGGCTAGACTGGTCCCCTCCTTGCTCTCCTTTTGCTGGCAGGAAATGATCTTCAAATGGGCTTTTGATGTGTAATCACTTGCAGGGAGGTGGGTGGCTTTTGAAAACTTTTTTTTCTGTGCCTTTTAAAGATTTCATTCTGTTAATAAGCTATAATTACAATATGATGATATTTTTAAATGTGTGTACATTTTATTGTTAGGTTTTAGCTGATTCTTTTTATGAGCTGCCTTGGGCCTCACTGCAGGAAAAAGGTGACATGCAAATGAAATAAATAAATAAATAATAAAATAGTAGAAGTCCATGATAAAATATTTATTTGAATTTCTTAAGAAAAGCCACTGGCAGGTGGTGGTCCCATCTCAGGGAGGGGTGAATCCAATCCGATTTTTCAGTCCATACTTGAGCTCTCTATCATGGTAAATCCTATCCCACAAAGGGATTTAGCAGCTCAGATAGCTCCTTTAAGTCAGAAATAAAACAGATTGGATTACTATGCCGCTTACATGAAAGGCCCTGGTCTTCTCTTCCTCTCCAAATGTACTTCTTTGGTATCAGTTTGAAATCTGGATGGGACAGAACTTAATTATATTTCCACATCTCTATCCTCTCACCTTCTCACTTTCCCAATCTGAAATGCACCCAAAATACAAGACTGTCTTCTTTTGATTCTATTTTTATAAAATGCTGAGTTACTTGTTCCTGAAACCATGAAAACACCACAAATGAGATTTAATGAAGAAAAATTATGTTTACTCATTGCTTAGTTGTATTAAGTGCTTGCATTACCCACAGATTTATTTTGCATGGACTTATCAGGATGAATGGTGGTGACAACACACTATAGGAATGACTCTGAGCATCTGTTGCATTTTTTGCATGTTTGCAATCTCTCAGCCCAAGATAACCAACACCACACATAGCCACTTGTGGAGAACAAAAATATTGCTCTACAGTATGAAAAGAGTAGTTTGCTTCTTTCATCGTATTACATCTCAGTACATACCTCGGTTATCTCGGAGAGTGAAATTAGGCTTGTGAATCGTTTCTGGTGGCAAACTGAAGATTAATCTTGGACCATTGGCTGTATCATCCTTATCCTTTGCACTAATTGTAATTAATGGCTGTAAAAGAAAGGCATTTGTAAGCATGCTGTGAGTTTTAAAAGTGTTTTTTCTTTTCTTTTAGTAAACTGATTTATGAGTAAAAGTTATATACAAACTTAGAAATGGACAAAATATGGCCTTGCAGCT
Source organism: Phrynosoma platyrhinos (assembly GCA_020142125.1). Taxonomy (NCBI): domain Eukaryota; kingdom Metazoa; phylum Chordata; class Lepidosauria; order Squamata; family Phrynosomatidae; genus Phrynosoma; species Phrynosoma platyrhinos. The sequence continues at coordinate 9,327,723 of CM034704.1, forward strand.
TCAGATTCCCAATGGGTTTTCTGTACACCTCAGACCCCTTTTCTGATCCCCCAGGGTCTCCAGGAGTTTTTAAATAGGTTTCAGGCTGAGCATTTAAAAATGATTGCATCTTGTTCAGTAGTTATGAGGGTGTAAGCCATATTTATGATTGCATAACTGCTGTGGATTCATATTTAGAGTTGTGAATGATCAAATGTGACCCTCTCTCAAACCTGTGATTGCAGCCTGACAACATCCTGACCAAAGGGTCTCCAAGACAGTGCAGATTGGGGTGCTAGTAAAACAGGACAACAGGCAGATGGAGAAATCTTTTGGGGTCTTGCCACAACTGCTTGTCCCAGGGCATGCCACAACTGGGAGTGTGCTGTAGAGGGCATTTTCCAGTACCACAGAAATAATGAGAGTGCTGTCAGGCTACAAAGATAGGTTTGGAGGGAACACTGCCAAACATACTGTTATCAGATGGGGGAGCTCCAAATTGTAATTTTGATGGTGCAGGATCTTTGTAAGATTTTTCAAAACAATTTTTGGCAAAAACAAAGTCCTGATGGACATTTTAAAAAATGAGTAAAAATGCTGACAATTTCATCTAGAAGAAGAGATTTTTTTTGAAACCCTTTCAAAAAGAAAGCTTTGAAATTCCTACATGTGAGAATGAAAGAAGTGACATTTTACATCCCTAATCAATGCTGAATGATACTTTCACATACATTACACCACAATCATGAAAACTGAACAACATTTTAATTTATCTTTGCTAATCCTTAATGAAAATATTTAGCAGATGTTACCTCACTGGTCTGTGGTTTTTCACAAATAACTGTTTCATTGGGAGTTGCAAATTCTGGAGCATTGTCATTTACATCAAGGACCTTGATGGCTACTGGAACTTTGGCTTCCTGGTGCCGATTATCTGCAAATATTATTAAGAAGGGAGGAGGAAGGAAGAACATAAAAAGAGCAAAGTTAATTCAGTCAAAGTAAGACATTTGCACTGTACCTGTCTCTGAACAGGGTTCCTGTCCACTATTCTACCTGGAGGGCAATAATTCTAATACTATGCAAGACTTTCTCAACCTTATTAATGAAACTGAGTCATGTTTCAAAAGCCTACATATTAATATTTTATTTTACAAACTCGTGAAATTGAGTCCTGGCTGGATGACAAGGTTAAAATGCTTTTATTGTTAGTTCAGTCAGTCAGACAGACAGATTTATTTTCAGCATGCACTCTGATAGGTAGCATATTCCAGATACCTCATCATTAACTGTAAATTGATCTGGCCACAGGATGAAAAAATATAATGGCTAACCAGGATGAGAATCTTTGTAACTTTTGTAGTCATGGGCAAGAATGAATAATTTAACCCTTTTTTAACCAGATGCAAGAAAGTCCTTAATAACTTCACAGTTTTCAAAGATTATTCCTTCTAGGGGAAATCCATTTTCCCCCAAGGAAAACAGCATGTTTTTTTTGCAGAAGAAACATGTTTTCTACAAAGAAAACAACATTTCTATTCAGAATATATACACACACATGTACTTTTCATGCAGAATTAATCTCGTACTTCAAAGATTATTGGCCATCCATGATTTTCCTTTTTAGAGTTTGCCAAAATTTAGGAAATGACTTTCTCAGCTGAGTTTCAAATATTTATCATTAGTCCTTCCATCCCTCATAGCTACTGGACCATGTACCCAACTATTTCACCTTCTGCAAGTAGACCCACATTAGCTCTCAAATTGTAGAAATTCTAATAAGCTCATGAGAATAATCTCTTAAGTAGCACATCAGTAAGAAACACAAAATTAGTTCCATGGGCTTATTAGAAAGTAATGAAATCCTATAATGCTACAAAAATCTCTTTTTAAGGAATCATGATTCTTGTACTAGAGATTAAATTTGACTGTCACAATAACAGGCTTTGATCCATAGAAAACTCTAAATTGCATGGAATAGTATCAGGCCTAGTTTCACCACAGAGCATCATGGCAGGGCCCTGACCCTTAAACCTCCTTCCCTAAAACATTAGATGGTGAACAGAGCCAGATGGCTACCATTTACATTTACTGAAATGCTCCAGGGTAATATTGCACAGGAAGAGGGAGGCAGCTGCCTCAGGCAACAGGTGACGGGGTGCAACAGTGACAAATTTTCTAGCTATTCCGCTCTCTTAGCAGACAAAACGGTGTGTGTTAACACATTTCATCCCAAACCTAATAGGCTGTAAGCTAAACAAGGCTAGCACAGGCTGCATTCTTTTTGAAAAAAACTAGTGAACTTTCACAGGTAGGTACAGATATAATGCAGTAGTTACAAATTAGCCTGGGAAGACTCAGGTTCATATCATTGCATTCTGGGTAATCTCACTGCATCAGCCTAACATATCTGAAAATATTGTTGCAGATCTATAATGTACACTATACTGAATGCCTTGGAGAAAGTATAGATAAAAATTAAATATGATAACCATAGCAGCTGGGGTTCCCAGAAAGCAATGAAGTGGGTTGTTAATCAAAATGTGCTGTGTAGGCTATATGCCTTTGGGAGACGTAAAGTGAGCAAAGTTAGTAAGACCTGGAAATCATTTTGAATTTGGAGGTTCCTGGGGAAAATATCTGAAGAATTTTAAAGGCAAATGATAAGACTTCCAGCACTTCCTACACCCCTTAAATTGGATGTCATCATCATCGTTGTCATCGTCATCATCATCATCATCATCCAGGTATCTACATACTTCTCTATCATGAGAATAGAGAATGCCTAAATACCAAATTGAAGAGGGCCAATTAGGGCTATATTGGCCTCCTCTGAGGTGAAATTAATCTTTGTTAAAGTGATCTAAAGCAAAGTAGGACCATTCTGAAATTTCAGCTTTGGTTTGGAACACAAAAGGGTATTGAAGCAGTGTAATTTCACTCATGAGCATAGAAGGAGAAGAGAGGCTAGGCTACATACCCAGAATCATGACACGAGATAAATACACTAAAGAAAAATCTTTGATGTGAGAGTTTCCCCATATCATCAGATTTGGTGCTGCAAGTCAAGAAAAGCAGCATCGGGCATTGGCATTGTTGGATTGCTCTCCCAGTCCAGCAGTTTTCAGGGGTCCAGATTCCATTCCCACCTTTTGACAGTTGCCCTAACGGGGAACAACTCTTACTAACACTGACAGTGGTTGCTGTTAAATCAGGCCACATCAAAAGCTTTGGAACATATAAACCAGGGGTAGGCAACCTTTCCCCTTTAAGGGCCGAGGGACTTCAGCTCCCAGAATCCCAGGAGCTATTGGCCAACATGGGACTATTGGCCAACATGGCTGAGGCTTCTGGGAGCTGAAGTACCTCGGCCCTTAAAGGGGAAAGGTTGCCTACCCCTGATATAAGCAAATCCTCATCTCTGATGTGAAGCAAATTAGGTCTTGCCTAAAGCAGACTGAACCATGGAGCTCATAGATCTGAGACTTATTTCAAAGTAACTTTGCTAAAAATGTGTTTTCCATGCATTGTAAAACTCTTACTGTGTTACAGTAAGAGGCAGTTGTTCCATCAGAATGCAACAATATAGTAAACCTAGATTTATGGAGTTGTGCATACTGAATTCCACCAATGTTTTGCTCAAAAAGATAACTACAGTATTTTAAAATATAGTAAAATGTGTACAGTATTTCAAAATATGCTTTACTTTAGAAAAATATAAAGAATGACAAAGTATAATATTCCTTTTGATACTTACGAATTTCAGATGCAAACACTGAAATATTATGCCAGGCCATTTCTTCCCTATCCAGGTTTTTTGTGGTGGTAATTGAACCATCTTCTGGGCTGATACTGAAGTATCTGTCAAGGTCAGTGTGACGATCAATTGAATATCTAAAAGGGGATGCAAATGAAGTAATTAGAGGAGAATTATTCTGTTGCCTCAGTTCACTTAATGCCTTCCAAATGGTATAACACATATTACTTTGAAAATAGCTTGGTGGCAGCATGCCTAGCAAGAAGAAAATATTAATCAGATCTGCTAACTCATTTCTATATGGTAATATAGTTCCATTTCTTACTTATGTCTACATATGGATATATATAATAAAAAAAAATCCAAGCTGGACAGAACTATGTATGACTATACATACATAGTCAGACAAAAGGACTGGAGAAAATAGTCAAACTGTCATAGAGGAAAGAA
>CM034704.1:9336575-9353240 GCA_020142125.1 Phrynosoma platyrhinos
AATTTCCTATGACGAGTCTTGTCAGATAGGAGTTGGGTTTTCCACCAGGTACACTTTAATCATTGTCCAACCCGCTTCATCTTTCTAAGTTTGTCTGTGAACCAGAGTTAATGGTTTGGAACAGGATGGAAAGTACACTTGGGAGTGATTGTGTCAATAGCCCTAGTAAGATCAATATTTCAGGTATTGACTAGGGCTTCAACAGAATCACTGGCATTATCAACCAAGGAATCCTCCAAGGCTTTCTGGCATCCAATTGGCTCCATTAGCTTCCAAGGGAAGACCATTCTAATAGATCCTCCACCCCTGGTGGGGTGGACAGTGGCTCTTAGTCCAACCTTGACCAGGAAATGATCCGTCCACGATAGTGCAGTGGTATTTATTATTTCCACCCATGGATATGCCTACTGCTTACTAAAAACCGCATTGAGGGTATGACCCGCAGAGGCGTTGGCCTGGAAACCAATTGGAATAGGCCCATGTTTGTCATGGAGTCCATGAACTGCCGAGCCGCACCTGTTAAGCTGCTCTCGAATGGGATGTTGAAGCCACCCAGAACTAGAAGTCTGGATGATTCCAACAGCAATTCTGAGACCAGCTGTGTCAGCTCAGATGGGGAGTCTGTTAAGCAACGGGGTGGATGGTATACTAAAAGAATCCCTATACTATCCCTGGTCTTCAGGCTTAGATACATATATTCAAAGCAGTCTATTTTCCGGACAGATATCCTAGTCAAGGTGAGGTTGTCTCTATGAACAAGAGCCACTCCACCAACCCCACCCACTTTCCCTTACCTGTTCACTAACAGAGTACCCTGTTGGGAAAGCTTGTTTCCAAGTAATGGCACTATCTTCTCCCAGACAGGTCTATGTAAAACAGGCCATCTTCATCCACGAGGAGAATGTGGATGACATGAGTTTTGTTTTTTACTGACCTGGTATTACAAAGGAGCAAGGTAAGGTTCTGTGGCAAGGTTGGTAGGCTCCCCAACTTACTTTGGGTAATAGGGAGAATATGCTTTGTAAATGAGTGAAGATATATCCATTATGTGTCAAACCCATGTGCTCTTAAAAATATTGGGTGAGAACCTACATCAGGATTGCATAACACAGATCTCCACAAGTGGAATTATTATGCTACTGGTGTAATTGTGCTACTCAGCCCTCTCATTGTATGGTGAAATTGTGCAACTGGATAGGCAAACAGATGCATAACTGATTGTGCACCTGATTCTGCATGCACCTAACATATCATCACACACAATGGCACTCCATAGAGAATTCCATTTCCATCACACACAATGGCACTCCATAGAGAATTCCATTTCCACAACCTTGAACTGAATGCATATATTATGCATCAGCCAAAAAATAATAATAATTAAAAAAAGGTTCAACCACTTCTGTAAAGCAACCAGTACGTGTATAAGACACCAATAGGATTCCAGCTATCATTTTCCATTTATTATAACATTCACCATAAATTGTTTTTAAACAACCAATATCAACTTGATTTGTATTATTACAGGCTTCATAGCATAGCAGATTATGAAATGTTTCTAGTTCATTTACTGCAAATTTATGTACAGTATACAATGCTACACCCACAAATTTTGGTACTCACAGGGAATCCTGTGAGCAAACCCCAGTGGATACCAAGGGCCCACTAGACTGTATGTTTCTACTCTGTTGGCCATTGCTTTCCATGTTTTCTAGCATATTTTAGTTAACACTGGAATTTATATTATCTTTGTGTGTTGTATCAGTTCAATTGGAATATCATCTGTTCCTGGTTATTTATTCTTCCCAATTGCTCTTATTGCAGTTTCCACCTCACTCTCTAGAATTTGGAGTTCATCTTTGTATGCTTCTTCATTCCATGTGACATTCATTTTTTTTCATCTCTTTTATACAGCTCTTCTGTGTATTCTAACCAAAGCCTTTTTATTTCCACTTGGGGCCTCGGCAGACGGCTTAATTGAGCCGTCTCCAAGGCCAGGAAGAGGAGGGGCCACCGCACGCGTGGCGGCCCTTCCTCTTCCTGAGGTCGCCCTGAACGCTTCCGGGCCACCGGACGTCCGGCGCGTTCAGGGCAACCTCCTCCCGCAGCGTCTGGACGCGCTGCGGGGGATAAGTCAGAGAAAGGGCGCCCGCCGCTTTTAGGGCGCCCTTTCTCTGACTTATGAAAGGAGTGCCTTTTTGGCGCTCCTTTCTGGGTCGCTCTAGGAGCGCCGCGGTGGGGCTGCCATAGCCCCGCGGCGCTCCGGACCAGAGCGTCCCAAACGCCCTGGTCTGCAGAGGGGGATCAGTCTTGTAACATGTTCTTCTTCTTATCATAGAGTATCCACAAGAGGTCTCTTATTCTCCTTTTTTTGTTACTGTCTTCTATTTCTCTACATTGATTATTATAGTACACTTGCCCCTTCACATTTGTGGCTTTGATTTTTGTGGATTTGATTCTTTACTGATTTTATTAATATGTTCTATCTAGGAATATCTAGGTCTTCCAGCACAACTCTATGGTCAACTTTAACAAAAAGTCACACTGAAGAACTTAGATTCCTAGAGAACACTCCACTAGGCATTTGTAGCTCCTCCAGTGTAACTCTATGGTCAGTGTCTGGCAGATGTTGACCGGAGTTGCACTTGAGGACCTAGAGATTCTTAGAGATGTGTTCTCTCAGGTAAAAATATAGTGTTTTTGTTATTTATGTTTTTTCTATATTCACAGGGGTTCCTGTGTCCCTACCCCCAGTGAATGTGGAGTGATAAGTGTAGTCCTTTTTATCCTTGTGCGCTAGTCATTGAACAGGTACATTCACGTTTCTGATTCCCCCCCCCCCCATCTCCCTTTTGTTTTCCTTCTCTTCTTTACTGGTTGAAACATTTACCCTGTTATCCATTCTGTCTTCTCCTTCTTTTTGGTCTTCTTGCATACTTCCTTGATTATATTGCTGGCTTCCCACCATAGTTCTTCTGGGTTCTGGTTGATTATGCTTAATAGAGCAAATCTCTTTCTTACATTGTGTTTAAATTCTGTTGAGATATTTTTCAGATCATATTTTGTATGATGACTGTTTTTGCTTTCTCAGCTTTATTCTAATTTTTGATATAAGTAGTTCATGATCTGTTCCACAGTCTGTACTTGGTCTAGTTTTGGCTTCAAGAATAGAGCTCCATTTTCTTATTGCAATTATATTGTCTATTTGATTTTTCTATTGACCATCTGGTGATGTCCATGTGTATAGTCTTCTTTCTGATTGTAGAAAGCAGGTATTTGCAATGAATAGATTGTTCACCATGCAAAATTAAATCAGTCACACTCCTGCTTAGTCTAAATCATCCTACTGTTTCTTATTTTTCTTTGCTGCCTACTTTAGCATTCTAGTCACATATGATTAGTTTGAAGTCCTGTGCTGGTGTGTTGTCAATTTCTTCCTGAGTGTCTTCATAGAATCTCTGAATTTCTTCTTCCTCTACCTCTGTGGTTGGCACATACACTTGGATTATGGTAATATTTATAAGTTTTTCCTGAAGCCTTATTTACATGATTTGATTCAATTTTGTGTTGTATCCTTTGACTGCTTTTGCTATATTTCTCATTAGTATGAATGCTACCCTGTTTCTTTGTTTTTGTTCATTCCCTGAGTAAAACATCTTTTTGTTATTTGAGTCTAAGTGACCCATTCCTGTCCATTTTATCTCACTCACCCCTAGTATTGCTATGTTTATGTGTTCTGTTTCCTTTTTTACAATGTCTGGCTTCTGCCTAGCTCATGTTCTCACATTCCATGGTCCTATAATATGTGTAGTGATCCTTTGGACAAGCTGTGCATATTTCAACATGTCTGCTGTTGGTTCCCTATCTTTGGGTTTCTCTGCACCCTTGACCAACTCTCTATTGTTTTCTCCCACTGTTACTTCCATCTCTCTGTTTGTGTTCTAGTTCTGCCTAGTTATTGGTGAAAGGATCTTGCAAGGAGGTTCACCTTTGCTTCCTTTGTGAAGTGCTAACATGTGTTAGCTCTAGTATCATTGCTGTTCTCTCAATGAGATCTTACTTCAGTGTTATCCATCACTACTGCAGCTGCCCAATAATTGTTTGTCCCTCTAGTCCATGCTTCCCCTTGTTTTGATTGAGTTGTTTCTGCTCCCAGGCCCTTCAATTAATCCTCTCTTTATTTTTCTCAGATTGTTCAGTTACCACCAGACAATCTGCCTTTTTGTCCTTCCCCTTGTTCTTCCTCCATCAATAATGACCCCCCCCCAAAAAAAAGCTCACCTTCTACTCTCTCTTCAAAGACTGAGCTCAAATGGTTGGGGAAGCAGTTATATAGATCTACTGACTGATAGCTCCACCTACAAGAAAATCAGTGACTCAGCCCTCTGACCCAAAACCAAAATCCTCCTACTGATGAAGGAGGATTTCCTTATTTGAAGTTTTATATGTCTAAATTAGAGATGTGAGCTATTATGTGTAAAAATAATGGTCAAGCAGCCATGCAGAGAGGATTCTGGGAAGTGGGCCTCTAAGGAAGATGCTGGAAGGTTTAAACTCAAAGAATGCCAGAGGGTTGTTTAGATACAGCCTGACCTCATGCCTGGTAACCTAATGCATTAAAGATCTTCATTAGGAGCCAGAGTGGGCCAGAGAGCCATAATAAATCATTGACAACTGCTCTGTTTGTGCAAAGGGGCCTTCTGCCTGGTACACACCAGTTCATTTACTGATGAGATTTTGATATATGGTTGGCATGGCAACATTGTATCTTAAGCATATTATAATGTATTCTGAAATCTGTATTCTCATTGCTCAGGATTCTATATGTTTAAAGTTTAGAGCATCCAATAGAATACCAGCTTTGATTTTTTTTATTTTATTTTTTGTCTATCATAAGATTACGGCCATCTTGGCTTGTCTTTAGCCCAATGATCTGAATGCTAATTCTGTTGGGACTTGCCGGCAATAAATCTGCATTTTTAAACTATTTTTGTCGTTCCCTGTTCTGCTTCAAGCTCTGCTAAAGAGCCGTGGATGCTGGGAGTTAATTTGCAACAGTTGGCTTTTCCACTACACTACAAGTCTTTAAAAGAGACAATAAAAGAGTCAAGGATGACTCACACACACCCCCAAAAAACTTACTTTCTGCTCTTCCTTCAATTACTGAAATCAAAGGATTGGGGCAGCAGTTATACAGAGCTACTGGCTGCTAGTGCCACTCCCATATAAGTCATAATATACAGCCGCATTATTAATTTAGTACCATCTATCAGAGTTCTTGTTCAATTCAATTCCTGAGCCTAACAACCTTAGTTTGCTAAATCAAAATCAGAATTGAGCTGGGCCAGTTTACCCAGCACTAAATGTACATTGGCCCAATTAAAGGTTTCAGATATTGTTTCTTTATGCAAATTAAGTGTGTGCAAATTCTGCACAGAATAAATCCCCAATTACAGCATTTTCTAGTCAAGACAACCAATTGCAATTTTTGTGCAGAATAAATCCCTAATAGCAAAAATTCTTGTCAGTCTAGGGTTTCTCAGTACTCAAGCAACATGTTTTTCAACCATTTTATGACTATTTTAAAATATTCTTTTCATCCCTACATGTTACACCATTCAATTAATGTGAAGAATTCGAATAGCCAAACAAGACCATAGTTTTTATACTTCTTTATCAGTCAGGACAGCCTCCCCAATATCTTGTCCATCAAATATTGTGGGATACTAATGATGTGTAAACTAATTGGCTCCAACAACCTATTTCAACCATTTCAGCAACCTACGGAAGGATACAAGGCTGAGTGAACCTTGGAACCCCTGGCATTAAACTCACAGCCTTGTGGCTGCAGTACTGGCATTTCAGCACTGCACCACCTGGCAGCTCCAAAAAGTGCAGTCAATGTTCAGAAGCAATGACATATATGTTTTTTTTTGAGAAAGGTTGACTAAGCTGTTTGCAGAATTAAACCATCATCCAGACTCTTAAGCCATGACTCCTACTCCATAAGCATACCTTATTGGGCTGTTTTTTGCATCAGGGTCTTTGGCATGTACCCTCCCAACTGAAGCACCAGGACCTGCATTCTCTTCCACTTCAAGAATATAAGATGGGGCAAAAAATATTGGTGGCTCATCAGCGTCCTCCACAGAAATTTTCACTGTAACAGTGTCCTTGAATGGTCCATTGCTGATGAATTTTGGGTCAATGTGTATATTGGCTGCTTCTACCTTCAGACTATAGGATCTTTTACTTTCATAATCAAGATGCTGAAAGAAAGAAGAACATCATTTATTAGACTTATTAAGGATGCTTTTCTAGAAGATACTTTCATTTAGGTTATGTTTTTTGTGACTATTTTCCATGCATAAAGTACTATGTTTTGAGGTTTACGGATAGTCACATATTAAGCATTCAAGCTGAAATGATTTCTTTTGTTCATAATATATAACATTTCATAATTTGAACATTTAAACTTAGATCAGGTGTGAAAAACTTTTAACACTCCAGATTTTTTGGTCCAAAATGCCCACTAGCCCCACTCAGCATGGGCAATGGTAAGGCATTGTAGCATCTGTGGCTTAAGGCAACAGATGGATAAGAATGCTTGACATATACCATTTGTCCATCTCCAGAACAAAATATGACTGTCCTTTACTAACATTAAGAATGCAACTAATGCTTTAGCAAGGCACTGACTTTACTGGTATCCCAAGATCAACAAAATGACTGTCAAAATATAGCTATACGAAGCACCTTCATATAGACCAGGGGTAGGCAACCTTTCCCCTTTAAGGGCTGAGGGGCTTCAGCTCCCAGAATCCCAGGAGCTATTGGCCAAAAGGGGACTATTGGCCAACATGGCTGAGGCTTCTGGGAGCTGAAGTCCCTTGGCCCTTAAAGGGGAAAGGTTGCCTACCCCTGATATAGACCATTCACAATGGTTAGAGGTGACATAAGAACTTTTCAGTTTGCATGCCACACCTAGTATCCACCCCCATAATGCATTTTTCTCCTCCAGATTCTGTTAGGCAAAATCTAAGGTATTCTGCTTCCATTGGCATGAAACCCATTGGCAGGATCTCATGTTGAATTGTATACAAATTTACATCGCCATGCAGATACAGGATCAGACAGGAGTTCTGTTGTCATTTCCCATAGCTGTGGTACTGATGGGAAGAGATGGTGTGTCCTGCTTTGCCTCTTTGTTTAGCTCTTGACTAGTTGGCCAATCATGGCTTCAGTAAGCTCAGCCAGCGAGTAGATCTCCAGGGTGAATATGAAGCAGGGGGTTCCCTTTCTAGTCACACTGCTTCACTGAAACACCACTTTTAAAAGTGCCTTAAGAGGTCTTCAGAAGTGTGCAGTCCAGGTAAAATATATAGAGAACAATCAGTGAGCAGTGTTGGTTAAAACTTTGGTACCAATGAAGGGTATCTTACTGTTTTTATCTGGTACTTTGCATTAGATGTTTGGTATAATTTCAGCAGCTGTATAATGAATGACAACTTCTTTTTTACTTGCAAAGCAGAAACCCACTAAGTAGCTTAGTGAGGCTGAATTGCTTGACAAGGGCATAATACAGTTCTGGCTAGGTTTTACTTTCTCTCCCTGTTTTCCACATTTCTTTTTCTCAGCTCAGAATGCATTTGGAAATAATATTGACAGCCAAAATTAAGTTTTCATTGGAAATGCAAGCACAAAAAGAAATCCCTTGTAATTTTCACATTATCAAAAAAAATCACACAGTACTGCCAACTTGCAAATGAAAGTTTGATTATAACCAAAGCAATCCCATCATTTATTTCCAAGTTAATATGCAATATACTTTGTAGAGTGAATAGTGTTGATTTCTCAAGTGGAAGATCAGTAAAAGAATTATGTACTTTCTTCACTTTAAGAAGATGTTAAGAAGCTTCTATGCATCAACGGTTTCTTTTCATAATCTCTTTTCTTCCACTCTGGCTCTAGGCATTACCAGATAACAGTAAAATGGGATGGTGGAAGTTAATCATAGCTTCATAAACAAATTATCCAAAACTGCATTTGCTGTGATTTTCTTACAATGAGTGATAATCTATGGCTATTATATCTTCTGTGGGGCATGGACAGAAAATGAAGTATATTATCCATTAACTGGTATGAAAGGATCACATTACTTACCTTTTTAAGCTTCACAACCCCTTCCTGAGTCTCATAATCTGTTGTAATTTCAAACATCTCTACGCCGTCTCCATCAATAATATTGTAAGCTACTAAGCCATTTTCTCCAATATCTGGATCTTTGGCCTTTACTCTTCCAGCTTCCTCTCCTGGGATGGATGCTTCTGATATTGACATCTGGTAAACACCTATGCAAAAAGCACAGAATTGTAAACATGTCATTATTAGTTTCTTTTTAGAAACTACATGCTCGTCCCTACCCAGAGTAGCACAAGAGTTAAAATGCTGACACTTCATTGAACATAGGGTTACTGACCAAGCCTGACCCAAGAGATTTGCTGCAAGAGGCTAAGGATAAGAAAGATTTTATCTCTTGTACAGCAGCACATCAGACTTATGGATGCTGAATGTTCAACCAGAGGGATGTTGAAGCAGTTATTGCATCTGAGAACAGTGGCACAGCTTAGTGGGCACACAGAAGTCCCTGAAGCACAAAGAAAACTCTCTTTGGTGGTTAAATAAGTTTGGCACGTTGGCCCCTGAACCTAACTTTTAGAGAAGTAATCTGAGCATACTCCGCAACATTTCACACATGAAAACTGGAATCAGTGTGTCCAAATAACAGAGTGTGCTCAAGATGGCAAAGGTTATCAACAAGATAGGGTACATCATTTTGCTTTTGCCTTGGCCTATTGAGAAGGGCAAGACTCCACACCTTCCTCTCTTCTTCCCCTTGATGAACTAATTGAATGCAGACTACTTTTTGCAATTTGAACCCAGTTTATTGAAATGAAAGCAAGCTAAGGACAAAGGGAAAAGGTATGGGAGAGGCAAAAGAGTCTGTTATGTTTTAAAAGCAGCAGGGGGGAAAGCAGGATAGCAGAAGATTAATGGAGACTGCCTCTGCCCATTCAGAATAGTTGGAGGATATGGTCTAAAGCAATTCACAAATACAGCAACAAAAGAACCTTCTACAATCTAAAGAACCAAAATCAAACTGAGCCTCAAATGCTTGCCTGGAGAGCTAAGTTTTAATGTGGCACCAAAATGAGGGAAATCATTCAGGCCTCCAAGGGGAAGACATTTCACAACTACAGCATTACTGACAAGAAAATCCTCTTAGGACATCATGTGGAGACAAGGAAGAGGGTCTTTTTGGTTGTGGTGCACTTGTTGGTGTGTTAATTTAAATTGAGGTTATCCACCTAGGACACCTTGAAGAGCTTCACCCTGGAAATCTTTGAGAGAGAGAGAGAGATTCCTGTGGCAGATTTTAAAGTGGAAATCCAGAGAAAAACACATTTAACATTGATCACAGAACAAATTTCAGATCCTAGGAAGGCTTCAGGTCATTTATTCAAGGCTCTTTATCCACAAGCCAGAAACCACAAATTATAGGAAAATAATGTTGTTGTTGCGTGCCTTCAAGTAGCTTCTGACTTATGGTGACCCTAAGGCAAACCTACGATGAGGTTTTCTTGACAAGTTTCTTCAGAGGGGGTTTTAAAGTGCAAAGGCAGGTTTAATGCTGAATATAAAGAAAAAAATAATGACCATGGAAGAGATACATACATTCAATTTAGAAAATATAAATAGTTAGAGTTCCAGTACCTAGGATAAAACATTGATCAGAATGGTGACTGCAGCCAAGAAAGAATAAGATTTGGAATGGGAAAGGCAGCTCTGAATGAACTAGACAAGTTTCTAAAGAGTAAAGACAACTGAGCACTAAAATCAGAATAATACAAGCCAATGTATAACCCATCACCATCTGTGGATGTGAGAACTGGACAGTGAAAGAAACGGATAGGAGGGGGGAAAAACTTATTTTAGAGGTGGTGCTGGAAAAGAGCGGTGAGGAGACCACGGACAGCCAAAAAGACACACAAGTGGGTTATTGAACAGATCAAACCAAAACTCCCTGTGGAAGCCATGATTATGATACTAATACTGTCATACTTTAGTATCATGAGAAGGCATGACTCATTCAAAAAGGCACCTTGGAAAAGTGGTAAGTAGAAAGAGATGAAGACCCCACATCAGATGGCTAGACTCAATTAGGGAGGTCACAGGCCAAAATTTACAGGACTTATGTGGAGCAATGGAGAATAGGGGGACTTGGAGATGTCTCATCCACAGGGTTGCCATGAATTGGGGTTGACTCATGGGCAGTTAACAACAACAACATCAAAATATGGTCAAGATAACAAAAAGTTATTAATGAGGAAGAACACACAAATTAAGAGACTGCAGTGGTTTCATTTTGCCTGAGCTTGCTGAGAAATACAAAAATTTGTCTCCTCTCTTCTTCCCATTGGTGAGTGAACTGAGTGTAAACTTCCTTTGCACTTCAAACTCAGTTTGCAGGAATCAAAAAAGTGGGAGGAGTAGAGAGAAGCTGAGACATTTTAAAAGCAGTAGAAAAAGTGGGACAGTGGAGGATTAACTGGATCCATTCCTACCAAATTAGGAAAGTTGGAGAGTATGTAGATTATTCCTCATATTAACTTTTGAAAACAATCAATTAAACTATTTCATTTTTATACAACAGAATTCATAATGTGGGTTCTATATTACTACATTTGCTTCCAAATGGCTTTTAGTTCCCTTGCTTTTGTGCTTCATTTTGAAAACACTAGATCAGTGACAGCAAACCTTTTAGAGACTGAGTGCCCAACTTAAAGGTGTTCTGGCACTGGTGTTACCTGGTGTTGGGGGGGGGGGACTTCTGGGAAGAACTTCTGCCTTCTGATGGATGGAACCTCCAGAGACAGCTAAAGGCCTGGGATGGCAGGGAAGAGGAGGAACAGGTGTGCACCTATTCCTCCTCTTCCCTGCCCTCCTGTGTCTTTAACTGTCTCTGGAGAGGCAATTGAAGTGATGGTTACGGCAGGGGAAGAGGAGGAGCAGGTGTGTGCCTATCCCTCCTCTTCCCCTGCCCTACTGTCTTTCCGCGTGCCATCCAAAATGGCTTCATGTGCCAGAGATGGCACACATGTTATAGGTTTGCCAACACGGCACTAGTTGATCATGGCTATTGCTGTTGCTGCTCCTTTCCCCCCCCCCCCCCCCCAATTAGCTCCTGAACTGAATTAAAGTTTTAAGTTTAGGAGCACAGTCTGCATAAATGCTGAAATTTCTTTACTCTTTTCTAGCATAAGAGATTTTATTTTAGATAATCTGATATGAACTGACCTGGTCCATGTCTTCCAGTCTGTGTGGATCTGACTTATTTACCGATTAGTTTTCACATTTCTCAAATTCCCAAATGTATCCATGTATATGGACATAAAAGTACATTCATATACATATATTATTTTAAAAGAGAAAATGCATTTAGAAATGTATATTATGAAAGAAAACATATACAACTATGAGTTAAGTGCAAATTTTCAGATTTTTTAAAAAAATCATGAATTAACATGGGATGGAAACAGCTTTTGAGGGAGTGCACCCGACCAGAAATTGTTTAGTTTGTCCACTACTTCTTCACAAAATCCTGCAAACTCATGACTGACACAACACAAATATTTAGCAGAGCTTGGAAAAGTTACTTTAAGGAGTAAGGGAGTGCTGGATTGGGGCCGTGGCAACCACATGCTTTAGCGCTGCTGCTGTGGCTCTTTTGCGCTCCTTTGTTGCAGCGTGTCTACACGCTGCATCAACAGAGTGCCCTGATGCCATATGCCATGCTGCGGGGCACACGGCATGACAACAGTGGCGGAGTGGAGTTGGGGCAGCTGGCATGCAGTCTCCCCACCCCAACCCCATCCCCAGGCCGGCCCTTTTGGATGGTCTTCACAGGCCCCAAGTCTATTATAATTCCCTCAGACACATGGTCAGTGATTGTACTATTTGTGGGATACCGGGAATCATAGTCCAAAAGGTAACCTTTTCAAATAATGGCATTTTTTCTATATACACCTAGAACAAGCACAAACCCTCAACACCTTAGGAGATCAAAATCTACATAAAACAGATAAATCCATTGAAAAGCAATTTACAAACTTTTTTGTGTAATAGTTATGTCTGCTGAGACAGAAAAGAAATTTAAATAGATATTGCTTTTAAGAACAAAGTCCTTGTCAGTTCCACAGTGTGCACAAATTCATAAAAATAGGATCTGGAAAATTATTTGGTTTCTCTTCATACAATGCATAAATTTCCTTGTGGAAGTACATATTTATTGTTCTCATCCAGCATAGTCTTGCTGTCTCAGTTAATATGTTTTCCAGCACTTCCCACAAAAAAAGTCTAGACTGCATCCAATTGATCTCAGCAGTGGACCATTTTGAAAAAGCAAGATTAAGACACAGGGGGAGGTTTTAGTCTTTTGTGTCTATTTTAAAAACACTAGATGATGGTGGTGTTGTTTTTTAACAGAGGAAGAATGGGAACTGTTGGATCAGAACCAGAGATGTTTTTGCACTGCAATCATCTAGCGTTTTTAAAATAGACACAAAAGACTAAAACCTCCCCCTGTGTCTTAATCTTGCTTTTTCAAAATGGTCCACTGAGTGTCACTAGAAAATGGCTTAACCCATTCTTGACTTAACCCTTTTCAATTTGGCTATTTTTTTAAAAAAATATATTAATGATGTGGCAGTTTGTGTCATCCATTATATGCTGTGACAATGAACTCAGATGGATATAGATATGTCTGCCTCAGGGGATGGGAGTTTAAAACCTCCAACCTGTTCCTGGATAACAGTTTCCATCACCCTTGATCACTGACTTTGCCATCTGGAACAGATGTATATTGGAGTTCAGCACTCAGAGGCTCCAACTTCCTCATTTCAGTTGAAATGTTTAAGGAATTAAACACAGGATCCCAAATGACATGGATAAGTTCAGTCTAAGTTGCCTATCATATGAAGACCTACATACGTCAGATAGGACTTTGCTTGAACTATTTAGCTATTTGTAGACTAGGCTGCATTCTATTACTATTGTTCAACCTGTATGCAGAAAATATCATGAGAAAATCAAGTTTAGACTCAGAAGAAGGAGGAGTGAATATAGGAGGAATGAATATCAACAATCTAAGATATGTCGATGACACCATACTGTAGCAGAAATCATCACAGACTTGGAACAATTACAGAACGTAAAAGAAGAAAGTTCAGGCTTACCGCTGAACATATAGAAAACACAAATAAAGACCACTGAGAATCTACATAAATTCAACCTAGATAATGATAAAATCAAAATAGTTAAAGAGTTCCTGTAACTTGGATCAAACATGGATAAGAATAGTGATTTCAGTCAAGAAATAAGACTAGGAATGGGAAGGACACTATGAAATAACTAGTCAAGATATTAAATTAAAAGATATATAGCTGAACACTGAAGTTAGAATTGTCCAAGCCATTGTGTTTCACATCATCATGTATGGATGTGAGAGCTGGATAGTGAAGAAGTGGATAAAAATAAAATGAAGTCATTTGAGATGTTGTGCTGGGGAACAGTGCTGAGGATACCATGGATAGCCAAAAAGACAAGCAAATGTGTCTTTGAACAGATCAAGCCTGAACTCTCCCTAGAAGCCAAGATGACAAAACTGTTGTATTTTGGCCACATCATGAGAAGGCATGATTCACTAGAAAAACAATAATGCTAGGGAAGGTAGAAGGCAAAGAAGTCCACAAGGCAGATGGCTAGACTCAATTAGAGAGGTCATGGGCCTGAATTTATAGGGCCTAAGCAGAGTATTTGGGGTTAGGGGGCCTTAGAGATTTCTCATCCACAGGATTGCCATGAGTCATGATCAAGTTGAGAGTAGTTAACAACAACAACAACAACATTTGGCTTATGCAGATCCTGAAACAGACGTGCCAAATAGAGTGGTGGGAAACCACACTAGTGCTGTTTGTGCCAGGACCATGGCAACCACATGTGCCTGGTCCCAATAGGGATCACCGCCATGGTCCTGAACCAGGCAGCTGGAAGTAGCAGATTCTATCTGCTTTTTCTTGGCCTGGGTCTTTGCAAATGGTGCAGTATCTCCATGTCTTCAGGTTGCATTCAGGGCATGCATCATATGAACAGCACAACCTCAATGCATCCTGAAGCCGTGTCACTTTGCCCATGTGTTTTGGGTCATAGACACCATATTTAGACATGCCTCTTCACTGAATACATATTTGACCAGGAAGAGGGCATTGAAAATGCCAACATCAGGCAAAGTCATCATCTAGTTTTCATTGTAGTATCTACTATGTTGAATGCCCTCCCTGAGTTGGTTTGCCAGGCCCAATGCCAGGCCCATTTGAACAATGGGAATGGGTTAGAATTTCATTTCAGTTCATTTTTTATAATATTTTTTCCAAAATTCACATATTTCTATATATTCAGGATGAAAATAACTGATTTTTTTTTAAAAAAAAATCAAATATGGGATAAGCTAAAATTGACAATTTCACCCCACCTAGGCCCAGAACTTTGAGTGCTTAACTCTTAAAAGTCTGGATTTCAATTCCTGTTTCAAATTATCAATAACTATGCTAATGATAAATTAGTGTCACTACCTCTTCAACCTAAAGACTGAGATGGGACCCAAACATTCTCACTATGCTAGAAATCTCTGTGTCCTTTGAATCTGGCTAACACAAACAGGGCAAATTTTATTTCAATTTGTTTTTAAAGAATGTAATAAAATTCACAAATTACATATTTAGGGTATGAAACTTCTAACACAGTGAAAACTGACAGTTCCTCCACACCCCTATATCCCCAAAGGTTTCAATTACATTAAAGTGAGAATCCTTATATTCACATATGTGACTAAACCCTGTTAAAATAATGAGACTTTCATTTGAAGAGACATCTGCATGGCAGCATTGTAGCCCTTTTAGAAATTATTCTTAGAATAATAGAATCATAGAGTTGGAAGAGACCACAAGGGCTATCCAGTCCAACCCCCTGCCATGCATTCTTGTGTTAATGTCTCTGTAATGTAGGGATATGTGTGCATGTTTGTAATTTTATATTTATCTGCTTTCATATGTAATAATAATAATTGTATTATGCTGTATTATGTTTTCTTTTGAGAGTCAGTTCTTATCCCAGCCTCTAACAGCAACCACAATTTCAGTGAATGTTCACAATTCTATCCCACTTTACTCAATTATGGTCACTTGCCTTTGCTCCAAGTCAAACAAACCAAAATACCTACCAGACATTCCTGTTGTGCTTTTAAACTACAGTTGAATCATGCAGAGATTTGATGAGTCAAAAGAATACTATGTGCCACCAAAAGAGTAACAGTCAATATTTTTATAAGTTTCCCTTAGACATCTAGGTGGCTGCTGTGGGAAACAGGATGAGGGACTGGATGAACTTTAGGTCTGTTCCAACAAGTTTCCCCTTATACATTTAACTTACTTTGTGGGAACTTTGGCGGGTTGTCATTGACATCAGTAAGTGTAATTGTGACTTTAGTTGTCCCTGAGAGTCCTCCCATGTGTCCTCCCATGTCTTTTGCTTGTATGACAACATGATATTCTTCCTTTGCTTCTCTGTCCATGTTGGGAAGGGCAGTTCTGATAATACCTTCACATACAAAATGAAAAGATTCAGAATTTATTTCTTTTTTAAAACAAACAAACATTCCACATGAAGAATCCAGTATACATCTCCTCCTATGTTTCACAGACGAAAGCCAGAACATGCCTTGTCAAGCAAACTCAGAATGTGGTCAACATGGCAAAGTTATTAATGAGGAAGAACACATGAGCTAGAAATGGCTGCACAGCAGTTTGCTTTTGTCTGAGCCTCTGAGGAACAGTAGAACTCTCCTCTCAACTCTCCCTTCTGATTTAATTGATTACAGACTACTTTCACAGTTTGAATTTAGTTTGCAGGAACTGAAGTCAACTGAGGACAAGTGGGTAAGTGGGAAGATAAGAGAGAAACTAGGACATTTTTAAAGCACCTGAACAAGTAGGATGGCAAAAGATTAATCAGTGCCTCTGCTGCCATGGAGAGTATGAGTTTGGCATCATAGACATTCACTTACTTTGATATGGGATCAGGTTCCTCATGCTCAGGAGTAAAGAAAGTGCATCTCACAGGGATGGGATTTTTAGACTACCAGAATCTCCTCTCTCAAATTGGTCCAGTTTTAGATTCAATATAGGCATTAAAACAACAACAACAACAACAACCAGGAAATGAATCAGAAGTTGGTTTTTGGTTCACTCCCCCAATCTAAAATGGCAGAGCATGGAAACATAGTAAAATTGTCTATAATAGTGTGTGAGGGGTGCTGTTGGTGGTGTCAGAGAGTCTATTCATGAGGAAGGCAACTTCCAGACAGAGTGTCCAGTTGGTGTCACTGCTGCAGCTGCCTCCCTTCCCTACCCTTGATTTCCTGCCTTGATTTCCTGCCTCACCCAGACCCTTCCTTGGGGCCACTCCGTCAGTCTTCTCATGTGGAAAAGGATTGGGCAGCATGGGGGGAGAGAGTCCATTTGGCCTCCTTTAGGGCCACCCTGTCATTAT
>CM034704.1:9360845-9391936 GCA_020142125.1 Phrynosoma platyrhinos
CGACCGCACGCGCTGCGGCGGAAAAGACAGCGAAAGTGCACCCTACACATTTAGGGCACACTTGTGCTGTCTTGAGGAAGGAGCGCTGATTTAGCGCTCCTTCCAGGGATGCCATCGGTGCGCCGAGGTGCGGAGGCTGCGGCCCCGCAGAGCGCCAGCCCAGGGCGTCTGGGAAGCTCTCGTCTGCTTCCCCCCTAAGTCACTTAAAAACATGTTAAGCAACACCAAGCCCAAAGCAGAATGCAAAGGCACCCCACTAGTCACTTCTCTCCAGGATGAAGAGCAACCATTGGCTACTACTCTCTGAATTATGTCTGTCAACCAATTACAGCTCCACCTAACTGTAATAGTATCTAGCCCACGGTTCAATAGCTTGCCCACAAGAATATTATAGGTGAACGTATCACCAGTTTATTGGAATAAAGATATATTACATCCACAGCACTTCCCTGATCTACCAAGCTTTAAGTCTATCAAAGGAAAAAAGAGATAAGATTAGTTTCACATTACTTGTTTTTAAGAAACCCATGATGGCTCTTGGTAATCACAATTGCTGCTGTTGTGTAACTAACAGAGCTGGCAAAGGGACTAATGCACAATGGGACTAATGAACAGCAGGATCATGGAACCAATGTGCATTTCATTGGTCCCAATGCACATCAGGCACTCTTGCTGGTGTCCTGTAGCAAATATTCACAATTCACAAACAGGGCTTCTTATCATCTTTGCTATGTAGCTAGCACTGAGTGAAAGATCATATAGGATTCCAACATAAATCTTTAGACTCAAACAATGCTGTTTCTGATTCATTTTGTCCCCTTTTGGTTTTGGTTTTGCTTTCAAACAAGTAGAAGTTACATTATCAGATTTTTTGGGTCCTCCATGGGATACACATAAATAAAACATTTTGAAATATGTTTTGTGACTAGTGTTTTTTTTTTTTTTTTGAGATTGTTTCATACATTTCTAGTTTATTTTAGAAAATGTCCTGTATTGGCACTGAAATGTGAATACAAAGTATTTTTAAAAGCAACATACAATTATTATAAACATTAGAAATGCAACAGGATCATTAACTGCAGTTTAAAGTATTTTGATGGCACAGGCAGAATAAGATCAATATCACTGCTCATTTAAATACTTTGGTTGCAGTTTGGAATAATTCAATAGCATGCAGAAAATTCAGAATTAGTCTTTGACATTTCCAGTTAAAAAGTGATCAGGGAACAGACAGTCATGAAGAACATTATGTAAGAGCCTATGAAGATATTGCCAACCAGACCAAACAGTTTACTTTATTTACATATTAATTAATCAAATAGGATTTTTTAAATACCATCTCCCCTTTCTCCCAAAATAGGACCCAAGGCTGCTTACAGGATACAGCCGCCATAGTTTTGGACTAGAGAGACTAATACTCTGGCCTGCTACATCGCAGGTCCTATGGTTCTTGTACAAATAAAAAATGTTAATATGGGATAATATGGGTTGTGGTGATCTGTGGAGGTCCAATCCATGGATCACTAGCCAGTCAATGCAGCGAGCCCACTGTGTTATATGCAACCCAATTTGAACTCTCTGGAGGAGTAGAAGTGCTACCAATAAACAATAAAATGAACTTAATGTTCCTAAAGTGTTAAACATATCATTCAAATATGGACACTAGCTTACCCTGCCCACTAGCACAGGATCGGGCCCTGTATATTCCTCTATTACAAAGAATTGGTTCCACACCCATCCTCTTTTTGAACGATGAAGAACTTGCCCCTCTTTTCCTTTTTCATGGTGACTATGAAGTGATGGCCTTGTGTGGTTCCATTTTTCTGTCACCATGGCCAGGCTGTAGCACAGCAGTCCAAGACAGATAAGAGTGGCATGTAAACAGATGTTCTCCTTCATTTTTGGTTAATGTATAGGCACCGGAGTATCTCTGAATATATCCTTTCCTCACACGAATTCACCACAACAATAAAAAGGAATAATACAATGCTCTGGAATAGATGTTGTTTGCTGAATCCAAGATGTTAATTCTCCTCAGGCATTTCACTTTAATCCTGTATAGACTCCAAATTATTTCCTAGAGAAAAGAGAAAACAGAAAAAAATGTTTTTTTTTCTTCTTCCCTGTGTCATAAAATCATAGATCATAGAATAACAGAGTTGAAAGCAGCCCCACATGCACTCAAGTCCAAGCCACCACCCAACATAGGATTTCCAGAATGAGCATCTCCAGCAGTTAAGTGTTCAGCCTCATTTTTTCGAAGGTGCCCAGAGAAGGAGATCTGACTACCTATCTAGACAATTGGTTCCCTTGCTAAACTACTCTTATTGTTAAGAAGTTTTCTTCTAATAGTCAATCAAAATCTTATATCCAGTAATTTAAAATCATTAGATACAGACCTATTCCCCAGGGCAGAACTACCAAATCTGATCCCTTCCTTCTCTTTGTGACAGCCCATGAGTCCAATCATGCCACCCCTCATTCTTCACCAGGCTCAATATGCCCAGCTCCTTCAACTTTTTCTCATGTGTTTTGTTCTCCATATCTCATATCATCCTTGTTGTCTATCTCTGAACCTGGTCCAACCTGTCTATATCCTTCATAAAATGAAGCACTCAGAACTAAATGCAGCACTCCAGATGAGGCCTGACTAGCACAGAATATTGGGGGACTATATAGAAACAACAGGGCATGTGTTACTGCAATTTTTTATTACCGAGAAATCTGCACTAGCCTCATTTCACCCATACTGTATAAATACCCAGGATGCATAGGAGACTTTTATACTTTCCTATTGCTTTTAGACGCTAATCCTGATATAACATATAATGTTGCTAGGTTCTGTGCAGCAGCACTTAAAATTAATCAAATGATAACTGATGCTACAGACCAGACCTAATGAATATTGCTCTGTAAACAGATGGTTAGGATGCTCTACATACTATTTTTAACATTTTAAATATTTTAATAATAATACTGTTTTTAAAAAATATTTTTATGTCCAATTTGTGTTCTAAACGTGTTCTTAATTGAATATACCCCACTCCTTTGTGCTGATCTATGACTGTAATAAAGATTTATTCTATTCTATTCTGTTCTATTCTACCCTTTAACCCAGATGGCCTTAAAGAGTTGGCAGTTAGAAATGCCAAACCTTTGCCAAATATGGTGCCACACGATTCTTCCTTGTGTTTCCAAAGCCATAAGCCTCTCTCAGCAGGCACTTCCTTTCAGGTACAAAAGAATTTTCTGACCAATGAAGCCAAAACCAATTGCTCTTATTATTAAGCATCATTCATTCATTCATTCATTTATCATTATCATCATGATCACCATGCTACTAATAATCACCACATACTATAGGAAGAAAAGCAAATGTAGTGTAGTGGTTTGAGTTATGGATTAGGAATTCCTACAGAATCCTGGGATCTGTAGTTTGTTGTTGCACCAGAGAACTCTGGCAGAGAAGACTAAATTCCCCACAAAACTACAAATCCCAGGATTCCATAATATAGAACTATAGGTGTCAAAATAATGTGTAATTGCACTATTTCTGCAGTGCAGATGCTGTCTAAGAAAATCTATAGTTGAAGGTCAGAATTCAATGAGTAATTTCCTGTTGTTAATTGTACAGCCAATGGGACACCATTCAATTAGAAGTCCACAGCTATGTTTGACTTCTGAAATTGAAGACTGATAATCCAGATATTGGATTGTTTGGTTAACTGAGAAATGTTATAGTGGGTGCTCCTAAAGCTTACAAAGAAAAATCAAATCAAAAGAATTTGTGGTCATACCTTAAATATCATAGAACACTGACTCTCTCCTACACAAATATGTAAAAAAAAAATATACTCAATTCTCCTCATATTTCTTTGGAAGAATATCCAACAAATTATTCTAAATGCATTATCACTAACCAGTGACTTCTCATTATGTCCACATAGCCAGAACATAAAATTGAGGGTTTTGGTTTCCTAATTATAAACTAAATATAAAGCAACAGCAAGTTTTCAGGTGACATCAGTTGTGCTATGTGCATCACAACAGTTTAGTGGATCACAAGAACAGGTCTGCTGCCAGAAATTATAGAATGTTATATTTGAAATGGAATAGATCAAGACCTTTCCATACTCTCCTGCATTTCACAGATGAAAACTAGGATACATGTGGGCAAGCATTATCGTAGTGTGGTCAAGATGGCAAATTTAATTAATCAGGAAGAACACACAAGCTAGGAGAGGTTGAACCAGTTGCTTTTGCCTGAGCCAACTGGGAAAGGCAATATTACACCCTCTCACCTTGTCTCCTTTCTTCCCTTCTGGGTTAATTGAATGCAGACTACTTTCGCACTTTGAATTCAGTTTGCAGCTACCCGAGTTGTGGATAAAGAAAGAAAGTGGGAGGAGGAGAAAGAAACTGGGATGGTTTAAAAGCAGCTGTGAAATTGGGACAGCAAAGGATAATTTGGGGCTGTCCATGTCAAATTGGGACAGATGGTAGGTATGCCCTTCCCACTTTTCTTCTAATCATACTGCTGAAGTCTTAATGGCCATCTGAAGCGATGTTCAAAGGAAGGTTTGGGGGATGCTCTTTTCTCTCTTATCATCTGATATATAGAAAGAAAATTAGAAGAAATGTGAAAGCCAATTTTCTTCCAAAGTTTATTACTTTTAAATGATGACATCAACAACAAGAAATAAAATATTCCTCACAATACCCAAAATGTAGCCTAACTTTATTACTATTATATAATATATCAGGAAAGCCTTTAAGATAACAGAAAGGGACAAGTAGATATATGGAATTGTTTACCATCAATTGTTCAGGCATGAAGAACTAGGCACAAAACATTAACCACACATCTAAGCCATTATCTTTAATTTACTAATTAGGGTGTAATGTAGAAATTCTTTTTCCTGTAATCTCTTTATTTTAAAATGTCTCTAGGGAAGAAATAGACCAATATCTTATTCTTATCAAGGTCAGCTGGTTGACATGAACACAGTACCTAAGAGTTGTTGTTTTTAACCACACATATTCCATTATAAAAACCACATGGTTAGTCCAAATCTCAGGGTATTTTCAGCAGAATAACAATGATGTGTGTTCTCTTCTCACAAATCTCCCAGAAACCACTGGGACTTTGCAAGCATTCCTATTAATCTCTCTCTCTCTCTCTCTCTCTTACACACACACACACACACACACACACTTAATATTATCCATAATCCTAATATTAAGGACATAGGAAATTCCATGAGTAGCAGACAGATCTTGCTGGATAGGGCTGGCTGAAGATACTTTCCTGCCTCAAGTTGTCTGAGGTAGAAGAGAGAACTGCTGTCTAGCAATATAGGGCCTCCAGATCGGCTACAAGAGCTGGCCTGTGGGTGGAGTTGGGGCGGAGTGACCGCACTCCGGTGGCCCAATGCTGCTGTCACACTATGTGCCCCACCACATGGTGTGTGGCATTAGGGAACTCCCTTGGCACAGCATGTGGACATGCTGCACCAAAAGAGTGCAGAAGAGTTGCAGCAGTAGCAGTAAGGGCAGCTTTTTGCTGCTCGAAAAGGAGCAGCATTTGCCAGCTCTTTTTGGAGCTGCAAAGGATGGGATTGGGGCTATGGTGTGTGGTTGCCATGGTCCCAATCCAGCATTCCCAGGGGCATGGAGCCACCCCTTAGAGGCCATCTGTATGGCCCCTTAGTTATCATACTCAAAGCCCGACATGCATCCTCCAAAGACATACATCCTCCAACTGTCACAATCTGTCAGGGACAGTCCTAATGAATCCCTGTTTTTCAGCTGCTAAAACAGTGATTCTCTAAGTGGGAGTGACACCATAGTGAAGATTTGGGAGGAGCAGTGAGGGAAAAGAGGGTGGCAGGGGGCTCTTCAGTCAAAGTAATAATGTGCAAGAAAAACAAGTGGAACTAGCAGCCTTTAGGACTATGGTGGGGATGAGCATTACATTAAATGTATTTTCAAGGTTCCTTGTAACCACCACACAGCTTGATTGTTTCATGTGGTGGTGCCTCCAACTCTTTACCTGCTAAATGCTAAGGAATCATGGGAACTGTATTTTATTGTGGCACCAGAGTTCTCGGACGTGTTCAGGAAGGGGTTGGGTGCCCAGCGTGAGGATTATAATAACGCATATCAGTCTTAACTTTATTCTTCCTTAAATTGAAATAATCACAATGTTCATCCACATATTTATATAATTATTCAGATATTTGTAGACTGTACAGTATTAAAACAAAATTTCTTAACTTTACAGGACACCAGAAAAATGATCTAACATCCCTGCATCTATAATCTGATCCAGCTCAATAGTAAGATTCTTAAACAGGAACAGATCCAGTTTCTCCATCCACATGAGAGGGAGGTGTTTCCACAATTTTCAGGTTAAAAACTTCCAAAAGGGAGAAAAATTCTGAGGAAATGAAAAAGTTTGTCTGTGAATATTAAAGTCCCCATAAATAATATGAACAGGGTTTAGTGGCACAAATGTGAAAATTCTTCCAGAAAGGCCCCATTCACTCCTGGAGGCCTATAAATCCCAGCTAGTGCCACTGGTGAATGACCTGTTTGCAGTGTAGCCACATTCAAAGGAAATTAATGGAGTTTAATGGTTCATGGCAAGAGGCTTAATGGGCAGTGTTGTTTTATAAATGATTGCAGTCCCTCCTGCCTGGTTAACCATTCAAGGGGAGTGCACACACACACACACACACACACCCTTGTGCTTTAAAGATAGCCAAAGGAACAGAGTCATCCATCAATAGCTGAGTCTCAGTGATTACAGCTAAAGGTTTTCTGTGATCTAACAAATAGTACTGGACTTCTGCTGGTGGAACAGTGAATTCCAGTGGAAATAGACTCCCACTTCAGCTCTCTGTGCATGTTCAATACTGGTTCTGGAGGGCTCAGATTTCACACTCCATAGAGAGAAGGAAAGTAAGTTCAAATACTTGGAAGATCATTTTGATGTATCCAACAAGATTGATCTTGGAGCTTGAAAAACTATGGCCTTTACAGACTGTCAGAAATAGTGCAACTTGAGGCCACTTTAACTGTCCTGGCTCAGTGCTAGGGAATCATAGGAACTGTATTTTTTTTTTTTTTTGAGACATTGAGCCTTCTCTGTCAGTGAGCTCTGGTGCCACAATAAAATACAGTTCCTATGAACCCCTAACCCTTAAAGTGGACTCAATTTGCACTATTTCTAGCAGTCTGCAAAGGCCCTATGACTCTGGAAAGCAGGGTTCAATTCCAGCTTGGCCATGAAATCCACCGGGTGATTTTGGGCAAGTTACACTCTTTCAGCCTCAGAGGAAGGCAATGACAAACCTCCTCTGAACAACTCTTAGCAAGAAAATCACATGGTTTTAGGGTCACCATAAGTTGGAAATGACTTGAAGGTACACAACAAAAAAGATTCCCCAAGGGTGTCTCCAAACTCTGTTTGGGTACTTAATAGAAAGTCAGTGAAACAGTTCAGAATATTCCATGTATTATTATTTTCCCATAAAAAGATGGAGATAAAGACTATTTTAACCTGGGCTGGATTTTCAAATAATAAGGCCCTCAACCGAGACTTATGGCATTTGGTACTGTCTACTAATCACCCCTTAAAAATTAAAATACCTATCAAAGGAGGAGGGAAAGGAATATCTTCTCTGCATCCTGGATCAGGGCTTGTGGTTTTCATAATACTGAGTTGTCATAAACAAAACAAACAAATATATATGCTTGTTCTGTAGGGCTGATATAGAGTGAGTTTGAGAACCAAATAGCTATTCTATGCTTTAAGAACAGGTGTGGCTACAATTTGAAACATACCCACACATGAAACAAAAGAAGGTGAAATGTCCATGATTTGAGTGTCCTTGTGCCATACTCTCTGCTGCTGTTGCTGCTTAAAACTTCTGGTCTTGGCTTTTCTCCAACAGAGCATCTATGTGGCTTCATAAACTGACATATAATTGTATGGTTTTGATGTACTCAGTATGTACCTTTGGATATAAATCTCTTAATGGATTAGTCATTATTTTAATTCTCTCTCCCCCCCCCTCCTTTTTTTTAAACCTGGAGGATCTCTTGGGGTAGCTTCAAAAATCCCATTCTATGCAAATTTATGAACAGAAATCTTAATCCCTTGCATTTAAGAATTATCTCCTTGGGCTTCATATTGGGTAAAAGTATAAATCTGGTTATCCCCAACTGTTCCTGAAAACAGCATTTTAAAAAGTCACTTTCCCTCTGTAGTTGGTTAGACATTTTGTATTATGGAACTGACAGAATAAGAGAGTATTTGAATATTCTGTTTTTAAAGAAGAGAAGCTTCTCCCAAATACTATTGGGGTGATATTAGGGCTGTCAGATGATTAAAAGCATTCAATTGATTAATTGCCTGTCATTTAACTGATTTATTTGTTAAGTACTTAATTAAGTGGAAATATATTTGCATATCACCACGCCTTCAGTATGTGTTTAAGACACACTGAAGATATGTAAAATAGCTATTTCATCAATTGATCTGTTATGGTTTGGTGCCTTCAGTATTCTCCTTGTACCTTGCTACCAGTTTGTTTCTGGGCACAACTGAAACTACTGGTCATATATAAAGCCCTTTATGGCTTTGGTCCATACTGTCTCAAAGACCATATCTCCCCCTATGAACCTGCCAGAGCTTTACAATAATCAGGGAAAGGCTTTTCTCAGTCTCACCACCATCACAGACTCACTTGTTGAGGGTAAAACAAAGAGTCTTCTTAGTGGCTGCTTTCACCCTCTGGAATGACCTTCCATGTGAGGCTAGGCTGCACCCCTCCCTGCTTTCCTTTTGCTGGCAGGCCAAGATGTTTTTTCCAAGCAGTTTTTTAATATGAAATCACTCTCAAGGAGGCTTCTTATTGTGATGCATTGATGCGTTTATTTATGCTTCTGTATTTTGTATATTAAAGTAATTTTATACTGTTTAAATGAATTTATTTTAATTGTTTTTAAAACTGTATTGGCAAATTGTTAATCAACTTTAACTGTTTAACGGTCCCACTCCTGCAGAAAGGTAGCATATTAGAGAAATGAATAAATACTTTTCTCCATGGTCATCAAACACAGCCCCAAAATTAAACTAATATGCTTTACCTTTATATGTCTACTGATAAACTCCCCCATGTATTAATTAAATAAAGGTTTGACTGATTAATCTAAGGAGATTGTCACACTACCCATTCTTCCCACATTAGATGCAGGATGTAAACTTTAGTAGGTGGATTTTATCACACACTTCTGTGCCCAGGCAGGAAGCATCTCGTACCTAATCTGGGCATCCTGTACCCGATCCAGACTTCTCCTACACTTTGCAAAGAGTGTGAGTTTCCTGTTAATTGCAACATGTGGGAGACATCTGGATCACATATGGGATACCCAGATCAGGTACAGGATGCCTCCTGCCTGGGCATGGATGTGTGTGATAAAATCCACCTATTAAAGTTTACATCCCGGGTCTAGCATGGGAGGAAAGGGCAGTGCAATAATCTCCCAAGAATCAGCAATCTACATGTGACAGATTGATATCTGTTGTACAATCCACCCCGAACATCGGGTTCTTCCGGGGGACAGCTGTTACAGCCTGCAAGAACTCAACTGGCAGCTATCACCCAGAAGACCTTTTCATTGGCCACCCCAAGACTGTGGAATGATCAGCCGGAAAAGATCCAACAGCTAGACCAGCTGATGGACTGTAAACACATTTGAAGACCTATCTCGTCTCGCAGGCCTACCTAGGCAGGTTTGATCATGAATTTTAAACATGAATTTTATATTTAATCATTGTTTATGTATTTTAATATAAATATTGTGTAGAATTGCATTTATAATATGTGTATTTTATGTAATAACTGTGTTTTTAACTATGTTGTAACCTGCCTCGACCCTGTGCTTTCCTGGGTCTACTGCTCAGTTTAGTCCGTGCGTCAGCACTAGGATGGGCAGCTATTCTGACACCTATCCCCATGCTGACCCAGGGACCCAGGACTGGCATGGCTCTGTTTAACTTAATGTCCAGCAATCTGTCTGAGAAGCCTCATAGTCAGCCAGTTTGATGTAGTAATGGGGCACCTGGCTGCATCCACATGGCAACTGGGGAAGCTTCTCAGATGGATTGCCAGAAGTAAGGAGCAATAGTAGAGGTATAAACAGCATGGGTTTGCAAAGGATTTCAAGGAAAGTCCATGCAAAACTAGGGTTCTGGGGTTTTTTATGCCAGGGCAAAGGCTATTTACCCTGAGATTGGACTGGATGGTCCAGATCCATATCTAGACAGGCAGGATCAGGCAGGATCCTCCCCCAGATATTTAGGCCTATAGGGGGTTGCAGACTGTCAGAAATAGTGCAAATTCAGTCCACTTTTAGGGTTAGGGTTAGAGCTAGGGAATCATGGGAATTGTTTTTTTTTCTGAGACATTGAGCCTTCTCTGTCAGAGAGCTCTAGTGCCACAATAAACTACAGTTCCCATGATTCCCTAACCCTAACCCTAACCCTAAAAGTGGACTGAATTTGCACTTTTTCTGGCAGTCTGCAACCCCCCTATGTCACCTAAACTAGACCATGTGAGGCCAGGGGGAAGCCAGGCCATTTAATAATAATAATAATAATAATAATAATAATAATAATAATAATAATAATAATAATAATTCATACCCTGCCCCTCTGTTAAAACAATTGGAGCAGCTTACAACTGTTAACATTACAGCAATTTGACTCATACAGATAAAACCTATGTTAGGCAGATGCAGATTGATGCATGTGGAACTCTTTCATGAGGCTGAGAACTTTGAGCAATTAGGATATATCTAGCTTGGTCTGTGTGGCTCATATTTTCAGTTTAATGAATGGAGGCCTCTATACAGTGCTTTTTTACTGACTGTGTATACAGAGCTGTCACATGAGGAGTTAACCAGAGTTGTCACAGAGTTTCTGTTTCTCTGGTTTTAGTTTAATTTGCAGCCATGTACAGTCAGCATCTAGTACAAACACATTTTTAAAAGTGTAAAGGAAACAAAACAGCCCAGACTAAATAACATGAAAACAGCCTTGAGAAACACTAATACCGAAAGGTTCAGGAAATGAAAAATGGTTGCAAAAAGAATTTTACATTCTTTTGCTACCCTCTGGGAGATGCACTTGAGATAAATATGATACAAACTGTCTGTCTTTAAGCATAAACTCTGCCAGAAAGAGAAAACAACCAGCCTAAGTAGTCTTATTAAGGGATACAGTGATTGATGGTATCATTTGAAATAATGGCTATACTCTTGGAGTTTATTTTAAATAATTATTGCCTACTTTGCAACTTGGAACTAAGTGGAAAATTCATAATTTACTGTATGCTCAAAATTCAATATCACCACAGCTTTTCCTTCCTCTAGCTCCAATACTCTTACTGTTATATAAGTGAGTAGTTAGATATGATGCCTTCAGGGGACAATAACCTAAGTCAAGAAACTGCCAATTATTATATGCCGTGTTCACATCTTAAACCTGCTCTGGATGCTTTCCACTACAAAGACCTCACATATAAGAAGGCTAAAATTAACCTTAGCCCTTTTCTTTTCATTTGCAGCCTCATGCCAAAAATTAATCTATCACATTTCACAGTCAAAATATCAGGCTAATTTAAACACACAGCAGATGCATTGCCTTACATCTAAACCAGCACACAGGGAAAGTATACAGGCTTTTGCTACCACTTGTATCATTTGCAATAATTGTCATTGGTCATGGTATTTTTGTTATCTTTTATTTATTTGTGTGTCTAGAATAACTAGGAATTCCCCTCCAATAGACATTCTCAATGTAACTAAAAAAACAACAACAATAATCATCCAACAGATTACAAATAGATTCAAAATAAAACAGTCTGCAGAGCATTAAAACTGATGTGCATGTGTGTGAGTAACTTTGCATGAGAGTAAGAGGATGAGAGACAGATGTTAGCACAACATATAGGACCCAACTTGCCATTCATCACTGCCATATGCACTCCTTGGGGGCAAAATCATTCTCAGTGTTTAAAATCTTCAGCATTAAAAAGCTTGGGTGACAAGATGGAACAACTCTGGCTAATTTCTGAACCCCAAACTATTACTGCATCCTGTTCTACATCCAGTACAGATGTAATTCTTCACTACATTTCTTCTCAATGGTAGCAACAAGTAATTGCAGCAATTTTCTTCCTGCTGAGTATAAATCTTCAAACACTTAAATGCTATTTGAAATTTGGAACTTATTCTTCACAAAATTTACATATAGTTGTTTTGTGCAGAAAACAAAATTTAGAGCATGGAAAATAGTATTTCAATGCAAAAAAAAATATTTATTCTTGTAAAGAAAATTATGTTTTTTGGACAGAAAATTATGTTTTCTGGGCAAATCAACTATGTATGAAGGTTACCAGAATAAATTCCCCTTTACAGCACATTCTGTGCAGTAAACAGCATTTCTGCACATTAATATTTCTTCATTAAAATATTATTTTCTAGGCAAAAAGTGCTGTTTTCTGCGCAAAACAACCACATGTAAAGTTAGTGCAGAATAAATTCCAAACTCAGAAGGTTCTCATCAGTCCAGGTTCCTTCTCATCAAGGTTTCTCAACACTTGACATACCTATTTTTCAACCATTTTCAAATATTTGTGAATAGTCTTTCCATCCCTACCACCCAGTGAGTTGATTCAATAGGAAACCAAGCAATCAGTTGGACTGGATGGCCCTGGTGGTCTATTCCAACTCTATAAGTCTATGATTCTATGATTCTATATCAGCTGTATACCATTACAGAGGGTGATTGGAAATAACTGCATTAATTGTCTCTTCCCATTTCCCCATAACAGTCATGATCAAGGCTAGGTCAATCAGAAACTTCTCAAGAGCATCTAGCAATCCCTTGGATTCCATAATTCTCTGGAGATGAATCAGCACTATGGGACAAAGCAGACTGCCCTAAAGGAGTGGCTCTGTGCAGCCCCTTTGCTTGCCAGGTTGGGGCTATGGCAACCACATGCCACATCAATTCAGCCTTTTCCTGGCACAAAAACAAGCAGCAGAAAGCTGTTCCTTTTTGTGCCAGGGAAAGGGTGCCTTTGCTGTCATTGTGGCATTTCTTCAGCCTTTCTTCAGCACAGTGTGTGCAAACACTGCACTGCCAAAATGCTGTGGCTCTGCCTCATGTGTGGTAAGCCGTGCAGCTTCCTGGTAGACTGGGGGCATGATGCTGTCTGGATGCCATGCCCCCAGTCTGCTAGGAAGCTGGGTCTATTTGCCCAGTCTGCTTTGTACCCATGTTTCCACAGAGAAATATCAAGTGCCGATCTAAACTTCTCTAAGAAGCGGTCTGAACTTTTCTCCCATCCAAGTCAAGCCACAACTTGCCAAGTTGCCTGAGCCAACAGGGTAGGAATTTAATTCTTTATTAATCTTCTTCTCAAAGTACTCAATTAGTAATTTTAGCCATTTTCTTCCTACAGTTAGAAAGTCTTTGAAAACTGTGCCATTCTCAAAGGCTATTCACAATTGAGTAATATATCCTGTGAAAATTCACATGGTTGTTTTTACACAGGAAACAATATTTTCTGCAAAGAAGATTCTATTTTCAGCACAAAACATCTATGATACATGGGGGTGTTGCATAGAAAATATCAAAAATTGCAAAGATTCTCATTGACAGGATTCTTTTCATCAAAGTTTCTTGACATTAGAGAAATAACTTTTCCAAATATTTTTTTAAAAATATTTTTTCCACCAATACAACTGCATAATAGAGAACCCAATAAATTGCATAAGCCCAGCCTGAAGCTTGCTTGAACATATCAGGCCATGAGTGTGTCCAACAAAATGAGTTGGGGTGATAACATGTTGAGGCAGACCTATAGTCGTAATGAAAGCCAAATGTTCTGAGTCAGTCACTTAAAGTGGTCCTAACATGAATACTGAAATCCATCCAGATGGTCATGTTTCATGTGCTTCTTTATCTCTATTCACAGTCAGATTATTTTCACATTTCTATGTAAGAGTGCTTTGATTGGCTGAATATGACTTCCTGGCTTTTCACTGCCAAAGCATTTGCCCGATATATGTCTGGATTTGGAAGTGTACATTATGTACAGTACCCTGTCAATGCTCCTTTATCCAGCTATAAAGCAAATAGAAGTGAAAAATGCAATGTATTAAATTCTCACACTCTTCATTTTGAGAAGAAAGACTATGTGGCAAGACTGCTAATGTATGTACAAAGAGAGTGTTTACCTATTAAGTGGGGATTAATTAAATTCTTCAAGAATTAATTGGTTCTCTGCAGTTAGGTGAGACAACCTTTTTAATGATAACAAGCCTTGCACATTTTAGATTTTAAAACCAACTCTACTCTCCAGGCAAAGCAAAAATATTATAATAATAATCACTTCCTTTAATGAAGTTTACTTTATACAGTGCTGGATCAAGACATTTTGTTATTTGATATGGAACAGCAAATGGCATCCCCCCATCAATACATTGTCATCCAAGTCAAGCTACAGCCAACCAAGCTGCCTGAGCCAATAATAAGAAATGAAATAACAATTTCCTCCCCTTTCATGTCAAATGACAGTAACAGTTTTGCTTACCAACTAGGAAATGACCACTAAAAGAGCATTTCATTAACTATTCTTTAGCATTGAACTTTAATGATCTGCAGGGGGAAAGGACCTAAAGTGGGAACCAACTGAAGCAAGGGCAGCCTGATATCCAATAATGCTAGGATAGGTAGAGGGATGTGGAAAGAGAGGAAGACCACATGCTAGATGGATGGACTCTATTAATGAAGTCATGTGTATGAATTTACAGGTCGAAGCAGAGCAGAGAAGGATAGGGAGTCTTGGAATGAGTTTTTCACCTACAGGTTCATCATGAGTCAGGATTGACTTGAAGGGAGTTAACAGTTATGAGCAGAACGTGGTGGTGGGTGAACTGCTGCAGAATTAGGATGCATAGGTAAATAAACTGAGACAATAAGGGGGCAGAATCATACTCTGGCCACAGTTAAGTTGAAACAGGATCAGGATGTGAGTAAGTCATAGGACGTTTTCAGATGGGGCTTTAGGAGGACGCAATCCTACCACCATCTGGCCCCACTCCGGCTCCTTTGGCAAATTTTTCACATGACGTCGCAGCAAGCCCCGCCCCATCCAGCGCCATCCCCGGCGCTATCCTGTGTCAGTCCGGGGCTTGCTGCACGTGTTCATACGACGCCGCAGCAAGCCCCCCCCCCCCGCCCTGCCCCATCCAGCGCCATCCCTGGTGCTGGCCGGCATCATCCCTGGTGTTTGTAATTCCTTTCCTTAAAAGGAATTAGAGTTGCTGCTGCCGGAAGCAATCAGGAGCCATTCCGGCGGCTGCTATTTTCACCGCTGGAATGGCTCTTCATTGCTTCCAGGCAGCTTTAGACCCATGCATTTGAAAATGCCCATAGTTGGATCTGTAAGTGAAGGTAGGTAAGTCAAGAGAGAGGTGGGTTACAATCCAGCAATGCAAAGTGCTCCCCAATTGGAATCAGCAGAACTATAGTCACTGGACATGGAAGGATCCAGCCTTTATCTGTTCCTTTAGGAAAGGCTGAGCACAATCCTACCACATGAATCAACTCAGGGGGGTTGCAGACTGCCAGAAATAGTGCAAATTGAGTCCACTTTAAGGGTTAGGGTTAGGGAATCATGGGAACTGTATTTTATTGCGGCACCAGAGCTCTCTGACAGAGAAGGCTCAATGTCTCAGAAAAAATCCCATGATTCCCTAGCACTAACCCTAACCCTTAAAGTGGACTCAATTTGCACTAATTCTGGCAGTCTGCAACCGCTTGAAGTCTTCAAAAGACCCTTTCCTTGTTGTCCTATGCAAAACTGGAGCAAGAGCTGCTCTTTCATGTTAAAGTAGACTGAGGTGGAGTCTTTCTCCCCTCCCTCTACAGCTAATCCTCTAATCAATTCCTTAGTTTAGCCTGTCCTCCTCTGCTCTGGTCCTGTGAGGTCAGCTCTGGGGTGCTGGAGGAGCACACTTTGGGTTTCTGGTCCATCCTCAGAAGATCTGGTGTGATCCAACACTGCTCAATTGTCCTGAGGAATAAACCAGCAGCCACTGTCTCTCCAAGCTCTTTTCCTCCCTGGCTAAGATTTAGGAGATTTTCTTCTCTGTTGCTTCCCTCTGTGAACTTGTCATCACTGGTGCTCTTCTCTTCCTCTGACCTCTCATCAGCTACCTCCTCTTGTTCAGTATATGTTAGCTTTTCAAATGCCTGCTTACACTCCCCCAGAGTTTTCCTAATGCCAGATGGCTTGTTTAAAAGCATTTTAGTAAGGCTAATAAAAAACAACAACAACCAACCAATTCATTCTTGAACAATAAGCATCAGATTTATTCATAAGGTTAGTAATTCCTATAAAAGGGTCATTACAAACATGCAAACTGCATTATTTCCAGCATTTTTCAGCCAAGGCTAAGGAGTACATAATGCCATAAATCTGCATGAGATGTCAGAGGATAAACATCATCAGAATTATTATTGAAAAAGTCAAAGTGTAGAAGTCATGTACCACAAAATTATCTAACTAAGGGCCATTACAGACTGGCCCAAAGGGCTGGCCTGGGGGTAGAACTGGGGTGGGGCAGCCACACGCCGGCTGTCCCAACCCCACCCCAATGACATCCTGATGCCATGCAGCTGTACGCATGCTGCACAGCATCAGGACGCCCTTCCGCCATAGCTTTTAAACACACTGTGCTGAAAGGGTGCTGAAGAGCCACAGCACCAGCTATTAGGGCGGCCTTTTGTTACCCCTAAAAGGAGCGGCATTTTGCAGCTCTTTTTGGGTTGGCAAAAGGGAGAATCGGGGCCACAGTATGGGGTTGCCACAGCCCTGATCTGCCACGTCCTTGGGCGGTTCTGTGCGGCCCCAAACAGCCGGTCTGCATCGGCCCAAAATTTTATTTTACAGTTGTTTTTTTTGGTTGTGTTGTTAATTTTTCCATAAAAATGATATATGAGATATATGTGCACTAACAAAATAATATCAGTCCCCTAGGATCTTTCCATATGAAGCAAATTTCTGCCATAAAGTTCTTCAAGAAACAAGAGTAATACCTTTGTGTGACAAATGTTTATGGTTATTGAGGAATAGCGATAAAAGACCAATTGTTGGTGAATCAGGAACTG
Organism: Phrynosoma platyrhinos; assembly: GCA_020142125.1. Classification (NCBI taxonomy): domain Eukaryota; kingdom Metazoa; phylum Chordata; class Lepidosauria; order Squamata; family Phrynosomatidae; genus Phrynosoma; species Phrynosoma platyrhinos. The sequence goes on from CM034704.1 coordinate 9,378,100, forward strand.
CCTGGCCCATGATTTCAGTAATCTGAAAGAAAACATCAGATCAAAACTTCATTATATTTGGAGATTTCCACACAGCCAAAGATGGCTGTATGTGCTAGCCTCTCCATAATCATCATTACAAATGCCATATAAACTGGATTTAACATAATTTATACACAGAGGTATAAAGGACTACCAGATTCCTTCTGATCTAATAAATTATTATTATTATTATTATTATTATTATTATTATTATTATTTACCTGTACATGGTTCACATTGGACATGCACAGGTAATAAATTCACATAGAGCTTTAGACCACATTTAGGACCAATTATTCTTTTATATGTAAGTTTTCAGAATTTTCTCCCATGCTTGATTGGCCCTTATGAAATTTCCAAATGAATCATCACATAGTTAGGATTATAACTTGGAAGTGAGATATTTTTCTTTTAAGTTTCTCATCCAGGCTCAATATAAACTCTTCAAATGATGTAGTCACACTACTGAATTAAAGCTGTCATGACTCTAGCTGACAGAATATGTCATGACTTTAGCCTACAGAATCCTGGCATTTTAGGTGCTCTGAAAGACCAGGCTGAATACATCACCAGTGTACAAATCTCAGGATTCTGTAGGATAGTCATTGCAGTTAAAGTTGTATCAAACTGCTTTAATTCTGTAGTGTGGCTACACTCCAAGTAAGACAATTAGCTTCAAACACTGATTGACAGAAAAGCAGTGAAATGAAGTATATAACAGACAGTTATAATGAAGTATATAACAGTCAAGATGCCTTAAGAGGAGTTAGTTGCTCCTTAAATTGTGGGTTTATTTTAATGAGTATTACTGCCACAGAGAGCCAGTGTTCTGTAATGTTTGAGGTGACAACTCTGGTGACCAGGGTTTGAAACCCCACTCAGCCATGGAAACCTACTTGGTGACCTTGGACAAGTCTCCCAGTCTCAGAGGATCACAACAGCAAGCTGCATTTTTTTTAAAAAAAAATCTTATCAAGTAAACTCCATGATAGGCATCATCAAATCAGAAATGATTTGATGGCACACAACAAGACATCATAAAGATCTCTTGTTCTATATATTTTTCCTCCTTCCACTCTTTGAATGAATCAAATTTGTCCGCATTATTTGTCTCTCCTTCCAAAGAAAGCCACAACAACCATATCAGCCCACCTGACATAATAAGCTAGCACGTGGCTTTGTGAAATATTTCCTGCAATCCTAATTCTGCTTTTTCTAAGGCTTTCCTGTCTTATTGACTCTGGCAGAAAGAGAAACCACTAGCTATTTTGAGAAATACAATATTTTACATATCTGCTCTTGCTCTCATTTTTACATTGGAGAAAGAATCAGTCATCCTCTAATAAATTCTAACAATCTAAATCAATTAACTCATTAAAATGTAGGATTAAGTTCTGCATTAATCTAGAAAACTATGGAGTTCAGCTTTATTAGCAAGAAATCTAACTAACTGATAAATTAATGAACCAATTAATGGATATTTCCAAACTTTCGGTCTTTAATTTTAATTTAAGTGCTTTGCATATATGTTTATGTATATGAATTATACACAATTGTGCTACCATTTAGAAATGGCTACATGTCACTAGAATATCCAGTTCATCCATTTGGAGGCCTACAAATCCAGCAGCACTGGTTCTCCACACCTTTGTGATTGCAGAAGTTCTGTTTATTACTCTTCTACAGGCACAGCTTTCCTTTTTCTACCTTCCCTACATGTGAACAAGGACTTGCAGTTTTTCAGATGCCATAAAAGGAAAGACATATCTTTTGTAAATCTTTCCCAATATGCTATACAGTGGGCCCTTGGCAAACCTGTGGCATGTGTGCCCTTTTGGCATGAAAAGCTGTCCCTGAGGGAATGCGGCAGCAACAGCAAATAGGAGTGGAAGGTGGGACAGGTGGAGGTGCGCTTGGGCTGGCTCCTTGTAGCAACTCAGTTTGCCTCAGGAGAACCAGGCCATGGCAAGGATTCTGGGAACTGTAGTTTTGTGAACTGTGATAATCCATGGGGTTTTCTTGGCAAGATTTCTTCAGAGGAAGTTTGTCATTGTCTTCCTCTGAGACTGAGAGAGTGTAACATGTCCAAGGTCTCTCAGTGGATTTCATGGCTGAGCCAGGATTTGAACCCTGGTCTCCAGAGTCACATGCTCAAACCACTGTTTTTTTGTTCTTGTTATTGTGCTGTGCATTCTGTGCTTTATTATGCTTGTTGTTGTTGTGTGCCTCAAAGTTACTTCCAACTTATGGTCCCAGAGCATCCTCTCTTATGAGTGCTGGTTCCTGGCAACCCTAAGATATAACTATCATGGGGCAAGCTTCATCAGAGAGGGATTTCCATTGCCATCATCTGAGGCTGAGAAAGCATGACTTGTGTGTGTGGTGCTTTCAAGACATTTCCGACTTACGGCAACCCTAAAGTGAAACTATCATGTAGTATTCCTGGCCAATTTCTTTGGGGGGTGCTATTGCTAGCCTGAGGCTGAGTGTGCCTTGGGTATTTTCCCTTGAAGCCCCATCCCTGGAAGGTGGAAGTCCCACCCCCGAAGTCTCACCCGGGGAAGATGGAAGTCCCACTCCTGAAAGTCCTGCCCCCTCCTAGAAGTCTTGACTCCCAAAATTTCCCTCCCCCTAGAGGCTCTCCCCCAGCACCTGGTGACACAGGAATGCCACTGAGTTTGGGCACTTCGTCTCTAAAAGGTTTGCTATCATTGTGCTAGGGTTTGGTTCCAAGACCCCGCACACTTACCAAAATCTGTGAATGTTCAAGTCCCCTTAAATACAATGGCATAGTAAAATGGTGTCCCTTAAATAAAATGGCAAAATCAAGGTTTTCTTTTGTGAATTTATATTTTAGAAAATATTTTCAAGCCATGGATGCTTGAATTCATGGGTAAGGAATCCATGACTGATATACTCATTTATAAGTCTAGAAATTTTAATCAAAAAAATGGCCCCAGAAACCTGGGTCAACTTAGGGGGGAAGCAGACTGGCGGCACGGGACCACCCTGGGAAGGTGCGCCACAGGATCGAGGCATCCCCACGCCTCTATCCTGTGGCGCTCCTTCCCTGTCCCTGAAAGGAACGCTAAAATAGCACTCCTTTCACAAGTCAGCGAAAGTGTGCCTCAAAAGTGTGAGGCAAACTTTCGCTGACTTTTCCGCCACAGCGTGTTAGGACGCTGTGGCAGGAGGTTGCCCCCCGGAGCGCTGGCCATGCGGAGGGCCGGCGGCTCCGAGGGCAACCTCGGGAGGAGGAAGGGGCACCGAGCGTGCGGCTGCCCCTCCTCTTCCCTGCCTCGAGGACAGCTTAATAAGCCGTCTGCTGAGGCCTTTATCCATGGATCAACATAAGTACTCTACTTTAACTCTTATCAAAAGAAAGGAACCATCCCCTTCTCTGATTAGAGTGGCAAAAAGCAAGAGCTTAGTCCATCCTGAAATCACCTAAAAGAAACAGCAGCCTAGGGTGAACAAAACCAGTTATGCCTGCCAGAATTTTGCAATATCATTTTCCTTTGCTTTGTCCTTTACAACCTTTGTCACCTGTGCCTATGTTTTACCCTTGACTTACCCATGGTTCATATCAAAATCCATATTTTTGGCCTAAAATCTGCCCTTGATTGTTGCAACCTGTACCAAATTGTACCTGTTTTCACCACTTTGTTGTAGAATAAAACTGGTTACCAAATATTTTTTCATCCTTTATCTAGCCAAGAAGACAACAAGTCTTTGTAGTAAGTCCTCTTTTTATGAAAGGTACAGTAATAAAATATCTTTAAAAGACAATAACTTAACACAGGATCACAACGGAACAGAGAGTATGAGACAGACAAACAACTTGAACCATCTTCTGTTGTATCATTTTGCTTATGCTGCAAGAGTGTTACAAAAACAGCAGTCATGGTTTGGCTATCGGCTTTGCTGCACTAAGTCACAATGGAATCTTTGTTCAGCTCTACATGGTGCCATTTGAACATCATGATTCATTAAACTGGGGGCTGCTTCCTGTAAGGATCTTTTTTTTCCTCCATACTTTTTAAGGCAAAGTGTTGCAGGAAAGAAAAACTGCCCTATTGAAAAATTAAAATAGACTGTTGGGGAAAAGGAAGATGTGTATAAATTAACACAACCTCTCGAGCATGAATTATGACAATCGAGCCAAACTATATGTCTTCTCTGTGTTAGGTACAATGTATAATGATAGAGGGGGAAATAATTTAGAGAGGACAATTATCATAAATGAGAATCATTTAAACATTCCCTGTTGGAAATGAAGGATATAATTTCATGCTATGAAATCAAACATATCAAGGGAAGATGCTTTTGGATGATGGTGATGGCCTTTCAATTACATCTTTACAGAAATGGTTTCTCAAAATTCCCTACCCTATTAGTGGTTTTGAGGAATATTTGTATTTTGCAGAATTTAAAAAAATAAACACAAAAAAGCTCTGCCTCACTGGATTAGACCAAATTTGTTTGTTTAAAGTCACGCCAGTATAGTCAATACTGAGGGTTGTTGGTAGGTGCAGTCCCACCTGTCCCACAATACCTGACTTAAACAGGACCTGCTCAGTGACTGCCCCCAGGCTCTAGAACTCACTTCCCAGAGATGTTAGACTGGCACACCCCTACTCTTGCTCCATAAGCAGGTGAAGACCTTCTGTTTCTATAGAACTTCGAGGACTGAATGTTTAGGTGAGATAGGCCTTCTAAAATGTGCTGAATTTGTTATTTATTATTTTCATTGTGCTGTGTTGCTGGTTTATGCTTTTAACAAGTTTTACACTCTTATATAGTTTAATCACTGTTTAACTTTTGTATTTTGTGGACATTTAGCTGTTTTTAAAACTGTTGTAAGCCACCTTGAATCCAAATTGTGAAAATGATGAGAAATTAATAATTAATTAGGCAACAATAACAACTCTACTCTTAAGTTAAAAAAGCTTCCAAGGCTGCTTAGAAATAATTAATTTGACAGTTTTCAGCCCTTAAGATAAATAAGACATAAAACAAAGAAAAGATGATGATAACATGGGAGGGGATTACATCCAATATATGCTAGATGCTCTTCTCCCTCTCTAAGGCCAGAACACTGGCAGTTGGAATATGGAGGCTCTCACCAGCCACTGGCCAAGGCATGACAAAGCTTGTGGTGGATCCCTTCTCCAGGCTGTGCCCCCTTTCCCCTCAAGATCCCTCCCTGGATAAGGTACATGGGCCTCAAGGTGATCCCTACATGGACCAGTGGCTGTGTTATTCAGTGGTTCACTGTGATAAGCAGGAGCAGCCTCTCTTGCAAAATTTAAGAAGAACAGCCAGGTGCAGTTGTAAAAAAGAGTGAACAAGAAGTGTATTAATACACATTTAGATCAAACATTAACTCCTGAAGGATTTAATCATCCACAGTTCCCTGAAATCCTATTCATTTCCCCCTCTGATTGTCCTATCTCTACTATAGCTTTTCCCAGTTTCTATGCCATGTTTTCCCTAACTTCTTTCCAAGCTCATTTCAAAGTGCTGGCTTAAAGTCCTATATGGCTTGGGTCCAGGTTATTTGAAGGACTATGGGGCATAGGAAACTGGCAATTTGAGCTGGCTTCCTGGTGGCGTGCGAACTAGCAACTGCATGCCACATGCCCCAACTCCATGTTCAATCTGGCATCAGAAGAGCAGAAGAGCTGTGGCAGCAGTGAAAACAGCACCTTTTTTTCTGGCACAAAAAAGAGCAGCATTTTGCTACTTCTTTTTGGGCTGGAAAATGCCAGATTGGGGCTGCAACATGTGGTTGCCATGGCCCTGATCTGGTGCTCAAAGGGACAGCATTAAGCTGCCCCTTTACAGCCGTCTGTGTTGCCCCATGTCTCCCTTTATGAGATCATTAGAGCCCTAAAATCATCAGGAGAGGACCTTCTCTCTGTCCCACCCCCTTTATACCCTGTTTGGTGGGAATGAGGGAGAGGGTCTTCTCAGTGCCTGCTCCCAAGCTCTGGAACTCTCTTCCTAGAAGCCCAGGATGGCCCCATTCCTGCTGTCTTTTCCATGGTAGGTAAAAACATTCTTGTGCCATCAGGCCCTTTGAAACTGACAAGGGCTGGGCTTTTAAATTCTGTGTAATTCAGATGTTAAGGTTTATACAGAATTTGAAAAACATTTTAATTTTAATGTGTAATGTTTTTAACTTTTTAAAATTGTTTACCTTTTTTTAAAAAAAACTTTGTATCTACAAATGTTTTCTATATTGATTTTGAACTTATACTATTTTACATTTGCTGTTAGCTGCTTTGAGTGCCTGTATTGGGAGAAAGGCAGGATCATCATCATCATCATTATAATTTCTCTGCAATCCTTTTCCTATCTCTATGCTGCCATTCCCCTATGTCTTTTGTCAGAAATAAGCCTCACTTTTGTATCCCTTCTCTCTTACAGCATACCTCTCTCAGTATTCCTTGAACAGGATGGCACCAACCAGGCTTGCCCAGCTCTTCCCCTTACAGAGGATGCTCTTCTCTAATGCTGAGGCCAGACCAATGCAGGTGTTGTGGGATAGGTGGCACTGTACCAACCACCAACCCTCAGTATTGGCCATATTGGTTAAGATTCATAAAAAGTTGCAGTCCAGCATTTGAGATACCACAGTTGCTCACTTCAGATTTAATGAAACACCCTGCTTTCCACAATGATGGATGTGGGATGATGTGGAAATCAGAAGCAACAGATTTATGATCAATGCATTTAGAATTAGGTTGCCAGATCTGGAACATTCTAGGCCCTGAAATGTCAGGACCAAAAGCTGAACCTAATGATTGTCTTCATGGACCCAGGCAATATCATTGCATATAAAACATAAGCATTAACTACAGTTGCTCAGAGCATGTCATCCAATTGCATTCACAGACTAATCAGTCTGGATTGAATGGGGGCAGAGAGATACCCTTTGTAGCTGCACTGAAATAGGGTCAGGAACAACTAGGTGTTTAGAATTGCCCCTCTTTAAGTTGTTCTAGTTGAAAACTCTGTTTCCTACAGCAGCTCTAGGACAGACAGAATGTTTTCTGTACTCCAATGTCTTTAAGAGGTTATGGTTTGGGATTTGGGGAAGGCTTAACATTTTTGGCAAACCAATTATTCTTCTTTCATCTTTTTTATTTACTAACCATTTTGTTCTAGCAAAAGCTAGTACATTTCTATACCACTTATTGATGTACTAAGTGGTTTACAAAGTGTAAGCTAATTCTAGGAGTTAGAATCTGAATACAGTTGCCCCTCCATTCTCACAGACTTGAAGTTCGCGGTTTTGCATATTCACAGAGGGATGACCTCTGTTAATATCAATGGGAAATGCCCCCACAGGGGTGTTCCCTATTAAAACCTATAGGGATTGAATATTGGTGAATCTCCATTTTCGCAGGGGGAGGGGGGGTCTAGAACAGATCCCCATGAAAACGGAGGGCCGACTGTACACTAATGGCAAACATTTCTGGTGGCAATCTTTTTTCCTTTCGCCTTTGAGCAGCAGCTTCCAAACTGCATTTGTGCAGCTTTTGCTGGACTGGTGATCTTTAATATCTCTGCAAAGCATCTAGATGGTTTTGGTCTCAATGGGGTCTAAGCTTGTTCTTTTTGTTGCTTCCTAACAGCTCTCCCAATTCTTTCAGCTCACTAGTTTGTGCTTATTTGTTTCTAAAATAACAAATGTGTTCATTAAAATAACACCATTGTGTGAAGAGCTGGCTGTGAGTTCTAGTATCCTGAAAGTCTTTGACTTCTTTGCCTATGGTTTTATGTGTTTGTGTGTGTGTACCTATACATAGGTGTAGATATACATATAAATATATACATTGATGTATCATTCCTACCACACTTCCTTCTAACTATGTGAACTCAAGAAAGGAAATTGTATTCCAGCTTCAACCATTTAGGTAGGGTAGGAAATCTGGGAGCAGAACTGGAAAAGTTAATAAAACAGGAAAAGCACAGAGCAGAAATCATGTGGTACCATATCCAGCAGATCCTGAATCAGTAATTTTCAAGGTAGCTCAGAATTTCCCTGCATTAACCACTAACATCTGGCAATTTATGGTACTGGCTAGGAGGTGGCCAGGCAGAGAGAGTCTGCAAACAGCTACTCCAAAGCATCAGTAGGGTACAACTCCCTCTTTTTGTGTGTATTTCAAGGCATTGTTCTCAACTTGAGATCAATTTATCCTAATGCCCAGAGAGATAAGCCAGAAGCCAGACCCTCACATATGGCAACTCTAAGCAGAACTGATATGGAACTGATGCACATGTATCTTTGTACCAGTTTACCAAACTGAATACAGCCCATAACCTATCTAATGTTGCCTGCTAGGTGGTTGATCTGGCTTCACAAGAAGCCAACAAAAGTTAAGGTTTACTGAACAGGCTTCGACTTGGTGCCCCATCAAGCAGGTCTGCCCCCCACCCCCTCTTTTTGCAAAAAGATTCTTCCCCAGTAATCAGATCAGGGGCCAGACAACCTACCACTGCTGAAAACATTGAAAACAAACCTCTATTGTGAGCTAGGAGGATTAATTTTTATTCAGGTACATGAAATTCAGAATGGTGCCACAGGGCAGTCATAATCAGTTATTGTTTCCTTGCAAGCTTATGCTATTAATTTTTTTCTTTTTAATGAACTGTCCATCCTGCTTTAGCTGAGGGAAAATCTATGGAGCTGCAGTATGAATAGTTTGTGACAGAGTTTAATTGAAATGTTGGCATTACAAGAATGGGGACTGTGAGAGGAATACTTAAAATGGAGTTTTTAAGAAGCCATTTTGTATGGCCAAAGCACACAGACTGGTTCTGTGTGACTCTTTCTCTGATTGCTGTGTTCAAATTTGCAAGATCAGCAACTTTGGATGTTATGGCTCAGTTAGGCTCCTCAAATGGGAGGCCAGAAGAAGTTATAGTTTTCTGTACTCCCTAGCTTCAAAGTAGAATAAGAGATGTCTGCATTTTGGAATGTAAGACAAGTGTCAGTATGACCATCAGACTGGTAGAAGATGATAGATACAGAGAGGCACCTAATGGGTGATAGTTGTACAGATGGAAGTGTCGGACCAAGAGCAAAGCAAGGATAGTGTGGCAACAGGATGGAGACATCAAAGAAAGGATATCAAGGTACCCCAAGTAATTAGTCAAGGTGTGGATGAGAGATGCTGAATAAATTTGATACACATGACAAGTAGAAATATAATATGTAATCATAATAGGAGGGATTGAAATTATATCTTTTAACCAATAATAAGTCTGAATAACCACTGACTGTATAAATATAGCAGCTTTGCAAGAAGATGGGGTCCCTCTATTCTTGAGACACCCTTGCGCACAAGTATACTTGGCTTTGGAAATAAAACTACTTACTGATCAAGAAAACTCATCTCTTTTCCCTTTCTGTTGGGTCCTAAAGCTACCATCCCAAGCTGGGATGACAAGACTGGAAAAAGAAGCAGTCAAGAGAAAAATGGAGAAATCCTACTTCACACATACATTCTTATAGATTTTCCAAATTCCAAAGAGCCCTTCATGGTTACTGTTTCAGATTCAGAGGTATTCTGTGGTTTTACTAAGGACCTTATCCCACGGGGCCAAAAGCAGCAAGAATCCACTAAGAATCAGGCGCTATAGCGCTATAGTTTTCCGGGTGATCACACGACATCGCTCAGAATCGGCTAAGAATCAGGCGCTATAGCGCTATAGTTTTCCGGGTGATCACACGATGTCGCTCAGAATCCGCTAAGAATCAGGCGCTATAGCGCTATAGTTTTCCGGGTGATCACACGACGTCGCTCAGAATCCAACAAGAAACCGCTCGGAATGCAGCATCATTCGGGTTCTTTTGAATGTCGGTTTCAGTGGGCATTGCAATAGCGCTAGCTTATCCATAGCGCTATTATAGTGCTATCGCCATATTTATACTAGCACTATAGTACTGCAATGATGCTCATATCGCTTTCTTGCCACTTTTGAGAGCAGCGTGGGATAAGGTCCTAAGAAGAGACAGAGCCTTAGAAACTAACATAAGCTGGTCATTTTAGTATAAAATACATTTCAGCTTCTAACTCTATCTATCTATCTATCTATCTATCTATCTATCTATCTATCTATCTATCTATATCATGTTTAGTAATCTTAAAAACACCAGACAAATTTAAACAAAATACAAAGAGATAAAGAGAGAGAGAACATAAACCTAAAAAAATTGACAACCATGCAAAAACTACAGATAATTCCCTCAATATAACTTCCCCTATCATGAAGTTGATTTTAGATGTTCTTTTGAATTACATCTCATTGTTACTTCTCTTTCAATGTTCTACTTCCTTATCTGTTCAGTGCTTTCTGTTATTTATACACACAATTATTATTACTTTCTCAATAACTCATATATATCTTGATATCAATATTACTATGTTAAACCACATATTTATTAGTCTCAATAGATTTTTTCATTGTCCTTAATATATCTCAAGCCTATATATATATATATATATATATATATATATATATATATATATATATCTTAGCATTCTTGAAAGTTTATAGTAGATGTTTTACCCATTTCTTTTTCCAGAATTCAATTACTTTCAACCAACTCTTTTAAAGCTAGTTTTTTTATTTTATCTTTAATTAGTATTGTCCACTTGTCCATTTTTATGAATACAGCAGCAAGATCCATAAGTTTTAGCAGCTAGTCATTTGTGCAGCTGTGACCATATAAATTATAATTTTCTCATGTTGCTTTTTGTTTTGGCATTCTACCATGTTCAACAAAAAGGTTCCTGCTTTAGGTGGAATCTTAATTTTTAAACTTTCCTCTATTATTTTATTAATTTGAGTCCAGAATTATTATTATTTCACTTTTTCACAGTACCGCCATATGTGAAAAAAGTTCCCTCCTACTTTCAACAATCATTTTCATCAGTCTTGTTTATGTTTACCAATTTCTGCAGTGTTACATACCATTTGTAGAACATTTTGCAAAAGTTTTCTTTTAGATTGTTACATAATATGTATATTAAATTCTTATTTCACATTTTTCCCATTCTTCCAATTCTATATTCTGTGCACAGGTAAGTATGGATTCTTCCATTGTTTCTCCCTCCATCTCTAATTTTAATATCCTTTGATAAATATTAGAAATTAAGTGATCTTTAGAAATTTTAGAAATTAAGTGATCTTTGCAAATTTTGTTATACTTGTTTAAACTGAGTGGAAATTCTCCCTTAACTGCACTCACCAAATTTAACATATATAACTATTTTCTCTGTGGTGAGGGCCATCTTGTACATTTCTGTCATGAACACAGGAAGCGATATTTCACTTCAGCTATTGATCCATCTACCTTAGTATCATTAACTCTAGCTTCAGCCTTCCAACATTTCAGACAGGTTTCCTACCACGACCTGGTAAAAAAATAACTAGGCCTGAACTTAATTAGCTTCTGAAGCCAGAGAAGATCAGGTATAATGGTATAGTGCCATATGGGTGTTGAGATAACTATAATGCTATACAAATGTTTGTTGTTTTAAATTCATTATCTATAAATGATGTGGCATCTAGAACATTTCTTTACATATTCAGATGTTTCTTAGATACTAGAATCTAATGAACAAATAGGAAGACTGACTGTGATCCTCGTCCTTTGCATCTTAATTTATACTGATCACATTTTTTATTTCTGTAATATCAGTTGTTAAACCCTTATTTATATGCACAGAAGCACATAGTTAGGATCACTAATATTTCTGATTAGAAATTCTAGACAAGCCTAAAAAATAGTCTAAATAATTAGTAATTTAATAGAGGAATATTAAGACTAATCTAGAGAAATCAGGAAAGCTGCTTTCAACACTTATGCACACATTATATTTTCATGACATTTACCACTGAATATTTGCCATTTTTCTCCCACCTTATGAGAGAAGTAAGTATTTGCTATTTCTAAACTCCCCACTCCCTTCGGAGACTCTCATTTAACCTATGGTGAACCAGCTTTGGATCTGAGTTAAACACATCAATGTGTAAAATAACTGAGCCCAAGATCTTGCTTTGGTGGACATAGCTATTATTGATACTTCCATTAATACTATCCTCAAAAACCTACCTTACAAGCCAGGAAGTGCCCAACGTGAAGATTTTCAAAGTGCTGCAAATTTAGACACTGGTACGTGGCAATTTCAGTGCTTTTCTAGTCATGGGGAACATTGATGGGCAGCAGGAAAGACCCCTCAGAGTCCTCCTGCAGCTGACTATTTCCATGCACTCTGTGACCATGGAAGCACTGCAGTCATTATTCCCCATTGCCTTAATCTGCAGCACCTTGGAAGCTCTTACGTTGTGTCATTAATGACTGTAATTGTGACCTCCAAAAATTGGGAGATCCTAAGTCCATCTGATGATCTCATAAATATTGAACAGGATGGCAGTGAATGGATACTGAAGATCAAGAAACAGCTGGAATGGACAATTTGTCTATCTTGATTAAAAAAAAAATCAGGACAACTTTTTGAAAGCCTGGGAACCATTTACAGTCCTCCCTCCACATTTGCAAATTTGACTTTTGTGGATTTGATTATTCATGGATTTGTTTGATATGTTTTCACTAGAAATTTCTAGGTCCTCCAGCATGATTCTGACAGAGGTTGACCATAGAGTCACAATCTGATGCTGCCCCAAAGCCAGCACAAAGGGGCGGTCTGTTCTGCCCCCCACCCCATATGTCAAGGACAGACTTTAGGCCAGAATTTTGATATGACCTGTGGATAAGCTGAGGGTAAAAATTAAGGGCATGAAACAAAGGATGTAAAAGAGGAAGCAAATGAAAATGATGCTGAAGAACTTACAAAATTCCAACAGGCATAAGTGTTTGTGCACAAATTAAAGGCTGGATGGATGAAGAAGGAACTAAGATAGATGTGCTGGTGGTGGGAGCTGACCTGGCAAATGTGGGGCTAAAAAAATACATCATTGTCAAAGAGGTTAAAAAGGCAAAGCAAATAGTAACTATGAGCCAGAGCAGATGGCAAGGAAAAAGTGGCTCCATCCTGTGTTATCTGAGAGCAGGTTGAAACCCCGCTATCAGCACCACCCACACCGAAAGTGGCCGTGAAGTATCAAGCCATGTCATGTGATTATTTTTTGCTACCTGCCCACAATGCATGTGCACCATCACACAACCAGCAACCTCCAGTTACTTTCCTTTTCTGCCCACATGCCATTCAATTGGACACTCACCCATATGATTGGCCACACAGTAGCAGATGCAATGCATCACCTGTACAGTGCATCAGCGTGCCCAGTCACAAAGCACAATCATGGAAGCCCTACATATATTGCCACTTCACCCACCTTCACTCCATCCCCCTTGTTCAAACTGTCTGGTTTGTGTATGTTGTAATTATCTCCATTACATTATTGGCCATTGTGTTTTTGTTTTGTCACAGTCCCACACTAGTGCTGGACCATTTATATGGCAGTGCAAAGATGCATATTTTCTGCCCTGAGCTGGATTATCTCATCTTCCTTTTGCTCTGGTTTTTAGCCCCAGAGTGCAGCCTTATTTTGCTTTCCACCCACTTTTACTTTGTGCACTGTCTAAATGCTCCACCTTCAAAGTAGCTGCAATCAGCTTTATTTTACCCATCTGTTTCACCCCTACATTAGAAATGGTTATAGACTTTAAGTTTAATGTGATAACTTTGCCTGATTTTAACCCAGTAAAGCTGACAACATACATAAATCAGCAGTAGCAGAACACATTATAAACCATCCTGGGCATAAAATG
>CM034704.1:9403662-9418132 GCA_020142125.1 Phrynosoma platyrhinos
CCCCCCCCCCCCAGTTGCAGCACAAAAGCACTAGTGGGAACTACATGGAAGTACATCCCATTGCTTTCATAGTGGGAACTACACATCAACCTCGATCGATTCCATGACCCAGCGTCAATACAATTTGCAAACTACTATAAATGTAAATGGGAATGAGCCCTAAGATTCTTCTCATCACAGTTTCCCAATATTCAAAAGACATGGTTTTGACTGTTTTTGAATATCTCCATCCTTAATAAAAGGCAAGAACAACATATTGCCAGAACTGAAAGTAAACCAAATATCCTACCATGTCATTTATATACACTGGAGTGGGGGATCAATAAGTGTCTGTAATAATACTACAAGCCATTCAAAATGAACACCAACTTTGCAGCAGCTGATGTTCATTTTGAATGGCTTGTAGCATTATACCTGGGAGCTGCTCTTAATGGGACATTGAGTGTGTAAGAAAAAAAAATACTCAATGTTTTTCATAACTCATGTTATACTGCTTTTTAGCTAGTTGGTTTTAATTGTTCTTTTAAATTTTATTGTAATGTTTTTCAATGGTTTTATTTGTGAGCTACCTTGGATTTCTTTCTGATAGATAGGTGTTAGAGAAATAAAATAAAATAAAATAAAATGGCAGCTTTGTGTTTAAACCAGATCCTTAATTGCTATGCCTAGCCTTATCCCCTAGCAAGATAGTGCCGGATGTGGTCATGGATCCCCAGCATGGTTTTACTGCTCTGAAAGTTTAAATGAGATGTAAAAAGTATCTGGAAATCTAGACTAGTCTTGTTAAATAAGGATCACTGCAGTATGTGGTTTGTTGTTTACATTAAGTGTGTATGACTCTGTGTGTATGTCCTATTAAGACTCTTTCAAACTTTAGACTTCACTTTCAAGTTTTAATTTCATATATGACTTTTATTTTCCTCTTATTTCAGCAAGTATTATGTAAGAGTATGGCAGAGTGAATGAATGGGCTCAAAACCACTAATCTTTTCTATGAGGTCACCACCATCAGGCTGCTCCCCTTTCCCCTTTATAAAGCTGCATCTGAGACAGAGAAAGGACACAGCCACTTTACCAGTTCTGCTGAGAGACCCAACTTGTTGGCTTCTCTTCTCCTTGTTTGCTCTTTTCCTATCTACCCTCATTATCTCTTTGCTGTTTATACTGAATCATTTAGCAGAAATGTTTTATTATTGATCTTCCTTAGCCCCTCTGAAGCTTAAAAAATACCTTCAGATAGAAAATGAGAGAGAGAGAAAGAGAAGAAATCTTAGTTTTGCTTTGCAAAACACCTAGTTGAGTTCTGGAAAATGCAAAAGCTTTAGGGAGTTATCCAACATTTGAGCTCTTAACCTGCCAAGAGGTCCAGCACATTAGAAATCACCTTTACATTTTAGAGTATCTCCAGAGCATTTTCATTCCCTACTGACATGGAACCAAATTGTTCCATAATTTTATAATGGATGCCCATGTCAGCTGGTCACTGTAAGACTTTTGTATCTTATAATTAATGCCTGTGTTTGTTTTTCCTTACTTCCCTATTAGTTTTTTTCCCCTTTTTTTATTGTGTCATTGATAGAAGCCTGATAATATGTTTCTGTTCCTCACATATTGACATTTCAAGGCTGTGATCATACTTCATTATCATCCCAGCTGACTAAAATGGATTCTTTCTAATGCCACAAGGAAAGAAAGAAAATATATAATCAAAATGAATGGATCTGTATGTACAGCTTTCAGTGATGGGGTGAAAACTTCGCAACAGTTTATGCTACTTTTTCATTGTTACTGATAGATATGATCTTGGAATCATTCTAGTGAACACAGAAATAAGCACCTCTGTTTGGCATGAAGTTAGATAGCATTGCTGGGGGAGAAATTCAGTTGGTCATCTTAACCAATTAAATCTGAATTTCCTGGGCCAGTGCACAAATAAGAATGAAATTCTCCAGTAACATTTCAAATTTTTAGAGTTTTGCAAGGTAGTTCTCTGATTCACCCCCCCCAAAAAAAAACAACCTGGGTACAGAATTGGTACATTGTGGGTAATGACACTGAAAAATCATGTATTAAGGGAAACAGTTTGCAAACAACCAAAGAAATGGACACACTACCTGTTCTGCATACACACTTTGCAACACTAATATGTCATCTAGTTGAGGAGAATGGAATACATTAAACTTCATTTCCCATAATTCCTAGCAACTGGCCATAAATACTAGAACTGGTGGGAGTTGTAAAGCAAGAATCATAGAGTCCATAAGTGCCATCCAGTCCAACTCCTGCCATGCACAAATACACAATCCAAGCACACCTGACAAATGGCCATCCAACCTCACTTTAAAAATCTTCCAAGAAGAAGACTCCACCATTCTCTGAAGCATTGGTATGTATTCAAATGGCTTACCTTGGTTCAGTTATTTGGTTACCTTGATCCAGTTATCTATTTTCAGCCACCAAATATGCCCATTGTCCCTGAAATGATTTTGCTGTCTTTCAAATCTCTAAATTAAAAGGATGCCCATTGGTTAAAGCATCAAATCATGTTCAAACACTTGACAGTATAATTTATCTAAACTGGCAAATGAATGTCACACACACTCTCCTGTGAAGATAGCTAGCTAGATTTTTTCTCCCAAAGGGACATCACAATGCACAGGCCATTTAGCTGACAGAAATAAGATTATCAACACTCAAGGACATTCTGAACAAAAATGATGTAGCTGTGAAGCAGAGCATTGCTGTCCTGACTATAAAACAATATGAATGAGTCAGCTAAGCAGTAAGTCATGATATCTAAGGCTTGTGCACTGCATTATGAGCATCACAATTCAGGTAGGAATTTTAATGCTGCTAAGGAGATCAATACTGGCATGATATCTGTTATAGTCCATGTAGAAAAGGTTGGACATGTCTAAAAGTGGATATTTTTAGGTTTCAAGAGAATGCATATTCAATGAGGGAATATCATGAATCTGCAGAGTAAAAATAAAGACCAGTCAGCACAATGGAGAAGAGAACAGCTGCAAGATAGCACAATTTTCCATTCATTTCTCATGGCTGTAATGTCTTTCAATTGCTAAGTTGGAATCATTGTGGCTAAGCTGTCTTTCAATGTGGCTACTTCACCATACTGGGTGAAATCCTGTCAGGACATACTCAGAAGTAATCGCAAAGCATGCCTTCATATGTACCATATGTACTCCATATGATACTCAACACCTCCACCTGCAATGATCCCCTCCCTACACTATCTACCTATCTTCAGGCTGAACACCTGCATCATTTAATGGCAAGGGTAGACAAGCAACAGTCACCTTTATTACTGCAGTTGGCAGCAGGAAGTGACTGGAATCCTCTGGGGGGGGAGGGGATAGTGAAGAACCAGGAAGTTGACATCAACTTTTTTGCATCCAGCTGCAAGAACATAGCTAGCTTCTGCCTGGCTGTCCCCATCCTTCTGATACAGTAAATAGCTGGAGGACACCCAACCAGAAGACCAATAGATTGAAGAGAGGACATGCCTGGTCTTATGTTTGGCCAATGAGATGCAGGATTTCAGCCACTGAATGATATTAAGTCTCCTCAAAGATTTGTTAGTCAAGTTCAGCTTCTTCATATATATATTTTTTTCCAATTCATTTTGCCTTGCAACATCATTTGTAATAATCTATATTTTTCAATCTCATTAACTGACTGAGATATTCAAGGTTTCTGGGAATGTGAACATTTTATCCCTTAGCTATTTGATAACTTTAAAGGAGTAAAACTGTTGTGCACCATTTTGTCATTTATGTCCAATTACTATTGTGTCTATCTTTACCACTACCATGACATCTTGAATTCTCATCTTAACCACTCAGGATGCACAATTTTCCTGGGCCCTTGGAAGGCACTATATTAAGCTGCTCAAATATTAAGGACATTCATCAAAATAGATAGATACATGGATGGATAGATAGATAGATAGATATTAGCTAGGAAGTTGCTAGCATGTATTGTAAGCAATCAGTACTTGAATCTGCCACCAACATCCCCTCTAGGTCCAACCAATGAAATTAAATGGAATGAAACAAAATATTTGTCCAGTGAGATTGAATGAGACGTTGGGAGGAGATGGAGTGCAGGTTGAGTACACATGCAGTTTTGTCAGCTGAGACAAAGTTTTGGAATAGCCAGCCAGCCAAAGAAGAGGAGGCTGGTAATAGTTTACATAGCACTCCGAGAGGAGTATGGTAATAATTATATATGAATCCTTGCCAACCTGGATGAGGGAGCTTGTGAAAGTTCAGAAAAAAGTTAGTAAAGGATACAAATGAAACAAAGAGAAGTAGGAATGAGAACCAGACTCATAATGTATTTAAAGAAAACCACTGAAATAAAAACATTTACATGTTGATGCAGTGCCTGAGCTTATTTTGCCAGGGGACTTAATGAGTCCCAGCCATATACCTATAAAAATACAAGTACACACATACTTTGGTATTCATATTTCCCTTGAGACAATAAACTAGTGAGTTCTTAGAATGAATTAAGGTGGGATAGAGCCTCCAGAGTAAGAAATGAAAGATACTGGGTTCTGTCACACCATGATTTGTAATTCTTAAACATAAAAAAAAAACCTATAACAAATGCATACTATCCATGATCTATTATAAATTTATCCCATTATTCAACACCTTCATGTTGTGTGTTTCTGGATTTTTAGGTTCTCTTCAGTTTTCACCAAATGGCACAACCAGGCTGCAGTACTCAGCCAACCTGAACCAGGAAATGCACTACCATGTAACATGAATAAACCTGATCTGGAGTGGGTCTACACTGGCTAAAATACTCCAGACTGGTCCCAACGTATTCTTCTCCCAAAGTTGTCCTTAATTCTCCCATTATCTGCACATTTTGGAGCAATGCAAAGCAGCTGTCTACACAGCATGCCACTGTGCTTCCTCCTGCCAGCAGGAATGGTACTGATTATTGCCTCTAAAGTCAGAAACAAGGTATGAATCCATGGCTGGGTACCACATTGTGACCTCAGTGGGAGCAACCCATGTCAGTGGCAATGGTGGTGGGCAGCACAGCAGCCTGGGAAGATCCAGAGCAAATAGTGACTTTTTAAAATTTGATTTAACACAGAGATTCACTGCCCTTCCTATGTGAAGACTGTAGTGGAATTGGGCCTTTGGCCCAACATTGTGAAGACAAGACAATGTGAAGGTCGGCCGGGGGGTGGGGGGGCGGTTCATTTTGCCTGTGTAGACATGTCCTGAGACATGTAATGACATAATGCAATTATGTTCAGGCTTCAGCCAGCCATCCACTCTCTTTTCCAGGACACTCCATTCTATTTCCCTTCTATCCTGATTACCCATTCCCTGTCACAATATTGACTGACCATGCATTTTCTCCCTAGAGCTGTTTGGATTTTGTATCCTCTTCTTAGGGTCCCTACATAGGGGTCAAAATCCAGTTCTTGATTCCACTATTAGTTTGCTGTGATTTACTGTGCCTTAAAATTTTAGGGATCCAAATCCTTACATTGCATTAACACACATAACATTAGGTTCTCTTCTATAATATCAGGGCAAAAACCAGGAACCTAGACATAGGAGCTTATTGCAGCACTAAAATAAACCTTTTTACCAATCCCGACTTCAGTCTTAATTCAGATCTGGATACTATCACAGGGATTTTGCTGCTGAATCTGCCACTTGTGTCCAGCCAGCCTGGGTCCCTGGCACTCAACACACCTCTTTTTGAAACTGGGAGTTTTCTGATTTAAGAAAATGGATGCTGGAGCAGTGGATTCAGTAGCAAAATCCCTGTGATAGTATCTGGATGCTGCCCAAATTTGAATTCAGGAGAGGTAAGAAGGTTTATTTAGCGGTGCGATAAGCTCCTCATTGTAGAATATGAAATAGCCAACCATTCACATCAAAAGACAACAACAACTTGTAAACTAAAAAAATTATATAATGAGCTTTTATAGATTATCTTCAGATGTGTGAAGTGTTTATCCAGAAGTCCAGATATAAATATAGTATAAATTGTTGCAGCTAACATTTCAGACACTGAGGTTATAGTGAAATTAAATACAGAAGTACAAACAGTGACTACTTCATCACTAACACTGAGCAGTTTTAAAACTACAGTAGCCCTTCCCAATTCACAGTGGCTCAGTTCTGCCCCCCCCCAAAAAAAATGGAGACTCATAAATATTCAAGTCCCATTAAAAGTAATGATGCACGCAAAAAGCGAGACTACAGACTCAAAGTTGCGGAAATGGAGGGAATTATTAAATTGTCTATAATAAAAACATTCTAGTGCTAGATAAGACAATTGACACAAATGGTTTGGTAAACATTCAGTTTTGTTGGCAATTTATTAAGACTTCCTAGTGAACTGTAACTTAACATTGTTTTATGCTAATCTTCTTTTGAAGTACTTTTGCTACAGAAAGGTTTCTTTAAGACAGGCATTAATAACTACCAGAGATTACTTAGGGCCTCTAGAGACTGGCCCAAAGAGCCAGCCTGGAGCCAGAGATGGGGATGGGCAACCGCACACCAGCCACCCCAAAGCAACACCAGTGGCATCCTGACGCCGTGTGCCATTACGCATGGCGCGCAGTGTCAGGACGTCCTTCTTGTACAGTTTTTTGATGTGCTGCACTGGAATGGGTGCTGAAGAGCCACATGCCAGCTCTTAGGGTGGCCTTTTGCCACCACTGAAAGGAGTGGCATTTTGCCACTCTTTTGGGGGCAGCAAAAGGAAGAATCAGGGCTGTGGCATGGAGCAGCAGTCCTGATCCTCTACTTCCTGGGGCGGCCTAGAGCTGCCCATCTGCAGTCCCCTTTACTTACTTAATCCCACCCCCCGCCCCTCCAAAAAAAAGCCTTCATAGGGATCACTGGAAACAATTTTGCCACATTTCTAGCCTTTTCTTGGCCATTTAAGGCCTCAGAGAGGTTTGTTTCCCAATAGGAAGCCAATGTCTGGGTCATTTCTTGTTGGAAATAGGCTTATCCACCCTCTCCAGCAAAAAAGCCACAGGCAAAAATGTGAAATTACTGCCCACATTACCTAAGAGCTGGAACAGACAGCCCGTTTAGTGCTGCTTGGGGCTGGCTAGGGGGTGTGGTTTTACATGTGCCATGCCCTCAAGCGAGACAAAAGCTGGGGCAGTGATTACATGCCAACTGGTTTCTCTCCCACTGGGGGCATAGATGACACTTTCCCCAGAGCCAGCTCCAGGCAAGGAAAAGCTGGCTCCTTGGGAGAAGGGGTGACATTTTTCTGCCTCCCAAGAGTGGATCTTATCTGTTTCTTTTTGGGGCAGAATCTAGCCAGATTGAGGCCAGGCATCTATTTGCCCTGTCACCAATCCAGCCTAAACGGGGTAGCTCTAAGAGTCCCCTTTTGTCCTGTCTGTATCCCCCCTAAGAGATGTTAGAAGATATTTGGAGCTGATTTTTTAATCACTTTTGAGAGTCCCTGGGGGCCACACAAATGGTCCATGTTGGCTGTATGCAGCTTACAGGTCCCACCCCCCCCCCTGCTTTAAAATTAGTATACTACAGGGTTCAAGGATCTTTCTCTTAGACCATCATAGAGGGAAGGGAAGAAATTGCGAAAGCAAAAGTGAGCCTGAGAAACATCCAGAAAAGTTATGATGACACTGGCTGCATCCACACTGCAGAAATAACCTGGTGTGTCACCGCTTTAACTGCCATGACTCAATGCTGTGGAATTCTGGGAATTGCATAGCTCTGCTCTGGTGCCACAACAAACTACAATTCCCAGAATTCTATACTATTGAACCATAGCAGTTAAAGCAGTGCCCATTTCTGCTGTGCAGATGCAGCCACTGTTATCATGTGGAATATGAACATGGTAATATTTTCTGCATACATTTAGCTTTTCAAGTATAAAGTTTTGTTATCTGACTTCTTACCTTCACCCATTGGTAACCTATGCTGACTGAAGTACCATATTCTATCCATTTCAGTAAGTCAGCAGTATTAGTGAAGTTTTTAGTTCTGTGCTGCTGAGCATCCAATACCCCAACCTTTCTGCAAAAGACAAACAATATAACAGTTCAGTTGAAATGTCAATTAATGGAAAAAGTATGCTGAAGAAATAAAAGTTTGTTGTGATGGAAGCACCCTGTACACCAATCTTAGACTGACCAACTAGCCAATACAGACATATTATTGGGGAAAAGATTGTTCCACAATTAAGTGACAGAGGCTGTGTCAATATTCCATTACCTTCAAGACCAAACAGAATCTCATAAAAGAAAATGTGCTCTGGAAGCAAAGAACACTATAAGAAAAGGAAAGAAAACTACTGAAAGTCTCTGTGCAGCCAATTTGGATGTTCTGCTGGCTTAGGCATTCTTAAGCACTCTGAGGCAAGTTAGAAAAATCAAGTATATCCCTACATTGAGCAGAGCCTTGGATTAGATGTGCCCATCCCCACTCTATGATACTAAATATCAAGAAAAACATGAAACTATAGCACCTGTGTTGACCATGTGTTGAGCTCCTCCTTGTAACATCTCTGAAAACTTGTTCTAAGTCATGTTATATTCCCTTTAATGTTTGATTCAAACATTGATTAGAATGGAAACTGCAGTCAGAAAAAAAAAATAAGAAAACTAGGAATGGGAAGGGCCCCTATGAAAGAACTAGACAAGAACCTAAAGTGTAAAGATACGCAACTGAACGCTAAAGTTAGAATCATCCAAGCCATGGCATCTCCTTCTACAAGCCATGAAAGGGGTGCCCGAAGAGCCACCATGCAGCTCTTTTGCACCTCTTTCAGCATAGCGTGTCTGGACGCTGAGCCGGAAGGAAGTCATCAGAGCGCCCACCTTGTGCATTCTGATTACATCCTTGGGAAGGGGTTGGGGCACCCAGTGTGAGGCTGCCCCTTCCCTTCCTTGCCTCCAAGATGGCGCAAAGCACCATCTGCAAAGGGGGTTCATTGACCACATTCTAAATTAGCACATTTGTTATACTACTGCACTTTTAGATAACAGGCACAGGGGCTGTTCCATATCACTGTTTTCAAGTTTATTTCATCAGCTAACAGAACTCACCCTATTTCAGTATGAACTGTTCAAGTTTAATTACTACAAGCAGGAGAGGAGGGGGACTTTAAGATGGCTGATAAAGGGTTCCTGGTGTCCAAATTGAATCTATATAGTGGCTCCTTTATTCAGACTCATAATGAGATGATCCCTTTCCCTTGTAAAATAAACCATATCTTAATGTCAATGTTTATCCAATATGGAAGCTATAGCAATTTTGAAACTACTGGTAGTTTATATGAAACAGAAAGAAAGAAAAGGGAGGGTGGTCAAACAAGCTCATTGTCCCCATGGTAATTACTTCACAGGGACTGATGCTAAATGGATAAGCATGGGTCCCAAGAACCAGCTGAATCCTGCATTGTCCTTGCATGATAAAAAGATTAGAAGCTGAAAAGCAGAGGAACAGAATCTCACAGCTTCTTAGCCTGCACAGTGAAAGGACTATTGTACCATCCTCATAAATCCTCAGCTCCCTAGGCTCTTGACAACTAAAGCAATGGACAATAGAATTCTTGTGTTGAACAAAACATTCCTTGTCTGCCAAAGGGCTTATCTGCTTAATTTACAAATGTCTTTCATTGTCCCCAAATAATTCCCCATTAGAAAAACTATTATAAGGAACTAACTAAATAAATATTTACAGCTTTGTGGTAGGTTTACTAGCATGAATACATCAATAAAAAACAAAACAAGACGCATGAAAAAAATGAAACCACTGCATTCTCCTACCTTTTTCACAGAGACTCATTTCCTATTATGAAAAGTGCCAGAAGTATGCGCCTTTGTATCCACTTTACTATGTGGAGAGCACTAAGACTCACACGCACCAGGAACAGAAAGGCAATACTTGCAATACTATAATATATGAAAAAGACTTCAGCATATGACATGTATTTAGGTAGTTTTGTTGTAGTATGTTCACCAATCTCACTCTCCTTGCATTTGAATGCTTCTCTGCATAGTGCAGACATCTCTCTCTCTCTCTCTCTCCTACATGGAGTTCCCTTGGGCTTTTTTATTTTCTTTCTTTTTCTTTTGCTCCCAGATAAAAAAAAAAAAAAAAAGATTTGTTTAGGGAAAAATGAGGGGAAATGCCTCTCAATGGGTAGCAGTGGACATTTTTGCTATGGAGTTTTACTTCAATGGGGTGCATTTTAAACCAAGGGCAGGTCATTTATTGGTTTTGTTTTTGTTTTTGTAACATGAAGTAAACTGGAAATTCAATTTAGGTCACTTCCTCTCCTGTGCCAAAAATAGCCTGTGGGCCAAAAACATGCTGAAATTATGTCTTTATCACATTTAGGCACAGTTGCAGATAAAATTTGAGGGTGCTCCCAATTTGGAAGGCATTTGGGGCAAAAAAAAAAAATATTGCTTGCTTCAGGGACAGTGGGATGTAGTCCTTTAAGGCCTCCTCTGGGGTTATGTGTCACTCATCCCCTAACGCTTGCCTGCCGTACCAATAGGATTATGCATATTTCTCTAGAGTTATTTTTTGTTGAAGGATCTCAACAGAATGCATAGTGCTGTCATTTGGATGTTAGTTTTCTTCTCAAAGGAAGCAACGAGTAATTTTAGCAATTTTCTCCTCACTGCAAAAAGATAGTCAAACTCTGCAAAGAAGATAACCCAAAACCTCTTGGGACTTTTTCTGAAGAAAATTTGTATATGCCTGTTTTGTGCTGAACAGAGCATTTTCTGTGCAGGAAACAGAAATTTTTGCACAGGGGAAAAAAAAAAAAAAGATTTTCTGGAGATTTCCTCCACCTTCTGGAGTGGACATATTATTATCATGGGAAGCAGGAATGGAATGCTATAGCAGGCATAAACACACAGTTCACCTTAGAGAAACCAGGGACATTATTCAGGAATGATCAGGGCAAAGGAAGAATGCAGACAAAGAAACAGTCCCAACATTAGAGTTGAAAATATCCCAGGAACAAGCACTCAAGCAATTCCTTTCCCAGAATTTCCTATCAGCATTCTCCAGCACATTTTGTATTTACCAGCTACTTATTTTCATCTCAGCTATAACAGTGGTTTCAAGTGATTTACAACACTTTTAAATCATCACATTCACAAACTACTTACAGTGGATACGTTTTTGTTTAGTCATCTCCACTTTAGCAAAGGTTCAAGCTTGATTTGCTCTAAGGCCCATTAAAATGTTTTAACACAAACAACTTTTCTGGGGGTGGGAAGAGTCCCAAAGTGTAAAGACTTTTGTGAGTCTTCGTCATTCTCTCTTGTTTGTTAGGATAAGAAAACTTGTTTATATTATTTGCAACCCTAATCAAGAGAACTACAATTTTTGCAGCAGTGAGGAGATAACAAAAGCAGGATATAGTGCACAGTGTTTGGGAAATTTGATAGTAAGGACCACTGAAGCATTCAGCAGACATACCCTGCTTGTCTGTAGTGTGGCAATAGGAACAGCCTCTTTACTAGACACTTTATTCCCTTTATTATCTTATAGTCTCTTTCTTGTCTCTACAGGGTCTATTTTGTTACTGGGGTTGAAAATTGTCCAATGATAAGATTAATAATAGGTCATCTTTCAAATAAGTAACAGCTAATGGTTGGGATTTTTTTTTTTAAAAAAAAGATTCATGTTTATTTCATAATTTCTTTGTTATTGATAAATGTTTTTATTTAGATAATACAGTGATACTAATTATACATCAGGAACCATTGCAAAAGAAAACCCAATAACAACTATTAGAAAAAGCTTAGACTTTTTTATATCTAGATTCAAAAGGAAATCTTAAGGGGGAAAAAGTCACAGAGGGGGGAAGCAGACGGAGGCGCCGGAGACGCTGCCGGATGGAGCGCCGCGGGAGCGCAGCCTCCGCACTGCTGCGCTCTGGCGGCATCCCTGGAAGGATCGCTAAAAAGCGTAGGGCGCACTTTCCCTGCCTTTTCCACCGCAACACGTGCAGACGCTGCGGCGGGAGGTTGTCCCCGGAGCGCCAGCTGTGCGGAGGGCCGGCAGCTCCGAGGATGACCTCAGGAAGAGGAAGGGGTGCCGCGCATGCGGCTGCCCCTCCTCTTCCTTGCCTCGAAGACAACTCAATTAGTCGTCTGCCGAGGCCCAGAATCTCTTCATGGATGTAAAATTAAGAGAAGAATGCATCATTTAAAGGTCTACATGCAATTTTAGAAGATCACTTGTACCAGAGAATTATTAACATTAGTATAAACAGTATATGAACAGGATTAAAAACATCTAGTTGTTAGTTTGCCATTCAAAATGTTGAGCTGTCTATTTAAGATGTCAGTTTCTTCATTATAACAAAATTCTATAATTTGTTCCTTCAACTGTCTAAAGATAAATTAGTAACTTCTTTCCATTTTTTGGCATTTCTAAACATGTTATTAAGCCCTTCAAATTCAATCTTTATAAGTACAATTATTGGCTATATTTGCAATTTCAGTCCTGTCAATAAGCTCATTTCTTCAACAACATTAGGGGCTAAGCAGACGGTGCAAAGTGCCATCTTCAGGGCAAGGAGAGGGAGGGGCAGCCACACGCTGGGCACCCCAACCCCTTCCCGAAGACATTGTAGAGCAGCCGGCCCTCCGCACGACCGGTGCTCTGATAATGCCTTTCCGCTGCAGCATCTGCACACACTGCAGAGGAAGAGTCGCCGAAGGTGCACCGGCAGCCTTTTGCAGCACACCTTTGGCAATTTGTGGAAGGAGTGCTATTTTAGCGCTCCTTCCTGGGGCGGCAAAGCTGCACAATGGGGCTAAGGAATGCGGATGCCTCAGCCCCGATCCGCAGCTTCTTGAGGTGACCCCATGATGCCCGTCTGCTTCCCTCCCATTAGTCTTCCCCAATAATTCTAATATGTTGGGTTCAGAACAAGATTTTTCCTATTTTACATTTGAAACAGTAGTATTATTAAGGCACAGAAATAGTGCTTATTACATTTAGATGGCTACTCAAAACAAATGCTTTATTTCATGTGAATATCTGATGTTTCAGTAATGTGGAACACCATAGATTCTGCACCCACAAATAATCCCTTGAGACAACTTTTTTATACTTTGAAATACATCATAATTCTTATTGGATTCAAAAAGATCCAGAACTCACAAGTTTTGTATTGCTTTTTCCTATACATAAGGATTAACAAAAAGAATGAATCTAGACAAAGACTTGCCAGAAACAATTTTAACCAGTATGCTGGATTATCACATTTAAGACCATATCTGGAAATGTTACATAGATAGATAGATAGATAGATAGATAGAATTTATATCTTGCTTTTCTCACTGTCTGAGACTCCAGACAGTTTACAACATAGATTAAAATAAAGAACAGCTAAAA
This sequence comes from Phrynosoma platyrhinos, assembly GCA_020142125.1. Classification (NCBI taxonomy): domain Eukaryota; kingdom Metazoa; phylum Chordata; class Lepidosauria; order Squamata; family Phrynosomatidae; genus Phrynosoma; species Phrynosoma platyrhinos. The sequence continues at coordinate 9,417,090 of CM034704.1, forward strand.
ATCAAATAATAAAAAAGTTTCAGAATATTTAACTAAGCAATCCTATTAAATAATCAATCAATCAATAAACATTCAATTACCAGTGTTATCAATATCAAAGAATTCAACACCAATAGCTTTAGAAAAGTGTTGATGCAGGAAATGCAAATGTAGTCTGGCATCTTGAAGAGCAAAAGTCTCTTCTTCAAAAGCTAGTATTGCCAATAAGAAAATTAACTGTTGATTTTATAATTTTCAAAAATCTTTCATATATTCCTTTACTTCAAACTGCAAGATTTGATTAAACTTCACCCTCATCCTCTGCCTCCTCCTCCTTCCTCATTCTTTCATTCCTGGCATATTCAGGGTCCTCTTCCTGCATTCAGCTGGCAGAGCTCCATGAAACCATTTGGCTGATTCCAACCTTGGCAGGGAAAAACTAATTACTTTCAGATAGGCTTAGCTGGTTTGAACAGATCCAGGGCTCAATGAAAAGTCCCCAAGTGACTGTGATGGTTGAGGAACCTCCTTCAATTTTGGGTTGATGAGAATGCCTTGCAGTCGAGACTCTCATGCATTTTGGCCCAATCAAAAGCATCAATGACAATCAAAGAAGTGGGCTAATATGACTGAGGAGTTTCATTACAAATAGTATGTTCGCTGAAAAAAGGAAGTACATGTTCACAAATACATAATTAATTATGTTGTCCGGCTCCTGCAGATTAACAGCTGGTGTTCAATGTGTCAATGTTTATTAATTATTTGATTGTCTTTTAATCTGTATAGTGCAATAGTGCAGATCCCAGAACCAGTGCAAGGGGATTCCTTGGGTGATTTAAATTGCAAAGGGTTCCAAGGGGGAACCCACAAATTGCATTCAATGAGGCAATTGATTTAACTCACTAGTAAGCAGCAAGAAGGCTTCGGCAATGAAAAGCCAAGATCTTATGCCTTTGTAAACAAGTTCTGAACCCAGAGAACTCCAGAAGGTTCCAAATTAGTTTAGTTTATTTATTAAAGGGTGAATTAATACAACACTAATCTCTCTCTCTCTCCCTCTCTCC
>CM034704.1:9418145-9431943 GCA_020142125.1 Phrynosoma platyrhinos
CCCCCCCCCCTTACACACACACACAAAAGAGCCAAGATACATAAAAAGGTGGTAGTGGACAGCAAACCAAAGGTTTACAATGAGCAATCCTCAGCAGCTTCAGAAGCTAGACTCCAGTCTGGGAGAAAGCCAGGAGTTTAGTGTGACCTAGTATGCTTGCTGTGCAGCACAGACAGCAGTACTGAGGGGTCTTGAATCTGATATATTTTTTTTTTTTGCCAGATTGCAACTGTACCAAATTCCTATTGTTTTAAAGCAAGAAATGGATCATGGGGCAGTGTTCCATAATGGCTTTTCCAAGAGTTAAATGACTTTCCCAGGGGAAAAGAATGGAATGAGATATGCAAAAACAATCAGGCAATCAGCATAAATGTCCTCAAACAAAAAGAGTTTCATTCCCAGAAGGAAGCTCCCTTTGTCTGTAGTATGCAAGAAATGTCCAACTCCAGCTCTCACCGTCACACAGTGAAGGGATTATGCTAATTTTGATCCTGAGCAATGTCATCTTGGCTAAGTGCCTTTGGCATCTCCCATACTGAGTCATCTGGATATCCTAACATTGTAGAGCTGGTTTTCTGCATTGGAGCACCCCTTTTTGCTACCTCCTTAAAACATCCCTTTTTTATATTAATTTGATATCAAGGGTCAAAGAACGGTGACTGAGGGATGGATCCTGGGGTAACACTTGTCTTTGGTGATGCAGAACTCCTACTCCAGTATTTGAATAGCAGTCATTTTGGTGTGAATGTAACAGAGATCTTCATAGAAAGATAGAAATAGAACACATATGTGAATGGCTTTCAGACTGATGTCCTAATCAGGATACAAATGTTATCAGAATCCTATTGCCTTATTAATTGATAAAGCCTAGCATCACCTCTCCATAGTCATAAATGGTGGTTAAAATGAGCATAAGAGGATGTTTGTGTTTATTTCACATTGTCACTGTGTATATATGTGGATGAAAAAAAGTTTCAAATCTCTTTCCTTCCCTCTATTTCTTCATGAAAAACATTCAGTAAGATTCCATTTGCTTGATGTACAATGTTTTATGGGAGGCATCTTTAAGTGGAGGCTGCTTTAAATGCTCAAGCCTATGTTTCTCTCTCTCTCTCTCTCTTTTAATGTTGATGCCTTCAGAAAGCAATATACGATATAGATTGCTGGGAACAAAATTCTGGTTGGCAGGAGAGGCACAGGGATATGGCATGCAAGTCTCAGCAATCAGTTACAGTGCATACCTCATCAAGAGCTAATCTAAGGATTTGGGGTATTTTTTTTTTAATAGGATCTGAAGCATGCTGCAGAATTTTGAATCAAGGCTGCTTTTAAAGTGTGCCTTTCAGGGATGCTAGGGAAAAGGAGATTTATATTCGTTAATCCTGACAGAGGGAAAAAAGAGAGAGCATAAGCATTTCCAAATTGGTCTGGGATAACAGTATGCCCAAGCCAAAATTGATTCTGAGATGATCATTTCTGTTGATACATTTGTAATGAATCCATATTACTGCCGTGTACCAAGGAAAAGCAAACAAAAGTGACAAATAACAGAGAAACTAAAAAGATTAAGCATGTTTACCAAGCTGAACTGGGTAAACAGAATTTGCAAAGAATCTAGGCTACAACATATACATTATAAACCTATATCCCAGGACTTTTTTCATATAAAATTTAGATCAACCTTTCCCAACCTGGTGCACTCCATGCATTTGGGACTACAGATGCTATCAGCCTTCCAAGTCTGATAAGTGTGATAAGGGATTATGACAGATGTAGTTGACTACAACATCTGTTGAGGGCTGAGGTGGAAGGTTACTTTTAAGGGCTTGTTACTGTCCCAGTGAAGCTTAAAACCATCACTGACTCCACATTTTATTTTATTTTAGCATCTCTGTAGCGGTTGTAGACAGTAAGACAACTTGATTAAAATGGTTACCATGTAGTCCCCCACCTTCATGCATTTCCTCTTCCTCACTATCACTTCCTAGTGCCAAATAAAGTGTTTCAAGCAAACAGAGGAAGCTACTCCTGTTCTTCATTCTCATTATCATCATTGCTTAGACCAGAAGATATAGAAACAAACAAAAGCAACCAGAGGTTTTCACTACTAATAGGCATCCCTTATCAGGATGTAGATTTCAGCAGGAACCCAAATGTTCTAACTCTCTGCATTTTGGACTTACTAGAGGGAGATTGTTATTAGTATATCCTAGAATTTCAAACAACTTCATCAAACTTTGCAGTTAATTCCAGCAAAAAACAAATGATTCCATGTTTATAAGGTGGAGTATATACAAAAAGCCAAACATGTGAGGGTTTTTTTACAGGTGTGATTTTATAGGGGTTTTTTTGTTTGTTTTTGTTTGTTTGTTTGTTTGTTTGTTTGTTTTACAGGGGAAATACTGGATACCTAAACCAATATGCCCAACAATGCAGAGCCGTGGATGTCAAATACTTCCAATATCAAGCCCACTGCTGAGAGACATAACCTGGAAGATGCTATTGCACTTGCATCCTGCATGTGGGCCTCCAAGAGGCATCTGGCTAGTCACTTTCAGAACATAGCACTGAACTAAATTAGTTTTAGATCTTAGTCAGCATGTCTTTTCTTATGTTTTTACTATAATGCAAGAACTGTACCATTCAGGTTATAAAGGATATGCATGTGTGTGAGAGAGAGAGAAAGAGAGAGAGAGAGAGATGTAGTGCTTCCTCAAATTTGTTGTTAACTGCCTTCAAGGCAGCTTCAACTCATGGTGACCCTGTGAATGAGATGTCTCCAAGACCCCCTGTCCTCAGCCACTCTGCTCAGGTCCTGCAGGCTCAGGACCTTTCCTCTGTGAGTCTATCCATCTGGTATACAATTTTCCTATCTTCCTACTGTCCACCTCCTTTCCTAGTATTATTTTCCTGGCACACATTAAAATAAAATAAAACACATGGCCTGTACAAATTCTCAAAGTCACCAGCACTAGCCTTTGTGTTTTCCTGCCACCTACAGTGAGTTATATGTTGATAGCAATGTTAAAAGCCAAGTTATAATCTGACAGAGCTGTGATTTAAATTCTTCCCAATGTACTGTCATTTTGATTGGAACATTATGGTGAATCAAAAGGCAGTTCCAAGGCTTCTCCACTGGTGACCATCATTTTAATTTCCTGCAATGCCTGGAGCAACACTGTGTTGGGGGAAATGAGCAAAATTTAAGTGATTGTTTCCAGATGTATGTGTCCCATGCAATAATGTGGAAAATCCAGACAAGGAAACTCCCTTTAAGCTCTGTTTTCAAAAGATTTAAGCATATTTTTAAACTATCCTAATGATATTAAGGAAGGGGTTGGAGCTAAGTACTATAGCACATGCTTGATATATAGAAGTTCACTAGTTCAATTCCCAACATTTCCAGGTAAAGTCAAGAAAGCAGACATCCTGAAACCCTGAAGAGACACTGACTGCCAGGGTCAATAATGCTGTGCTAGTTGGACCAATGGTCTAATTCAGTATGTTTGAAATGTGTCTCAGCAATACTTCTGCTGATTCGTGTAGTTCTCTGTTCATTTATCCCTAGTCCAAGACATTTTACACCCTAAGGCAAAGAACAACATGACATTCACTCCCATTTCTTTTGCAAAGGTCACTTGGCTGGGCAGAGGAATCTTTCAGCAACACTGACACAGGGCTGACTATTGCCATGGTGGTGGTAAATCCACAATTCAGTTTCATGCTGCTCTGCTAACAAATGTTCTGAGTTGTATGGTAGCTCCTCCTGGTGATACATCCCATTCCAACAGAGGTCCAGCATTAAGAGAGCTCTCAACAACTTGGATCACCTGCAGGTGGAACAGTTATAAAACGGAGGATGGATTTGAAACCCCCATAACAATAGATTACCTGGCTATTCCTGCATTGTTAACAAGACAGAAACCAACTGTCACTAGAGGCAAAGAACATGCTTTGTGGCATCACACCTATTTTAAGCAATTGCTTGCTGCCACTATCTCACATCATGTTTTCCAGTATTTCACTGATGAAAACTGGGACACATGTGACTAAGCAACATAAGACTGTGGTGAAGATATAAAATGTTATTAATGAAGAAGAAGGTAGATGCCAGAAGAGTCTGCATCAGTTTGCTTTTACCTGAGTCTACTGGGAGCCAGTGTGTGGTTTGAGCACTGGACTATGACTCTGGAGACTGGGGCTCAAGTCCTAGCTTGGCCATGTAAACCCAGTGGTTGACCCTGGGCAATTCATACTCTCTCATCTTCAGAGGATGGCAATGGCAACCCCCCCAACCAAGGAAACTTGCCCAGAAACCCCCATGATAGCTTCAATCTATGATCACCATACCTTGGAAATTGTTGTTGTTGAAGGCACACAACAACAACAACAACAATAATAACAACAACAACAACAACAACAGGGAAGGACAAGATTATGCCCCAGACTGCAATTTATTGCTGTCAGTGAATGTTTCCCTTTTGCATCGTATCACAATGTTGTCTTCCTTATATGATCTGTTGAAGGCTTTCTTTTGCTTCTTTTGGGACACTTGATTGGCCTGGAACACTTGATTCGCCCAAAATACTTCATAAAGTCCTATTTCTCCCCAGAACCAAATTGGGACAAGCTGATACACTCCAAAGCTAGTATGAAGCTGTCTGATTCATCCCTATGCTACATTATTTGTTCATTACAAATTATTTAAAAGAAAAAATTGATATCAAACAACATAGCACTGCACAATATTCCACCTATGTCTAAAGATGGATATGGATAACATTAATAACAGTTATGATGTCACAGGAGCACTAAAAATAACCCACACTGAATAGAATAAACCGCAAAAGCTTTAGTCGGGGAAACTATGCTAAAGTTACTGAAGTCAGCAGTTGGTAAGGCTACAGTCTCTCAAGTGGATAAAGCAATCCAGTTATTAGTAAATTAAAAAATAACCCTTAAATTCTTCAAGAATTCCACAGAGAATGTTAGTCATGAACTTCTCATTGATTTTAATTTAAGTTCCTGGGAAGTTTGGTAAAGCCTGTGTCTCCAGTGATCCTTTTTAAAACAATTGGCAGTTTAATAAGTCATGATTTCTAAATCACATGCCTACATATCTCTAATGATGACTTGGGGGGGGGGGATGCAGACGGGCGGCCATGAGCCACCCTGAGAAGCGGAGGATTGGGGCCGAGGCTGCCCCATTCCTCGGCCCCAATCCACCCTTTCAGCGACTGAGAAAGGAGTGCCAAAAGCAAAGCAAAGCAACTTCATTTGTATACCACTTCATATTGTGCTATGGGATGTCTAAGCGGTTTACAACTGTAAGCTCATTGCCCCCCAACAGTTGGGTACTCATTTTAGCAACCTCAGAAGGATGCAGGCCTGAGTCTAGCCTGATCCCTGGCTAGTATTGAACTCGCAAACTTGTGGTCTATGAGTGAGTGGCTGCAGTACAGGCATTTAACCACTGCGCCACCAGAGCTCATGGCATTCCTTTCCCCAAAAGGGAAAAATGCTGCACCAGAAGGACGTGTGCTCTTAGGGCCTTTACAGATTGCCAGAAATAATGCTGCTTAAGGCCACTTTAATTGTCCTGGCTCATTGCTAGAGAATCATGGGAATTGTATTTTTTTCTGGGACATTGAGCCTTCTCTGTCAGAGAGCTCTGATGCCCCAATAAACTACAGTTCCCATGATTCCTTAGCACTGAGCCAGTACAATTAAAGTGGCCTCAAGCTGCATTATTTCTGGCAGTCTGTAAAGGCCCTTAGTTAGTTAGATATCATCTTTTAAACAGCCTGAAAATCCTAAAGAAAAACTCACAAATCTCTTTATATGGCTTTTATATGGGGTGTGTGGTTTAGTTATGTTTTTAAAGTTTTGCATATTATTATATAATTTTATACTGTTTTCAGTTAGATGATTTTAATTGTTTTTAAATTTTATTGTAAATATATTTTTAACTTTTTAAATCTATGTACATGCTATTGGGCCCATTTCTAAAAGAAAGGTGACAAACAAATGAAATAAATAAATACCAATACCTGGAATACAAAGAAAATCTCAAATTCTTTCTATTGCAACTATTAGTGAACTCATTTGTATGTTTGGGTAAATTCTTATCAAAAACAAATTGAAACAAAATTCTCACCCTGATATGACCACAGTGAGGGGTGCTATCAGTGAAAATACACAGCTTAGATGCAATCACAGTCCAATGTAATATTCCATTTTTTTTTAATATCCATACAACTTCACTCAGTGTGATTTATGTGCTTAGTTAACCCTTTGAAATCACTGTGCAAAGGGATCTTGTAGCCCCTTTGAGACTAATAGAAAGAAATTGATAACATGAGCTTTCATAGACTTGAGCTTATTCTATGCATTTTAGGAAGTAAGAAGTATGAAGGCCAATTTCTTTCTTTCGCTATGGGGTTGCCCACATAGGCCAAAAGGCCCATGTTCCCCCCAGCTTTGTGTCGTCCATTTCAGATGATGTAGGCAAAGCCTGGATCAGTCCAATCCTGCCAGACCAGACACAGATTGAGTGGATCCAGCAATTGTGGATGACCACAATACATCCAATTAAGAAGAAAACAGGCCACAACTTTATGGAATACAGCTGATAGGTAGGCTTAGCCCAAAATGCATGAGGTCTGTATCTGGCATTGACCAATCCCTTTGTTGATTGATGGACAAAGTTGCCTAGTCATGGCCAAGCTTCAGGATGGCAAAAGGGGGAACCGGCTGATCATATGTTCACATCTCAGGAGGCTGTGCACCAGTAATGTGTCCCAAGTCAGAGCGGGGGACCAACCTAGGTTCAACCTGTGCTATCCTGGCCTGTCTACTCAGTGCCACAGTCTCAAAGGTGCTACAAGATCTCTTTGCATACTGATTTTCCAAACTAAAATAACCACGTCTTTGAACTCTACCACTTTGAAATCACTAGGACTTAAAAGTGCTGACTTTGATTAGATCATGACCATTTATCAGATACTTGGTATCAAAATAATAACATCTGATTCATATTTACAAACAAAATCATTTCCTTTTACCTCCAGGCTCCATGCTGTGTTCATTTTTCTTGTTGTTCATTATATCATACAGCTCTGAAATGGAACACTTTGATCTCCTACATGATAATGAATGAGTACAAATGACAGGTGTTCCTTTCTTTTGCTTTGGTAGCTCTTTTCATATAATTATTTAACCGTAACCATTCCCCAATTTGTTCACAATCTGAAGATCAAGCTCCTGATTTGAGCAAGTTTTTATTCAAACATCTTGTGCCTGAATCATACTGTGCTAGTTTGAAGAGCAGTACCGAATACAAAATGTTGGGAACAATCTGTATAGTAACTGATCTTTAAAATCTATGCTTCTTCAAAATGGATCTCCCTCTCCTTTGAGGCAAGCTATCAGAAGTTTTTTCCTACTTTGATACATATAGTATTACCCTACTATCTTTTTAGTTTTCAATAGTAACTCATATCACAAGAGCCAGTAAGATTCTCAGAGTAACTTGAAATCAATAGCTCTCCTGTGGTTGGGCTGTAAGCAGCCCATATGCAGGTTATCCTTGTCCTGTAACTTTTCAAAAAGGGGATCTTTCCATTCTTGAAAAGCTACGAGATAAGCCTCGGTTGCATACGTGCTGCATATGGGCTGCCTATGGCCCAACCACAGGAAAGTGCAGCAAGATCCATTATTGAGGGTTAAACGTGTGTCTAACCTGTGTCCAAGTCCCCGTGTGATAATATCCTTACTATGACAAAGTTGATAATCAAAGTCACTGAATTCTACAAAAAAAAATTTTATTCAAACTTTTATGATTCTCCACAATATTGGCAAATGTTAGCTATAGTGACACTGCCATTGTCTCTGAGAAATTCTCTGCTGTTAGCATGGCTTCTTGCCTCATAGGAGTGCACAATCCCACCTCTGAAGAAAGATAGTGTCATTAGTCGATTAGACTCTCTCCGGGCCTAAGTAGACTGCCAGAAATAGTGCACATTAAATTGAGGCACTGCCCTGGCTCAGTGCTAAGGAATCATGGGAACTGTAATTTATTGTGGCACCAGAGCTCTCTGACAGAGAAGGCTCAATATCCCAGAAAAAAATACAATTCTCATGATTCCCTAGCACTGAGCCAGGGCAGTGCCTCAATTTAATGTGCACTATTTCTGGCAGTCTGCTTAGGCCCTCTCTCTCTCTCTCTCTCTCTCTGTATATATAATCATACCAGCAAGACCAAATCAAATCACATTGTCTTTGATTGACTATGAACACCATGCCAATGTTCTTATCCATTTTAACAAGTGCAGTACATACTAACAAATAAACTGCAAGATGTATCAGTGTAGTAAGAGCTGTGCCAAAAATACTGTCTTGATTCTGTTTTTCCAAAATGATTTGGGAGGATCTTCATCTCTTTTCAGTTTTGTATAGTAATTCTGTTCCTGAATCTGCTGCTCTTGCTTCAGCATCAGTCTCTCTCACATCCTGTCAGTTATGATTTCTTCCTTATTTTTGACAAGCACAATAGATTATGCAGCAGATGGCACATGACTTGAAGTTACTTTTTGGACTACAGTTCTTGGAATACCATACTGAGAGTTTACAGTCCTTTGTAATCAAGAGTTTTTAACTTTTAAACTCCATGGAAAGGACAAAAGAAGCACAGTACTGTAATGTGTTGCCTGAGGATAGGCTAGAATAATTAATGAATAACTTAATGACTAAAAAAATCCCGCCACTTGTATTGGAAGATAAGGCTCATGCCTTAACAGATACACTCTATGATTTGTAACCTACAATGTTATTTAATGTCAGAGATTTTAATTGCTTATAACTTACTCTCCATAAACACATATTGGTTTTATAATTTAAAATCTCTGGTTCTGATTCATATGGACAGCATCTATGGGAACTAGAAGATCACCATTTCAGATTTTTGCCCTCCACAAATAAGGAGGTGATGAAACCAGGAACAAAAAGGACAAAAATATTACTTCTTTTCTACTCATGCACTTGTGCTTGCTGCTGCTGTTGCTATTGCTGCTGCTGTTACTGCTATGTGCTTTCAAGTTCTCTTCCTGACTTATGGTTTCCCCAAGATAAGGTTTTCTTGGCAACATTTGTTCAGAGGTCTTTGTCACTGCCTTCCTCTGAGGGTCACCCCAAGGTCACCAGTGAATTTCCATGACCAAGACCATCTTTCAGGGTCTTAGTCCATCACTCAGACCTCTAAACCACTCTGGGTTATATGTTCATGCAAAACATTAAAAAAGCAAGTGATTATGGATGTTATCACACAAGGCAAATATGCTGGTTAATCCATACAAATCCCAAACAAAAACTGGATTTGTGCCTCACGATTTCACACGACGTCGCACAAAAACTGGACAGAAAGTGCACAGAAACTGGTGTTATCCAAGATCTTTTGAAATTCGTTTGTTTTGAGGAAATGCATTTGCGAAATTACAGTAATTTTGCATTTACCATAATGTGAAAAGCAAATGCGCATTTGGGAGCATTTCCTTGCTTTTCCCATGGTTCCAGCAAGCATTCCTCTATCTGCGCATGTGCAAGAAGATCATTTCTAGTACATTTACGGGCTTTTCTCACTTGTGTGTGAATGTTAAATGCGCTTACTTTAATTTTGCAATTAAGGTAATTACGTGTGAAAGCCATTTGCAGAATCAAGGTTTATTTTCGGTTTATTTTTGGAATGCCTCATTTCCACTTTATTATCGCTTTCTGGGCCACGTGTGATAACATCCTTAGTCTAGAGTGATAGAAAACCAGAATGTCATGGAGGAAGTAGAGTGAAATGTTCCTGGCTTTAACCAACTAATTTTATGCACATGAACATTTTTTTAAAGATATTGCTTACTTAATAATGAGTAAAGTGTCATCAAGATAGAGAGTGCAAAGATTCACAAAATATTTTAGAAATAATTTTTGTTGTTGACATTCTAGTGTTCTCTTCTGCTAGAATATTGTGACCTGAGCTTGATAAGGATGGTCCACTGATCCAAGTATTTCATTGTCTTTCTATCCCCATAGATTTCCTTGAAAAATCAGAAGGCCAAAAGACACAAATTTACTTTGAAGATACATTATACTCATGTGTTTTGCTGAGAGAAGAGGCTTCCTTGGCTTCCTAGTGTATAAGATATGAAAAAAAGTGCATGAAGATGAGCTCTGGTTTTAGTAAGTACACAGCATATAATGGAAAAACCTGGAAAGATATTATCTTGATCAATCCGGAATAGGCATTCCTCAGACATCTCCTTAGGCTTAATAATACCTCTTTAATATTGCTGCATAAATAATTCAAATATTCTTCATTAACCTTCCTGGCAGCTGCCACAGTTGAGATCCTCAAGAGGCTGTGAGAGCTTCCCTTCCTCAGAAGATGAGAGCATTTGATCTGGGCTTGTAGCCTTTGCCCCCTCCTTTCCCCTCCTCCCCACCTGGTAATTATTTGCAGATGGAAATCCTGAGAGCCATGTCTTTTAAAATTATTTTCTGGTGTCCTGATATATACTGCTACAGCAATCAAGGACTTGGGTTGTGATATCAACAAGCAGAAACACATAACCTCCAGTGTGAAAAGAGGGACACATATGGCTGAGCCATATATAGTTGTAGGCAAATGAGTGTGGCCACACAAGAAGAGGCAAAGGTTGTGGAGACAGTGTCTCAAGGATAATGTCAAATGTGGGATGATACACAAGTGACCAGGCATGAAAGGCTCACTGGCAGCCATAATGACACAGCACTTTTCACCAGGTGCTGTGTCATAGGAAGTGACATCAGCTGATGGTCACAAGGTGCTGGAAAGCACCGAAATGGCTGCAAAACTGCAAAGTCACCATGGATGAATAACAGGTGTCCAGAAGAAGAGACAGGGCTAGAAGGCCAGGGTACATAAGAGAGTTGCCTCAGGACACATATGAGGGTTGTTGTTGTGGATTGGTGGTGGGTTGATGTTGGATGGTTGGATGGTTGTCATTGTTGCTGTATATAGCCTTGCACATAGAGGAACCAAGATTAAAGCCTCATCTGAGAGATGTCTGTCTGTAGAGTTTCTTTTGTTGGAATATGGATGGGATATGCAGTCAAAGTGGAAATGTAAAGATGTGTGAAAAATATCTTCTGAGAAAAGTGTCTAAGCAAACAAAGAAGACTCAGTCTGCAAGTGGTTTGAAACCAAAACAATTTCACACTGAACAGAATAACAAGGACATTGAGCCTAGGAAAACAGGATGCTAGAAGTTAAACATATGGTCTCATCTGGTTTGCATGGGAACCAGGTCACATGGGGAGTGACACAAAAATAGGGGCTGGTCTAGAGGCTGGGATAAAGCTTATCATCCTATCATTATGTAGGTTGCCACCCAGGAGGCATGGGTTGGACCAGGGGCTCCTTTGTTCTCTTTGTTAGAACTTAACTTGCTTAACTTGCTTTTAACAACAACAAGTTGTGATCCTATGGCTTCTATCATCTGCAAGATGGATTGTACATAGTTCTTTTCTGTTCTTACTATGCAACAATGAAGCTTTACTTTGCATTTACAATTGTGTCTTCACGGAAAACTAAAGCTGCTGGGGGAATGCAGAGGACAGCATTTCCAGGATGGCTGAAGAAAGGAAGCAGTCTTCTGATCTCTGCTACATCTACATTTACATCACATAAATCAACATCTTTACTCATTCTGGAAGGGGAGAGGTGTTCCTTCAGCTCACAAACTACTGCCTGTATCTGAGAAGGTGTTGACACTGGTGCTGCACATTGATGTGGATCATCACACACTGTGTAACCATGCTAAAAAAAGGTTACTGATGAGGAAGAACACATAAACTACTATTTTAAATACATAGATCCCGGAATTTATTTACTGAGTTTTAGAAGGGCAACATTCCTTCCTCTCCTTTCCTTGTCTTTCCATCCTTTAGAGTTAATAGACTGCAGGCTATTTTGGTACAATCAGCTATCCTTATCCATAGATTCTTTATCCATGCATTCAAGCATCCACAGCTTGAAAATATTTTAAAAAAGAAACCTTGATTTTGCCATTTTATATAAGGGCCACCATTTTACTATCCATTGCATTTAATGGGACTTGAACATCCACAGATTTTGGTATCTACAAAGGGTCCTGGAACCAAACCCCAATGAATACCAAGGGCCCAATGAACTCTTTGTAGAACCTGAAGTAACCTGAGGATGAAGGGGAGAAAATGGAACATTTTAAAGGCAGTGGAAAAAGAGGAATAATTGGGATTGTCCTTGCCAAATTGGGACTGTTGGCTATTATGGAAGCAGTCAGTTCTGCTGAGTTAACTGAGTACAAACTACTTTTGTATTTTCAACTCAGTTTGCAGCAATTGAAGTAAGCCAAGGAGGAAGGGTAAAAATGGCAAGAGGAGAAAGAAATAGGTTCATTCTCAAAGTAGGTGAGAAAGTGAGACTTCAGAAGATTAACTAGGGCTATCCTTGCCGGAATGAGACAGTTGGATGGCATGGAAGCAATCATTATATGCTAATAAGGTTAGAACTGCTAAGAGATAGCATTGAGCCTGGGGCAATGTGGATGGTCTTCCTCTTCCCAAATTAGCAACATACTATATATGCTTGTGTAAACTATATAAATATTTCTTTGTCAGGAAAAAAAACCTGATAAAAAAACTTGGGTCAACTTATCCAATGTAAGTACTGTCTCTTAACTTTAAAAAAAAAGAAAAAAAGAAATCATCATCTGCTCTAAGTAGAGTGGTAAAAGGTCATTTTGAAGTCCTGTGTGGGAAAATGGTGATGTCCCCTAAGTTTTACCCTCAGATTATCCACAAGTCATATCAAAATTCATAATTTTGACCTTAAAAACTGCCCTCGACCTATACAGGATCATATACAGGATCTGCTGAGATACCAACATATTTTTTTGTAATGTGTTGGTGTTTTTTTACTGTCCAGGTGTCCAGAGACCTATTTCTTCCAGAAGACCAAGCCCGAGACATCCTGGTTCCTCACCTGAGCCCTACTCAAGGTACAAAAATATATGCAAGGGACATGGAAGTCTGCTTCTCAGATCCCAAACTCTCCATGTACATGGTGTTTTGGAAGTAAGAAACAAACAAACAAACAAACAAAGACAGCCTTGCTAAAAGCAGAAAGTCTGTGAAAAATAATAATAATAATAATAAATGTTATTTTTATCCCGCCCCTCTGCAGTGCAATCGGGGTGGCTTACACATTAAAAAAACATCCATAGTACAACAGTTCCCTAACCCATCCTCCCCTTAAAAAGTATTAAACTAGTCAATTTTTAAAACACAAAATACAATAAAACCAAATTATACAAAGTAAAATAGCACAGCAGGTTAAGTGGTTCAATGGCAGCTCCAGGGGCTGGTGGCCAAGTCCTAGGGCCGGGAAAGCTAGGCAGGGAAGGCCTGCAGGAAGATATCCTTCTTGACAGCTTTTTTGAAGCTGTCTAGAGTGGTAATGAGACGGATCTCATCTGGCAGGCCATTCCATAATTTGGGAGTGACGGCAGAGAAGGTCCTCTGGGAGGTCACCAACAGCCTAGTTTTCATAGGCTGTAGCAGATTCCTCCCAGAGGACCGAATGCTCGGGGAGGATCATATGGAAGGAGATGGTCCCGGAGATAAGTTGGATCCAAACCATGTATGGCTTTAAAGGTCATAACCAACACCTTGTACTGTGCCCCAGAACTAATAGGCAGCCAATGGAGAGATTTAAGCACAGGTGTTATGTGCT
>CM034704.1:9432043-9450689 GCA_020142125.1 Phrynosoma platyrhinos
TGCAGCTGGCGTATCAGCCAAAGCTGATAACAAGCACTCCTGACCATTGCATTCATCTGATTAGTCATGTGAAGTGACGAATCTAGGAGTACCCCCAGTCTGCGAACACAGTCCTTAGAGGAGAGTGTGACTCTATCCAGGACTGGAAGTTGTATCCCCAGACCTGGTTTCAGGCCCGTAACTGTTAGTACTTCCATTTTGTCTGGATTCAGTCTCAATCTGTTTTTTCCTCATCTAGTCCATTACTGCTTTAAGACAATCATTGAGAGGAGAGATGACATCTGAAGTCAAAGCCTATGACCGGGTCATGGAGAGATATATCTGGGTGTCATCAGCATACTGATGACACCACACCCCTTACCTCCGAATGATCTCTCCCAGCGGCTTCATATAAATGTTGAATAGCATTAGGGACAGGATGGCGCCCTGAGGGATGCCACAATTAAGTAGAGCAATTCTAGTAGAGCAACTGTCCCCGAGCCTCATACTCTGGGATCTGTCTGAGAGGAAGGAGTGGAACTACTGCAAAGCAGTGCCTCCAAATCCTAACTCTCTTAGGCGATCCAAGAGGATGGAATAATCTATTGTGTCAAAGGCTGCTGAGAGGTAAGATCAGTGTTCCAGGTATTAACCAAAGCTTTGACAGAGTTGCATTACCAACTATTAAACCCTCTAAGGCTTTCTGGAATCCAACTAGTTCCATTAGCCTTCAAGGGAGGACCATTCTAATGGGTCTGCCACCCCCTGGGGGGGGCTGGTAGTAACTCTTAGCTCAGCCTTAACCAGGAAATGATCCATCCATGACAATGTGGAGGTTTTAGTGACCTCTACCCATGGATATTCCTGTTCCGTACTAAAGGTCACATCGAGGGTATTACCTGCACATTGAGTAGGCCCGGCAACCAATTGGGATAGGCCCATGTTTGTCATAGATTCCATGAACTCCCAAGCTGCACCAGTTAGATTTGGTAAGCCGGTCTCAAGTGGGATGTTGAAGTCACCCAGGACTAAAAGTCTGGGTGACTCCAACAGCAACTCTGAGACCAGCTGAGTCAGCTCGGTTAGAGAGTCTGTTAGGCAATGGGGTGGCCGGTATACTAACAGAATCCCCAGACTGTCCCTGGTTCTCAGGCTTAAATACATGCATTCAATGTGAAATGTCTTCCGTACAGCCATCCTGGTCAAGGTTAAGTTGTTTTTATGAACCAGAGCCACTCTTCCCCCCCACCCACTTTCCCTTATCTGCTCACTAACTGAGTACCTGGCTGGGAGGGCCTGCACCCAAGTCACAGCACTGGTCTCTCCCAGCCACATCTCAGTAAAGCAAGCCAGGTTGGCGGCTTCATCCAACAAAAGATCATGGATGATATGAGTCTTGTTTTTGACCAACCTGGCATTGCAAAGGAGCAGAGTAAGGGTCTGTGGAATGGTTGCTATGCTCTCCAACTCATTTCAGGCAACAAAGTGAACTGAAGGCGGGATAGCTTTTAAACATTGATCCCGCTTTCTTTTGTAACAGTTCTTCACTCTGTTACTGCCATACCTTCCCTTCCCCTGCACAACCTTAATCCCCGCTCCCAGGTCATTCCCAGCCCCTAAACACAGGGGAAAGGGGGAGTAATACAAGAAGGGGTGATACAAATATAAAACTGTGGAGAAGAAAGTGAAAAAGGATGAAGCTGAGCCAATAAAAGGAAATCCTGATCGACATGATCAGGAACCCTCATAAAGCAGATTCTTCAATTTTGCAGACAGCTCTAATCACATTCAAAAGATCAGAGATGGGTACTGTGTGGGAGTACCTTGCTCTTTCTTTCTTCTGCTTATGAATTGTTTGGTTTGGAATACACAGACTAATTCTGAATCTAACAATCCCTCTGGGAATGTATCAGCAGGCTATAAATTGAAGCTGCAAATATTCTTGAGCTTTTTTAAAAAACTTAAAACCTCAAGAAAGTTTTGTAGGGCACAATCCCTAGCTTCTCCATTGGCTATCCATTAAAAAAGTTATATGAATATTGAATTATAAGTGTCTATTGTATTTCTTGGCTACTTTCTCCCCCTCTCTCCTACATTATTCACAGGAATTGGCCCAACTAATAAGGGAATACACAGTGAACAAGATGATATCATGCCTGATTATGTAGCCAATTTGACATTGAAAGCAAATATATTAACAGTGTTCCTGTTTTTCTCCACCAACTAGCAAAAATGCCCCTAAGAGAAAAATGTTTTTTCAGACTTGTCAGAAAAATATTCATATAAAACTATATCCAATTTGCTCATTTCTTACTTTTAGGTATGTGGTTCTATTTTTTTTTTTTTAATTCTTATCAGCTGCCACCTAACTATGTGTTTGTCATATCAAGGAAAGATATTTGCAGAATATTGCGATGGTATTATTTTAAGATTGCTTTCCTTAAACTGAATGTTATTGACTGAGCAGAATTTGCTCCCACTCCCTTTTCCAACCCTCATTTGTTTTTGAAATTAACCACTGACATAAACAGATTGAGTGCAAATTTTACATCACTTCATGACCTGTCTCCACTGAAGCACAAGGAATCTGATAGATAATTATCTTGTGGAAGCTGAGAGTCAGTACAGTGAAAATAATAAGAATAATTTAAAAAATGTCCCAAATGCCAAATCCCTTACTTGCTAATGCTAGTGCTTGGTCTGAGAACAGAAAATAATTGCCCCACTCCTGCTTGCACCATAAGATGGAGAGGACAGAGCAGCCATTGTTCACCTGTTTGTTATATTTGTGATATCTAATTGTGCATGGAAAACGATATCGTTTACGGTGTATATGAATTGTCTTCCAGGGATCTGCAGTGATTCATTTAGTTACATGACATTTCAAATTCCTCTGCTTGTTCCTCCACAGTTAGCAGTATCAGCTATAGCCTTAATCCTCTTCTGATCTGAAAGTAAGGGCTCCCTGAAAAGCTATTAAAAGTTGAAGATTGGTGTGTTTCCTGAACTGAAACAAGATAAAGATAGAAACATGGTTTCCTTCAGGAGTTTGTCTGGGACCTCTACTTCCATTTGAACTGAAAAGGAAGCTGGCTACAGACTTTAAACACAAACACACAAACCTTATTTCTGTCGTTTCATCCAGAACTGTGTGGAACTATGCACTTGATAAATGGACCATAAACTTTCTAATCTGCATATGTGTATTATAATTGTCATTCCTATTATTCTCAATTTTTTCCCAATTTGGGACTCAAGGCATCTTACAACAATTAAAGCAGACATACATCCAAAACACACCGCAGAAATAATCCAGTTTGGGATCACTTTAACTGCCCTGGCTCAGTGCTAGGGAATTCTGGAAATTGTAGTTTAGCGAGGCGTTTAGCCTTCTCTACCAGAGGGCTCTGGTGCCACAATAAACTACAATTGCCAGGATTCCCTAGCAGTGAGTTAGAGCAGTTAAAGCAGTCTCAAACTGGATTATTTCTGCAGTGTAATTTGGACCATAGTTATAAATTCAGCATATACAAAATTAAAAGGCAACTAATATATCAAAAAAATAAAAAATAAAACCAGCTAAAACCATTGTCCTTTATGGTTGTATGCCTTCAAGTTGTTTTCAACTTATGCCAATTCTAAGGCAAACCTCTCATGGATTTTTCTTGACAAGATTTGCTCAGAGGAGATTTGCTATTGCCTCCCTCCGAGGCCAAGTGTGACTTGCCCAATGTCACTCAGTGAGTTTCATGGCCAAGCTAAGAATTGAACCCGGGTCTCCAGAGTTCTAGCCCAACACTCAAACCATTCTGCTATGGTGGCTCATTTGGTAAAAACAGAGCATATCAAAACATCTAAATGACCAGCACTATTCTAGTCCATTTTTTTGCCTTAAACATTAATTTTCAAAAGCTTACTGGAATAAAAAGCTTTTCACCTGCCTTTGAAAAAACAACAAGGAGTGTGTCAGTTTAACCCCTCTGGGAGAGGAGTTCCAGAATCTAGGAACAGCCACAAAGAAGTCAGTCTCTTGTGTCCTACCAGATATATCTGTGAGAGTAGTGAGACAGTGAGAGGGGCCTCCCAAGAAAATCTCAAAACATGAACAGGTTCGTATTGGAGAATATGGTCCTTCACATAACCCAGACCTGAGCCATATGCACATATGAGGCCAGTGTGGAAGTTAAAGAATTTATGGAGGCATTTCTGTACATTCTTAATTTTGCAATACCACGTAAAGTGATTTAACAGATTCAGGGATCACACGTTAAAATCAGTTTTTTTTTCTTTTATTAGTACAGATGCTAATATTAGCTACCACACCACCAAGCTTTACCCTCATTCCTACCCATGGTTTACTTCCTTGCAACCTAGAGGTCCTACATTACTAGTCCATTATATGACTAGTAATCACAGATAGACCTTTCTCCACAAATTGGCCCAGTCTCTTTCATAGTCTTGTCTACACATGCACACACAATCAATAGCACAACTTAAAATCATTTTAAACAATTATAAACAATCTTAAGCAATGTCAGATGAATCAACAAATTCAAAATTTCACCTCCAGTTAAAAGGACCAAAACTCAAATGATGCAGACTGTTCATTTGGGGTTTATTACAGAGACTTGAATAGTTGAATGAAATCTTTTGCACCAATATCAAAATCAAAATAATCTTCCAGGGGAGACATTCCACAGTCAGGGAGATATGAATGAAACTGCCTGGGATAGTAAATACCACTGTATCTTGGCAGTGAATTTCTTGGGTTATCTGAAGGATCACTTTTCTTCTTAACTGCCTTGAATAACAGGCTAATGAGCATCAGAAAACTGATTCTTGAAGTTTTTAGTTTCTTTTTTAAATGTCTCTTAGGGAGACTTAGGGCCTCGGCAGATGTCTTATTAAGCCATCCTCGAGGCAGGGAAGAGGAGGGGCAGCTGCATGCTCGGTGCCCCTTTCTCCTCCTGAGGTTGCCCTCGGAGCCGCTGGCCCTCCGCACGGCTGGCGCTCCGGGGGCAACCTCCCGCCACAGCGTCCTGACACACTGCGGCGGATAAGTCAGTGAAAGTGTGCCGCAAGCTTTTGCGGCACACTTTCACTGACTTGTGAAAGGAGACCTCAAGATTCAGAAGCTGGCCAAGCTTTATCTGTCCACTGAAACCACCACTCAGAATACAGAAAAGGAGAGTGACCCAGAAATCATCAGATGAGACAAGGGTAACTTTTTCAAAGGTTTTCCCCATAAGCTGTTTGATAGGGCTTGGGGAAACCACTTGTCCTCTTTCCACACACTAATATTTCTCATAAACCTCACATCTTCCCTTCCCCCTTAAATTGGGAGGAAGCTTTGCAATAGCACCAATAATATATGTTGTAGAAATTTCATTTTGGTCTGCTAATGAAAAGTCAGAAGCCAGCTGGGTATCTGTGCATGAAAATCCCACTTTCTCTACTAGTATCTGACATTCAGCACTTACTAGTGCATTCAGCTGTTATCGGTAGAAGTCCAGCTAGCTGCTTATGTAGGATTTTTCTTCTTATCATTCATAATGGATACGTGTGTGTGTTGGGAAGGATGTTGCATGTTAAGCTGATAATAGGAATCTGGGTTGCAAATAAATAGGTCACAGCTAGCAGATTGTGTGCCCAATAGAAAAAGAAAAGGAAAGTGGTGAGTGAGCATCCTGAGCACTAGAGTAGGGGTGCCAATATCCAGAGGTTCTTTGACAACAACTTCCATTATCTCATGCCAGCATGGCTAATGTGATAAAAAATGATGAGCGTTGCAGTACACCAACATCAAGAGTGGCCACTAGCAGATGCCCACTAGAAAATATGAAAGATTCGTATCACTGAAGACTTCAGGAGGTTACAGGAAAACACATTATAATATACCTGCTTAGAAGCTTTCTATGTATTGACAGATAAGATCTAAAGCTCAGTGACAGAAAGCATGTTAAAGTTATATGGTTAAAGCCCTAGTACTTCCAGGTAGAATGAGGAAAGAATCCTGTGTGCAACTCTATAGTTACTTCTAGTTACTCCTGCTGGAGTGATAAGGGAGCAACCAACGTCAAGATGTCTCTGCTCCCATCTCCAGAAAATTGCTCCTCTCTTCTCTTGTCACTCAGTTAACTGAAGTGATTATCCCATTACAAATAACGTGACATCCCCAATGGATGCAGTCGCATTTTGTATTAATAGAGAGTATTATCCCTTTCAAATTACTGCCACTGCCACTGGGTGACGGCAACCCGCTTGCAGCCTGGGTCCCAACCACGCTCATCCAGACACTTTTCAAAAACAGGAGCTTGCCATTTTTGGAGATTATTGCATTACAAATAACACAGTTTATCCCTGATGGGATACAGTCACATTTCGAATTAATAGCGGGTATCACATTTAAATTGCCACTGCTGCTGCCAGGCAATTGCAACCTACATGCAGCCTAGGTCCCAGCCGCAATCATTCGGACACTTTTCAAAAACAGGAACTTGCCATTTTTGGTTGCAGTTGCCCAGCAGCAGTGGCGATGACTGAATGTGATAATACCCACTATTAACCTGAAATGTGACTATCCCATCCCATATTTGTAATGCGATAATCTCCTGAGTGTGAACTACTTTCGTGTTTTGAACTGACTTTGAAGAAACTGAAGTAAGCTGAGAAGAAGGAAAGGGGGGAAGATGAGACAGGAACATTTTAAAAACAGATGAAAAACAGATTTGGGAAACAGAGGATTAATCAGGTCTGTCCCTGCTAAATGTGGACATTTGGAGGGTATGGCCAATGGCAGCCAGAGATACTGGGGCTTACATTTCTGTGAAAATGTGACATATTAGCCAATTACTACAGGGTACTTCACTACCATTATTTTGTCAAGGAAATTGATGGAATAATGCCATCCTCTCAATACTTTTAGGTTTTAGCAAGGAATAGCTGGTGTAAGGGATTATGAGACTTGATGCCCAAAAATATTCAGATGGGCAAATGTCCTTGATCCCAGGTTTAGCATATTCTACTTGATAAGTTGAAGTGGTACCTTCTGAAGCAATCATATGGAAGAGAGTCTAGATGAATGAGCATTTTTAAATGGTGTTTGGATTAAGTAACCTCTACAGACACATAATGGAATGCAAGAGATAATTCTGTATTTTTAAACAAGCAGCAGTGCTTTTTTTTTTTCAGACTACTAAAACCATTTCTTGTAAAAGCACACCAACTACTTTCCATTGATGACAAGTTCAGCTAAGAAAAATGAAGAATCAGGGCTATGAATGATTTAGCACCAATTTCTTATGAATGTTGTTGTTAACTGCCTTTGAATTGATTCCAATGCATGGTGATGTATGCATGAGACATTTCTATGACTCCCTGACCTCCACTGCTCTTCTGAGGTTCCATAAAACAATACCCTTGACCTCCTTAACTGAATCTATCCATCTAGTGTCTAGTCTTCCTTTCTTTCTACTTCCCTCCACCTTTCCTAGCATTATTGTGTTTTTGAATGACTCATGCCTTCTCTTTATCCTTGGGCACCAGTTATTGTACAATTGCATTCATGGTTCTGGTTTTCTACCTATTTCACTTTTGTCTTGTTTCTCTTCTTTCCATTATTGTTTGAAACATTTTGTATGTTATCTATTGTTTCTTTCCTTTCCTTTTGAACACTAACAGTTTTTTTCTAAATTCTTCCTTAATTATTTCCTTGGTTTCTGCCCACAGTTCTTTTATTTCTTACATAATTGGTAAATTGTGTTGGGATATTGCTCAGATCATATATCAATATAATGACTGTTTTCTTCTTCTGGTTTATTCTATTTTTTTATATAAATAGCTCATTATCAGTACCACAGTCAGCACCTGGTCTAGTTTGGGCTGCCAGAATAGAGCTTCTCCATCTTCTGCACCCAGTTATATAATTTATCTGATTTTTGTATTGACCATCTGGTAATGTTCATGTGTATAGTCTTCCATCTGGTTGTATGAAAAAGGTGTTTTCAATGAATAGCTTGTTGGGGCCTCACAAAATTCTATAGGACACTCACTTGCTACATTCCTTATATTTAATACAAATCTACCAACTATTTCATATTATTGCTGCCCACTTCAGCATTCCAGTCACCCATGATCAGCTTGAAATCTGATCATCTTGCATTGCATACCTTCCAACATTTAATGGAAGAAAACCAGAACATGCGTGACCAAGAAACATCAGAAAGTGGTCAAGATATATGTGATTGTATATATGCCTTCAAGAAGCCAGCTGGTTTGAGCACTGGACTATGACTCAGGAGGTCAGGGTTCAAAACCCTGCTCAGTCATGGAAATCTTCTGTGTAACCTTGGCCAAGTCACTTTGAGCTTCAGAGAAACCAGTTAAAGGGTCCTTAAAGGTCGTTAAAGGTATTCCTCATTAGCAATCGAAAAAGCCACCGTTGTCAGAGACTACTCTGTGTTCATGTGGCCAGCATGATTACACAGAATGCTGTTTAGCTTCCCACTGAAGTGGAACCTATTTTTCTACTCACATTTGCATACTTTCGAACTGCTAGGTTGGCAGAAGCTGGGACTAGTGACAGGAGCTCACCCCATCATGCAGCAGCTGGGCCTCAAACTGCCAGCCTACTGATCTTGCAAGCAAGACAATCAGTGTCTTAAACACTTGAGCCACTGCATCAAACTACTTGAATGTACATAACAATAACAACAAATGTGTCTTCAAATCGCCTGTCTACTTGTGGCAATCCCATGAATTTAATATAGGTTTTCTTAAGCAAGAAATACTCAGAGGTGGTTTGGCTAGTTCTTTCCTCTAAAACATAGCCTACAGCACCTGGTATTCATTGGTCATCTTCCATCAAAGTATTCACCAGGAGTGTCTCTGTTTGGCTTTCAAGATTAAATCAGATGAGATCTGGTGTGTCATGGTCATAGCAAACCTTATTAATGAGGAAAAACACAACCAATACATACTTGGAAAGAAAGGGTATGACTCAGGACCATTTGGTAGTGCAGTGGTTAAATGCCAGTACTTCAGCCACAAGGTTGTGAGTTCAATCCTAGGTAGAGCTCCAGTGTCCGCTCAGCCTTCCATCCTTTCTTAGGCTTGAATACCCAGCTTGTTGGGGGCAATTAGCTTACACATTGTAAACTGCTTAGGGAATGCTAGTTCACTAATAAGCAATATAGAAATTTACTTGCTATTGCTGTTGCTATCAAATTTAAAACTTCAAATGAGAAACTAAACATTGTTTGATTGCAACTCACATCATCTTTCTCTATTGAAGAACCTGGGGAGGGCTGATGAGAGATGTAGGTCAAAAATACCTGGAGGCCAACACACTGGCCACCCCTTCTTCAGGATTTTACCTATACGTATTCTGAACAAGATGCACTATGTCTCTGTGTTTGAACAACAACAACAACAACAACACTCCATGTGAGACCTTCCCCCCATTGTTTTCCAAATGAAAGAAAAAGAGTGCTAATTAAAGTTCTGTATTCATACATAAAGCTTTTCTAATTCAGAGATCTAAATGGAAAATCTTGGACTCCTTCTGGATTTGTGATTATCTGTAGACTCTGGGCACACAGATCCACAGTTGGATTTACACTGATCTAAACAAGTCACACTTTCATCCCAAAGAGATATAACCGGGTCTCTACATTTTACTTAACTATAGCTCAAAAATCTTGCAAAATCTTGTTAAGCACTTGTTATCTTTTAAAAAGGACAGTTTGACCCTAATAGGCAAAGCTAAACTAGGAGAAATTTATTTTTGTTATATTTTGCTTTGTTCTTTAACACACACACACATGAAACAGAGACAGAGACAGAGAGAGAGAGAGAGAGAGAGGCAACAAAGAAAACAAATAGGTGAAATAATCATATTTCTTTGAAACCATAACAAAACAAGGTATCAACTTTTTGATTCACTGCACAACAAGTTTCACACAGTCAGCAAGCTGCAATATCATAATCTACCTGAGGGCAAAAGTCCTACTGACTTCCAAAAAAACAAATATACGACTGTAGCCAGGACTGGTGCATTGCAAAAAGAAAAGGCTTCCAACAGACCAAACCAGGTTAATGCTGTCACCATATATTCAGAATATGTGGTGCCTGTGACAATGAGATATAGGAGAGCAGCGAGGTTGGGTGGGGGGACAGACAACACTCTCTATTTAAGATCCTTCCTGTATCTTTAGAGTTTTTTTTAAAGGTTTTTTGTTTTTGTTTTTGTTTTAGCAAAAGGGTATAACCTGTGGATATATAAAGACAAACAAGTATTCACCAAAAAGCAATATAACAAACTATGTCACCCTATCACTGTCTACTCAAAAATTAGGTCTACTGAATTCCATGGGAAGTGTTCATTGAACTACTTTTCTGTTTTGACTTTGAGAAATAGCCTCCCTTGCCCATAGATAATAATGCCATACCCTCCAACTGTCCTGATTTGGCAGAGATTATTCAGACTTTTTTCTGTCATTTTCTTTTTTTTCAGTTGCTTTTAAATTGTCACAGATTTTCTGTCCTCCTCCCATTTCCCCCTTTGTTTTCACCCTACTTCAAACTGAGTTAAAAATGTAAAAGTAGTTTCCGCTCAATGAATTCACCAGGGAGGATAGGAAAGAAAGTGGCAGAATCTTGCCTTTCCCAGTAGACTCACAGTAGATTCAGGCTTACTAAATTTGGTTGTCTTGCTCACATTCTGATGTTGGTTAGCCACACATGTCCGTGTTTTTATCCATGAAATGCTGGAGAATACAATATATGTTTGTATCCAAATGTTCCCAATCCAGCCCTGTCCAGTCCAGGCTTTATCAATTCAACATCACCTACAACAGATATTTCAAAATAGTACTTCCCCCATGCTCTACTTGTTTCTTGATGTGGCACTCACAAGATTTGTACATTTTTGTTCAATCAGCTTTCTTTTGGTTGGAATAATTGAAATCCCTTCTGGGCATCTTGCTGTCACAAATATGTGGCACACTTAGAAGGGGGCATTTATGATTCTTGACAGCGTAATGGTGTATAAAAGGAATGAATGGGGACTGCAGTCAGTTTTTCAAATGTAATTTAGTGGATAAGAACAAGATTTGTTCTGTTGTGCAAGCACTGTTTGGGGGGATTATTTGTCTGCTTTTCTCTCTTTTCAGTTTGGTTGGGTGAGAACATTTCAGTGGGAGATTGCTCAGAGCAGAGGAAGTACACCATTAAATGTGCACACATGCATTGTTGTTGTTGTGTGTCTTCAAGTCTTTTCTGACATGATGATCCTAAGGCAATCCTATCATAGGGTTTTCCTGGCAAGTTTCTTCAGATAGGATTTGCCATTGCTATCCTCTGAGGCTGAGAGAATGTGACTTGCCCAAGGTAGTCCAGTGGGTTTACATGGCCAAATCAGAATTTGAACCTTGATCCCCAGATTTCTAGTCCAATGCTCAAAACACTACACCTTGCTGGCTCACATAATTTGGTGTGGATTTTTAAAATCATATATAGCATTAAACTTTATGTTTTGGAAGATAGGAGTCCGAACCATGTCTGTACAGGACACTCCTTGACTCTTGATTTTTTAGAGACAGTCCCTTTGGGAATGGCCAAAGCAACCATGGCATTAAGTGTGTCCTTGCATTTAACATGCAGGGGTTTAAAACTTGCAAATATAGTGGTGAAGGTGGTGGTGGTGGTGGTGGTGGTGTGTGTGTGTGTGTTTGGCTCAGGCAAAAGCTATAGCAATAGCAAGTACATTTCTATACTACTTACCAGTGAGCTAGCACCCCCTAAGTAGTTTCCAATGTGTTAGCCAATTACCCTCAACAACCTGGGTGCTGATTTTACTGACCTACAAAAGGATGGAAGGCTGAGTCAACCATTGACAAGCATTTAATGACTGTGCCATCAGGGCTCTCTAAAACAAATTGCTGCAACCTCTCTTAGCTTCTGTGTTCTTCCTCCTCCAATTCCATATCCTCCAACATTTAACAGATGGAAACAAGTATACATGTGTCCAAGCAATGTCTGAGTGTGGTCAAGAGGAAGAACACACAAGCCAAGAGATGTAGCTACAGTTTGCTTTTGCCTGAGCCCCCTGCAAAGGGCAGGATACCACCCTGTTCTCTCTTCTTCCCATCCCAATTGAGAACACATTAATTCTGCACTTTGAACTCAGTTTGTAAATTTGAAGTAACCTGAAGACAAAGAAGAAAAGTGGAAGGAATGGAGAGAAACTGGGACATTTTCAACTCAGCTGAAAATGTGGGACAGGAAAGGATTTATTGGTACTGTGCCTGCCAAATCAGAGTTGGAGGCCTTGCAGGTTCCCCTGTTGCTTCTTTACCACAGATATTGCTACTGCACTTAACAACAACAATGCTCTAATTTTCTTTCAAAACAAGGTACTTGTTTTAGAAAAGAATCTTACTTTCAGGAGCTTCTTGGGGTTGTTAGTGTCTTTTACAAGCTTCGTGTGCACTTTACTTCCAAATAAAATATTCACATTTGGAATTTGGTGTTGGACAGGTAGGAACTCTGTGTGGTCCTTGAGCCATATACAGTATTGTCCTTCTCTGCTCTAATGAGAGAATTGATGATTATGAGTATCATGATAAGCACAGAGGAAAAATTTAAAACTCTTCCTTCTCCCTCAGTCCAGATAAAATTTGTTGATGTTCTTGTTTGTATTTGCTATTTTCACAGAGGCTAGAATTTCCCATTGACACCAGTGAGGAATTTGGATTGATTTTAATCTGAATAACAGCAAAAGGGGGAAATATTAGATTGTCCTATCCCATCTTCTCTGTCCCAGTAATTATTACACATATTCCTATAGTGGCTGCTATTCTTATTCTAATAATAAACAATACAACTAAAATACAAAGATGTAGGTAGAGCATCATGTCTACTTTGATACTAAATGTCCCTAAAATTTATCTCCTATTTTTCCCTTTTGGAGATGTCTTGGAAAAATGTTGTACATGTGAATTATTAGAGTCTTTCAAAGTTTAAGGCATAGGAAAGATGCCATGTTTGAGATCTTGAATGAAACATATGGCATAATGGTACAGCTATGCATTAAATATATACGTTACCATTGAAACTCACCTTAAAAATCAGTGATCCAGACTAGTACAAGTCTGTGCTGCTGTTGAGTGATATGACCAACTCCTTTACAGTGGGTTCCTGTCTCAACTCCTCTAGTAAAAAATACTAGTGAAAGCCAATGTACTGTAGTGGTTTGATGATTGGACTATGATGCTGGAGATCAGGGTTAAATCCCCTGCTCAGCCATAAGAGCCCACTGGGTGACCTCGGACAAGGCACACAATCTCAGCCCCAGAAAACCATGAAATAGTGTGCTTTAGGATCACTGTAAGTTCTAAATGACAATATAATAGTAACAAGAATTTTCTACATTTTGTTGGATTTTTTTTCATGCAAAAAACATGTTAATTTGAACAAACTACACAACAAAACAAAAAGAAAGAAAATAACAGGGGGGGAAAGAAAGGAAGGAAGGAAGGAAGGAAGGAAGGAAGGAAAGAAAGAAAGAAGGAAAGGGGGGGAAATGTTGTATAAGTACATTGCAATATCCACAAAGTTTCAGGAATCTTGTTTGTGATGTGTGTATGCATAACCTAAAGTTATGTGCACACTGGCCTTGTTTTGGACAGGCCCAAAGGGGCTGTTCAATAGCCCTTTGCTCTTCATCAGAAAACTGTCCTCACAGTAAGCTTTGTGGAAGAGCTGCTATGGCTGTGAACTGCAGCAAGGATGGAAAACAATTCCCACTGTCATATCCTACCTCCTCTCCCCAGCCATTTAATGATCATAGATGCAGCTCCCTCCCCAAGGGCTTGACAGTTGCTGGAGGGAAATGGATGTAGAACTGCTGCAGTGAGAATTTCAGACAGTGTACTTTTTGTACATTTTCCTGAAATATTTTTTTTAAAAAAATGAAAAAAAAATGTACAAAGATTCTTGTGATATCACATCAAATGGGAGAAAACCTTTGAATTTTTTATTGTTATGTGCAAAAACAAAATAAGTGAAGAATTCCTAACTCCAATGCCTATTGATTGCTCTCTCTAATGTCAGTTTATGAGGCACACACCTATGTGTGTGTTGTATACCTTCAAGTTGCTTCCAAATTATGGTGATCCTAAGGCAAATCTATCATGGGATTTTCTTGGCAATATTTGTTCAGTTTCTCTTTGCCTTCCTCTGAGCCTGAAGAAATGTGACTTACACAAGATCACTCAATGAGGTTCTGTATCCAAGAGGGGATTCTAACTCTGGTCTCCAGAGTCCTAGTCTCAAACCACTACACCACTCTTGCATTTGAAACACACATGCACCTCCCTCCCCACCCCATATTCCAGCTTTGCATACCTATTTTCTGAAGATAAAATTCAATATTCCAGAATAATTGAGCTGTGTCTCATGAAAGCTTAAACCATGAGTAACGTCTGAACCTCTAAGATGCATACAGATGCATACAGAGCCCTGGTGGTGCAGTGGTTAAATGTAGCACTGTATCCACTCATTCACAAATTACAAAGTTGTGAATTCAATACCAAACAGGGGCTCAACCTTCCAAAGTTGCTAAAATGAGTACCCAGCTTGTTGGAGGCAATTGGCTTACACATTGTAAACTGCTTAGAGAGTACTTAAGTGTATAGAAATGTATGCAATTGCCATTGCTATTGCATACAAAACAGAATGTGCACACACACACACACACAAGCACCTCTGAAATGTTATTACTGGGCATTCTTTCACCAGAATTGAAACTGTTTTCCCCTCTATATATATATTCAGGGAGAGACTAAAAAAAAATTCCTTAACTTGATTGACTTTGGCCAACCAATAGCCCTCAGAAGCCATTAATTGTTACCTGATTGTCCACCATCAAGTTTCAGAGAAAGGCTAACAAGCATAACCAAAGAACATCTAACTCAAGTTTTGTTCTTGAGAAGCTCAGTATCCTATAACTGCATGAAAAGAAACAGAGAGAGATGAGGTGAAGGGTAGAGGAAAGAACTAATCAAATAATAATAGGAGAGATGACATATACTGTCAAACAGCTACTGGGCAATATCAGTAGTGGTGAATGACTCTAATGTCAAGTGAACAGCAGTGGCACCATAGCTAATATGTGTTAGCACTGCACACAGGGAGCAAAGGTGAACCGCCTTGAGAGATCCTTTTATCATGAAAACCCTATGTTGAGACAGTCTCAAGCAAAACAAAAGGCAGGATTAAAACATAAACTGTGAGACAGAAAGGAATAAGGGGGAGAAATCACAACAGACGAATGAGCCAAGAGTATAGAAAAACTCAGAGGATGGGAAAAACACGCAGTAGACATGTTTAACAATCAAAAAATTGTCCAAAGTAACACCATACATGCTATAGGAACATGGAATGTAAAAAAAAAAAAAAAAAGCATAAGCCAGGGGAAACTAAAAATAGTACAAAAGGAAAAAAGAATGCATAAACAAGGGATGAGTGAGCTAAAATGGGCAGGAATGTTGACTCAGATTACTACATTGTATTCTACTCAGGAAATGAAAAGACACAAAGAAACAGGGTGGCCTTTGTAGTAAGGAAAGGTGTGGCAAAAGCAGTCAAAGGATACAATGCAAGTTAAACCAAATCATGACAATAAGGCTCCATGGAAAACCTATCAATATCACCATAATCCATGTATATGCACCATCCAAAGAGACAGAGGAAGAAGTAATTGAGAGATTTGATGGAAGATCCTTGGTCTGGTAAATGAGATACTCACTAAGAGAGATTGGTCAAAAGGTGACAGAGGTGGCAAAATTTTGCTTTGTGGCTATAAAGACCCCCAGGGCTATAGCAACCATTGCAATTAAGCAACAGTAATTAGTTTCATTAATTAAGAATAATGTTTTTAGATCCAGTCCAGCCTCAGTGGTATACAGAATAATGAGGATGTGTATATAATTGGCTTTAGTTACACTCTTAAAAGACTATTAAGATTAAAGGCTAACATTAATGGTTTCACCAGGTGAAACCCTAAGGGGGGGTGACACCACTGCTCTCAAAACATTTGCCTTTTGGCAGAAACAGCCTGTGGCAGTTACTTAACTCCCTTTAAAACACTGAAGAGATGGCTCAGTTGGAGGAGAAAGGAGAGGAACCAAGTTTTTACAATATTTTTTATTATTTTTTTAAATACTTCCAAATTTTTCTTTAAAAGCATGAAATAATTACCAGTTTTTCACTTTAACAACATGAAACTATGAACATGTAAATATTAGGCTGTGCATATGATATTGTAATTTAAAGGTATACTTTTAATTTTGCTGGTTTTTTTATGTCATTACCATTACCATTGCATTCCGTGATATATGGGAAATATGATTTATGATTAACATTAGTTCCAAAAACAATACTAAGGATTCTATATGGTGTGATATGGGATATGGTCCATTAAGGGGGGGTGACACCATGAGTTACCACACCGGGTGACACCAACCCTCTTGATATCACTGGCCTCATCATGAGAAGGCACAACTCATTAGAAAAGACAATAATGTTAGTAAAGGTAGAAGGCAGAAAGAAGATGGATGTACAAAATAAGGGAAGTCATGGGTCTGCAAGACATAAGCAGAGCAATAGAAAAAAGAGGGTCTTGGAGACATTTCATCTACAAGGTTGCCATGAGTCTGGTTTGGCTCAAGGACAGTTAACAACAACAAATGTGAGGCAACATAACTGGTTATAAACAAATAAGTCTTTTTAAAAAAATGGAAGAAAGTGCTGAGGTTCTTCACTTTAATTATTTCTACATATGTTTTTCATTAAATAAATATGTTGGTTTCTCATCAACAGATCATATTTGAGTTCTATCATTTGGTGTGTACATCACAATCATAGTTTGGTTTTTAAAAAAATAATTTATTCCTAATTCCTATCACAACATGATAAACATAAGCATGCTACCATATGGCAAAAATGATTATATTCAAAATAAAGTCCCTCAAATATAAAATTGGGTTTCCAACACAGTATAAATCTATTTTCCTTCCTTCTTGTCCAGTAAATAATCTTGACTCTTCATTTTTCAAGATGAAAAGTATCAAGGACCCTGAAACAAATCTTTCCAATACTTGTGCTGAAACTCTAGTGGCCTTGGGAAACTAAATACATTATTTACAAATGCAATGCAAAATTACCATATCTCAATAAATATGTCTGTCCTAGATTACAACTATAGTAATAATCAATATTATAAAAGTGAGGAGGGAGGGGGAAAGTCTATTTTCACCTCACTATGTAAATATGTCACCCATGTAATGAATATAAATAAACCTTGCAGTTGTAATGCTTAGATTATGGACTCTGCAGACAGTGCATTAACAATCTTGCTGCTGCATAAAGGCAATAAGAGGGAAATTATGTTGATATGAACATACTCAATGGATTTGGAAGAAATGAAAAAACCCTACTTCATTATTTCCCCATTTTAAAGGGAAGAGTCACAATTATAATGATAAGGCAAAATAGAATATTAATGAAGTGGGTTGTAATGAAGTTCTTGTTGTTGTGTTTCTTCACAATATGACTTGTGGTGTCCTTATCATGGGTTTGTTTTTCCTGGCAATATTTGTTCTGAGAGGAGTTATCAGTGACTTCCTCTGAGACTGAGAGTGTGTGACTTGCCCAAGGTCATGCACGGGTTTCCGTGGTCAACTGGGATTTGAACCCTGGTTCCCCAGAGTCCTAGTCCATCAGTCAAACTACTGCATTATGCTGGTTCATGAAGTGAACTATTTATTGGTTTCTCCTGTCTTCCTCCTCCGTTTCCTTGAGTAGAAGCACAGATATTTGCCTGGTCTCTCAGCATCAGTCATATGCAAGACTAACATTCACACCTCTGTGCAGCTTTTGATACTGCACCATCCAGATCTTTTAAATTCTCTTGCTTTCTTATACTTAAATGAACCGCACACATCAAATGGGAACACAGAGACATTACAGCCAGGTGTATACATCACTTCATTAGCCAGCAATGTCATACAACTGGAGAAATTGCAACATACACTGTCATTATGCTCCTGTTTTAAGCAGTGCTGAGGGAGGCTAGAACTGTGTCATCCTTAGACTGGGAAAATGCATACACAATTGGAACGTAATCTCCAGCTGTGTTTGAGTAAAGGATGGGTGAAGGGATGGGTGAGAACTTCCTTTGTTTTTAAAATTCATAATTCACAAATTTCTTTAAAGATGTAATGGAAAAAAATTCAGCATTTTTGTTTTTAAAAAAGTGTGGAAGTAAAATGAAACTGACATATTAGCCAATCCAGCCTGTCACTATTGCTCTTCTGTTCCTCTTTCTGTGCTTTCTGACTTATGGATAGAATAAGGTGAACCTATCACATAGCTTTCTTAGTAGGATTTCTCTATAGGGGCATTGCCTTTGCCATCCTCTGGGGCTGAGAGTGTGATTTGCCCAAGGTCACCATGGCTATGTGGGGATTCAAACCCTGGTCTCCAGAGTCCTAGTCCAGCACTCAAACCATTACAACACACTCATTTACAGTCCAGACAGCATATTTTTGCTTTTTAAAATCTGGTTTTTGATCCCAGCCTTTTGAATCATTTTTATGGTACTAAA
>CM034704.1:9510758-9532640 GCA_020142125.1 Phrynosoma platyrhinos
AAAAAACAACCCACAAAAAAACTAAAAATCTGGAAAATGTCTGGCACATTTTGCACCAGAATCAGGGTTTAACAGCCTTAATACAAATTTTAAAAACTTACCTGTTATTCCAGAACTTCCAGGAAGATCTGGAGCCCTCCATTTTCACACCACAGTAGCTGTCTACATGGGCATAGCTGAGCTACCCAGCATGTTAGCAGCCACAATGTAATAATCACTGAGCATCTCAGAAGCGAGTGACCCACAGTAGCAGCAGATGTTTTGGGTGGCTCAGCAGGACACCAGTGCAGACAGCTATTGTGGCATGGAATGGAGGCCAAGATAAAAGAGGCAGGTCAGGGCAACTGCAGGGCAAGATTACTCTGGATTTCCCCCAGAATATCCTGCCCAGTGATCACTGAGAGCCTTATGAACCATGCACGTAAAGGAGCACTACAACATCCTCAAAGATAGATGCTGATCTACAGTTTGCCTATATTAATGTAAAATATATCCTAACTGTGGAAACTGCCCATGTCTTCAATGTTGCCTTTTTCCTTGTGCTTTCAATAAGTTTTTAATTAACATTTTGTTTTTAATCTTTATTTTACTATAGTGAGCAACCTTAAACTTACCTTTGTAATGGAAAGGGAGAGATAAATTAAATCAAAACAGATAAATAACACTTCTAAAGAGACTTTGAAATGTGGGTATCCTTCCAAAGTTGTGTAATAGTGTCAGAACCCAAATGGGATTTAGGTTCTGTCATTATGGATTGTGTTGGGAGAATGTATATATTAAAGTATTGATTGTGTTGAGATAACAGTTTGGTATTGGATGTGGCAAGAGGGGGCTGGATGTTGTTATATTTATTGGTTGGGTTAATGGCGCCTCTGTTTTAATGGTAGTTCAGGGGAGAAGGGAGGAGTTTTACTGCAGTAACCAGAAAAATCTTTGGAATGTTACATAGAGGGCAAGCAGGAAAATAGGGAACCATTAGAGCTACGTTTTAAAAATAAAGTTCCTGCACCTAGCGGTTGGGGCAGGACCAGTTAGTACAGGTTTATATATCATGACAGCAGGGCAGGTACCATTAATACTAACCTAAACACTTTGCTGATCACTATTGTCCCTGTTCTGCAATAAAAGTATTTTGTTATTTCACCACACCAAGGCTGATTGTCTGAATCCAGGGAATAAATTTGGCTGGTGCTGACAAATAGGCAGAAAGTCAACATATGAGATTGCTCCTGAACCACCTTGGCAAAAAAGGGATGCTGCTGCTTTTGTAGTTGATAAATGCACATCAGTAACCTTAGAAAGGGTAGCAAAAAGCAATAATAAAATGAAAAGATAATCTATGTTCCCATTGGAATAATTATGAGCTTTCAACACTAAGGGAATCCAATTGAAAAAGAACATTCCACTCTCAAACTATGTAGACCTGACATTGTGGGAGAGGAAGCCTTTCAGCTGATGGTGACTCATAGCTCTAAGGTGTACTTTGCCGTTCTGGTAAAAACTCATAGGGAGTTTCATGGGATCAGACAGAGAGCATGCTGTGGTCACCTTTGGCTTCATTTTACTCCAATCCCCTCTTCTTGTTGTGAAGAACAAACCACTTTTTAATGTCTGCCTTTCCTGTTTACATGGTGCACCCCTGAATCCAAAAATAGGGCATGATGACTTCAGAGGATTTCTAGCCTCATCTTAGGCCTAAATGTTTGGAAGGTCACTATAGAATAAAACAGATAATTATGTGTAATATGGCTTGCTAGGTCCTCAAGAATCTGCTTCTTTCATTTTTTGAGTCTCCTGGTAAGGATTGACCCAAGACAGTTTGATGCTTGAGACAGCCATGGCATATTAAATGCCATATTACCCAAAGATGCATATTACCCAAAGCCATCCAAGTAGGGCTGCTAGACTGAAAAAAGAACTTTAGAAGGCATTATTTGTCACACCATCAGGTAACTATCAGGTTTGTCAGGTAGCAAGCAACACCTGCTGAAATTCCATCTGTTACACAACCATTAAAGATATGGAAGCCATCTCCAGTTTTCACTCTGACAATACTACATCCAAGTTATTTTAGCATATGAAACAGAAAAATCTTCAGAATGTCTCTCTTTAGCCCTGGCAGTAAATATGGTATAAGAACAATGCAAATTGAGTCCACGTTAAGGGTTAGGGAATCATGGGAACTGTATTTTATTGTGGCACCAGAGCTCTCTGACAGAGAAGGCTCAATGTCTCAGAAAAAAAATAGTTCCCATGATTCCCTAGCACAGACCCTAACCCTTAAAGTGGACTCAATTTGCAATATTGCTGGCAGTCTGCAAAGGCCCAAAGAAACTGACTTATCTTGAGATCCTTTTACTTATTTTGACTCTTACAAGACTTCAAAAGATTTCAGTCTGTTGGACTGGAAGAACAGATGCCAGAACTTTGGACAGCCTCTGCTATTCAGTGTAAGTCAGATATGGGAATCCTGTGGCTGGATCTTCCAATATTCCTCACCATTAGCTATGTTGTTTATGGCTACTGGAAGTTGCTGTCTAATATCAGGAATGTCAGACTCCTGGTGTAAACAATACTAAGCTAGATGACCAAAGATCTGAATCAGTCCAAGACAGATTTATATGCAGAATGAGTGGAGAACTTGTCACTATGGGAATTCAAACCGGCAAATTTTCAAAGGTTGGGTCATAAATAATTGTGCTTTCTTGGGACTTGTCTACACGGGCCAAATGAAACCATCTCACCTCATTTACACTGTGAGCAGTCCAGATGATGTAGGGGAGTATTTGGGTTGAATCTCATCTTTTTCAGTAGCTCAGGGCTTTAATCCAGAGGGGAAAATGACAATTTACTCTGGATTTGAGTGCAAGATCCAAATATTCATGTGCATATGTTGACTGTGATACATACTGATGTTGGTGTGGGGCCAGGGGAAGGGGGAGTGTTTTGTAGGTGGGACTGGTTGGATCCAGCAAGCCTTGTATGTGTTGTCATGTTTTTCTACTTCAGTGTATTCTCAGCCATGAGAGCAGTGGTGAGAGGTTAGATCTTGCTACCCATTCCCTTTCCCTCCCCCTGCCCAAAAGTTCCATTTGTTTTACTGTTGTTACTCTTCTATATCTCCGATCCTCCTCCTACCTGGTCATTGTTGTGTTATCTTTGTTCTGACTTCAGTGATTGGAGCATGCACATGTACGCCCTTCTCCATCTCCTCATCATTTTTGCTCACTTGTGTGGAGATCACATGCACTCCCTCCTCCCATCCCCTCAGCATTCACTCACTTGCTTCTATGGAGAGCTATGGCAGGAATGCACAGTCATGACTGTGTTATTGCCACAATCATAAATGCACTCATGAATCTAGTTTATCAGGCAACAATCATTCCAAGGGACAGAGGGGTGTTCTTATAGAAAATGGAGTGCAGGAGGATAACAGTCAAGATGCTACATTACCATCTCCTGATCTTCTACCCAATCCTGCTTTACTGGACAGTAGCCACTGAAAGTGATGGAAGTCTGTTCTCCTGTTTATTGAAGTGCAACATATTGATATTTCCACTCCCATCCTCCAGTGATCTCTCATGAAAAAGTTAGAAACAGAATCCCTCTTATATTTCCTCCTTACTGCTGGAGGGAAGGAGTGGAAACATCAGTATGCTCTGCCCAGATTGACAGGATGACAGACCTCCATCATTCTCAGTTACTTCTACACAGTAAAGTAGCATGGAGTAATTTTATAATCATGGCAACAGTGCCACAATTATAAATCCATAGGGATTATGAGTATAAATCAATTGCAGATGTGAGAGCCAGTGTGGCATAGTGGTTTGAGCTCTGGATAACAGGGTTCAATTTCCAACTTGGCTGTGAAATCCACTGGGTGACCTTGGGCAAGTCACATTCTCTCAGCCTCAGGGGAAAGCAATGGCAAACCTATTTACTATTAGTTGGAAACAACTTGAAGACACACAACAACAACAACCACCTCCAAGTTGCACATCCAAAACTGTGACAGTGAATTCCAGCTGACATTTTCACTGCCCCTTTTGCCAGCAAATAAGGCTGTATCAATGAGAAAGAATACCTCATCATAATTCCTTTTTTGCAGCTTTGTTTTTCTAAACTAAAATATGTTAATGGTTATCAGTATGTTTTGACAAGGAGTCATATGTCACTTAGATGTTTTATTGTGTTTTTATGTGTGTTTTTATACTGGCCTAATGGCTGTAATAAATGATTTGATTTGATTTTGCAGCTTTGCTCACTAATGGGAATAGGGTGAAACTGTCATTTTCCTGCATCCTGATTGTCAGCAGAATAGGCCTCCATCTCTCAGACCTGGTAATGTTTTAGGAGGGTCAGGACAGGAGAAATAAGTGGAGACACAGTGAGAGAGAAGTGGCTTTCTGTTTACTTCTCTGCATGCCCTTGAAACATTTCTATTCTACTCTCAAGGGAGACATAAAAGCATGCCATTTGTTGTGCTGGAAAAATCCATTTTGCAAAAGGAACACTTTTACAACTGTCTCCCTCTGGAGAGAGAATGGAAGTGCTACAATGTCATGTGGTGAGGTAAGCAGAAAGCTGCTTCTATCTCAGCTGCCTCTTGTCTTACTTTTGTAATGCGATAAGGCTCTTAATTATGCATGCGCATAGAATATGGACCTTGAGGTTTGCAGCAAAGGGAAGAACGAGAAGGATGAATAGTGGATGTTGTCATTATTCCTGCTAATTAAAAACAAACAAAAAGCTCTGGGCTGGCTCCCAACACTTTGATCACATGAATCCTGGCATTGCTACAGCCCTCCAAGTATGCAGGCTTAGGGTTGCCATGCACCTTTACCTGTGAGTAGTTTGAGTAGACATATATAGGATTGTGCTGTTAGCACTAATATTTTACCCATCCACCCTCTGCAGCAAAATAAATGGGGGGGGGGGTTGAACCTGAATAAAATATCCTAATTTAAAACATTCTCCTCATCATCCTGAAATAATTAAATGTTGAGAGAAGCACAAATGCCTCTCTTGGGAATAGGTTTAAAGGGAAATAGAAGAGAGGGGATATGTGGGAAGTAAGTAATGCATGTATATGTATTTTTTGTTGTTTTGTTCAAAGTACACATTACTTGAAAGAAACCAGATGATAACATTGAAGTGACCTACAAATGCACAAACTCTCCACATTCTAACTAAAAGATGAGAGAAACCAAGGGAAAAAAAACTCTCTAGTGGCATTTTAATCTGGCTGTTGCATCTACAAGCCATCAGAGAGGACCAGCAATGATATAAAAGGTGCTAATCGCCATACAATTTCTATATTTTTACTACTGGATATTTCTGTATATTTATTGCCTGTGAATTTTTTTGTCACCAGAATTCATGCATCAGTGGTGCTTGACACCATAAAATACATACCCTAGGTCTTTTCTTGGCTTGGAAGATACCCTGAGCTTGAAATGTTTGTGTATATATTCAGGGTAACTTGGAAGAGTATTTTCCAAGCTGAAAAAGACCTAGGGTATGCATTTTGTGGTGCTAATCACCATTGTAATGATACATGAACGCAGGTGATAAAAAAGTTTGTTGTTGTTGTGTGTCTTCAAGTTGTTTCCAACTTATGGCAACCTTAAGGCAAACCTATCATGGGGTTTTCTTGACAAATTTCTTCAGAGGGGGTTCACCATTCCTATGAGGATGCACTGGCAATAAATATATAGAAATATACAGTAGTGTGTGTGTGTGCCTAAAACTCCCAGAACATTCTGAAGGATATTGGAAGCTGTGGTTCAAAAATATAACTTTCCAGTCTTTGCATATGGCTATAGTTTGATGTGTGTGACAATCCTACCCAAACTAGATATTTTGGATTTTGGTTCCCATCAACACCAGCAGGCATAGGCAATAGTGAGGAACCCTGAAAGTTAATAGTCGAGAGTGCCAGGTTAGGGCAGGCTGGGTTAGGGAATGGAAAAGAAGATGTGAGAAGATACAGGGTCAATGCAAGGACAAATTCATTATGTGAAGTGGAAACAGGAAGATTTATAGACAAGAGAGAAGTTAAAACAGGTTAGCAACTTCTTCTCAGTGGGGGACTCCCACATTTTCTCAGTAGGGAACTAAAGGAAAGAGTTGAATTGTGAAGGCCTCACTGAATTGGACAGAAACTAAAGACAAAGAGTGTTTTATGCAGGAGATTTCCACCATTTCAAAGGAGGAACAGGAAAGTCAAACTTCTTCAATTAAAAGAAAGTAAAATAAATGTGAAGTGGCAAAGTTCTCTGCTTGATTTAGGGCTTCCCACACTGATCATTAATTCTAATCCACTTGGTTTGGGGAAGGCACTTACTCTATAAACATCAGGTTACTGAATACACACAGAGTGGTGTTTTTTTTTTTAAATCCAACAACCTGTATGTTATGTTTGAGTGAAGCATACTATTCCCCATTCTTCAGTCAAAATAAAAGATTCCCAGGCCTCTTCCAAATGAGCAAAATCTGTCAAGGATGGTAGCACTTCTTTGTTTTTTGTTTCCTAAAACCCAAATGGCTTTTTGCCCATCATTTAATGTTTCAGAGTATGTATCCTCCTTTTATGCAGTATTCTGGAGTATTTTGTTAGCATCACAAAGGCAAGGATTTTGACAAAACTAACACATTTGGTTATTACATGGATTGTGACTTAGGGCCTTTGCAGACTGCTAGAAATAGTGCAAATTGAGTCCACTTTAAGGGTTAGGATTATGGTTAGGGAATCATGAGAACTGTATTTTATTGTGGCACCAGAGTTCCCTGACAGAGAAGGCTTGATGTCTCAGAAAAAAAATCCCATGATTCCCTAGCACTAGCCCTAACCCTTAAAGTGGAATCAATTTGCACTATTTCTGACAGTCTGCAAAGACCCTAAGAAAGCTGTGTTCAATCTCTCACACTCTTTATTTTCAGAATCTTTCTACTCTCTTCCTTATCTCCCCACGTCTCCTTCTAATGTTTTTTTTTTAAAAAAAAAACACAGAGCCTTCTTGTGCTGGGAAAGCTCTCTCTCTCTCTTTCACACACACTTAGATACATGTTTGCACACAAATGTATGTGCACATACATACACACACGCTCCCCATTTTCCCAATTCTTCTTCCTTTTCCCAATCTTGCATCTTTTTATTTTAATCTTTCAAGAGATTTTGTGATATAGGAGTAGATTAATTCGCTAGTCAATTTAAACTGGGGTTGAAGTTGCAAGTTTGGGAAGAGGGGGAGAGGAATGTCATTGGAGGTTTTCCTGCACTTAATGCCTTGGACTGGCTAGTGTGTGTATGTGTGTGTGTGTGGGGGGAGGTTGGGCAGTGATTTATCCAGAACAACAGCCTAGCTGTTTAATACTAACTCTCTAGAGAGATTTTAAGCATTAAAACAAGGCATAAGAAGGGGGAAGAGAGAGAAAGAGAAATTGGTTTGGAACAGTGATGATAAGAGATGGCATAATCAGTTAATTTCTCTGCTATCCACACCAAATGTTTAGCACAATTCCTTTATTTTTTCCTGACCCACTCACCCAATAAAAATAAAAACTATAGATGGCAAAAAGGAGCAAAGAGGCATGTGGCAAATTGGCACAAATCTAGAGTATGGAAGTGGCTTTAAAAGATCAGTATCAAGACATTTCTTACCTAAAGGTTCACTGTGCAAATGACCAGGCACAGAATCAAAAGATTTGGGAGAGGAGAGAGAGGAGACAAGCTCAGGGAATTAGACCATATTTAGTTGTTCTGATTTAATGTATGTATCTTCAAACTGTCTGTCAACTTGTGGCAAACTCATGAGTTTCATAGCCAAGGAGTACTCAGAAGTGATTTGCCATTGTTTTTCTCTGAAATACAGTGTACAGCACCTGATATTCACTAGAAGTCTCTCAAGTACTAACCAGGCTTAACAGATCTTGTAAGACCTTGAAAGAAAGAAATTGGCAGCATGAGCTTTTGTAGACTTCAGTCTACTTCCTCAGATACATTTGGACAAATGCCATGGAGCAAATGCATCTGAGGAAGTAGACTGCTGCCAATTTCTTTTTTGCAGTTAGTTTAACAGTTTCTCAAATGTTACAATGGCTGATTTGATATAAAGACCACTTTTGGGTCCCTGCCATGGCCCTGGACTGAGAGAAGCCCTAATTACCATGAATCCAAGGCGGGCCCATCACATAGGCACCTTAAAGGTCACATCTGCATTTAAAACAATTTGCAGAACAAAAGGGCCAAGCCTAGGAGCTGCAATCCAGGATAATCACACCTAGAAGATTTATGAATGCCAGCCAGGATGTGTCTGGCTGAAGATGAGATAACATTAACATCCCATCTCCTCTCCTTGGAAATTGTTTTCTTCATATAATAGTAATCTGAATCCTTTGATATACAATGGCAACTCTTCACCTCAGGCTAAGTTTAAGTGTATAAAAGATCCCCAAAATCTCAGGCACATTGGGTCTGGTTAGATTTCATGGTAAAACTGTGCCACTGTGAACTCTGACTTGGGTCCTGGCTCTTTCCATTGTCCTCCTCCTTTTCATAATGGTTGAGCCTATCCATCTTCATTCATCATTGGAGCAGCCTCCTTCAGGTAATTATCACCATAAGAAAGCTTTGTGTTTCCTCTCCAAGCTAACTACTTTATTCCTGAGTTCTTGTGTGTATGAGTGTATGATAGTGTCTTTGCATGTTTAAATCCCCTAAATAAATTATAGTTTATTGAAAAGCTTTGTCTCTATCAGTCTATTCCCTAGCTACCCTCACAAACATAGGATAAAAGACACAATTGAAGACTTGAACTTTTTAATTCCCCAAGTTTGTTCTTCTTTACTCAAAGGTGCTACAAGATCTCTCTATGGACTGATTCTACAGACTAACATGGCTGACTAACATGGCTATATCTTTGAATTCTACCAGGCTTGACCTTGTGTAGCTTCCAAGATCAGAAGGGATCTGGCACCTTCAGGCTATTTAGGCCTTTAGACCTTCCTTACAAAGTCTTATAACAACCAACTGAAATGGCAACAATTCAAGGAGAGGAGTACAAATGCTTATGCTCACAATGGAGTAGGCCAGTTTCTCTTCTCTCCCTCAGTTAGAGATGGAAAAAATTACTCTTTGCTGACCCATTTGGGCAATAAAGAGACCAGACATAGCAAGTTGGATTGTAAAATGGGCAACTTTATTTAAACTTTCCCTATTTAGTTTACTTTTCAAGACAGCTGCAGAAGGGAGGAAGAACAACCTA
Source organism: Phrynosoma platyrhinos (assembly GCA_020142125.1). NCBI lineage: Eukaryota > Metazoa > Chordata > Lepidosauria > Squamata > Phrynosomatidae > Phrynosoma > Phrynosoma platyrhinos. The sequence goes on from CM034704.1 coordinate 9,520,025, forward strand.
GTGAGGTAGCAGCTGAGGATGTTAAGCACATTCACTCCAATATGGCTACATCACTCAGCCACAACTGGCTCCCAAAGATTATGCTATGGCCACAGATCAACATGCAATGGCGTATCAGCAAGAACCTAGAATCTGAAATGGAAACAAGAAAAGCACACAGACATTAGTATTGTAAGGGCTGAATGTACCTACAGTATGGCTTGGTCCTCCAGTGGTGTATCCATCTAATAGCTCAGAGGCCCATCCCTAAGGCAGCTGCAGTAGAAGCCACCCTGATTCTAAAGGAATATGTACCAAACCTGATGTTACTTAGGCCTAATGCAGGAAGGGCTCTGGAGATGATGGACCAGAACTGGTATTTTACCAATGGTAAAAAAAAGTCATCATAGTAAAATAAAGGATCATCCCCAGTACCCCAACCCCCCATGTGGTGTTTCAATGCTTGAACAGGGCAAATGGTGCAGTAAATAAATATATTTATTGGTATAGCTTTATTTCCATGTCACCTTACACCAACCCATTTATGATTTAAAAAAAAATCCCACCAATGCAGCAATAGAATGTTACAGTGGATCCAGGTTTAGGCAAGTAGAACTGTGCTCATGCAAAAGAGACTCCATGCCCCACAACGGCCAAATCCTTTTGTAATGAGTGAGATCAGATACAGGGAGGGAAATGTCCAAAAATCATGTGGAAGCAGAGCACTTTAAATGATAGAAGGGTGATCCTATATGTTATAGTATAATTGTCTGGCAGTTCCAGGACTATTGTCACACATCTTCTAGCACCAACTGCAACATTTTAATACTACCCTTGAGTAGGTTTTCTTTTTATTCTGAGACATGCTGGAACAATAGGATCCCTTTCGCTTCTTCTTTTTAGAGTTATAGTGAATCAGTGAAATCACACTTTTGGACTATAGCTTTAAGATAAAAAAAAAAGGAGAACATTTGTCTGTCAAGCCACAGTATCACCTCAGCAAACCACAGCCTATTTTTCCCCAAAAATTGGAAGAAACTTTGTGCATATCCAAGAAATCACTACAACACTACAAACGCCCCCCCCCCAAAAAAAGAGAGAAAGGAATGAGTGGACATGGAGGTTGCAACAACCGTCAAAACCCAGGAAAAGGTATATATCATGGGAAATTCTGGTTTTTTAGACTAATTTGGAAGAGGCCTACAGAAGTCTTTATGGCCTGCTTAATGACTAGAACAAAGGTGATAATAGTTGTTGTTTTGGAAAGAAAATTCCAAAAGTTTAGGAATACCACTGGGAAAAAAAATCATGTCCTTGCCACCCTTCAACTTAAAAAAAAAAAAAAAACATCAATGGGCTAGAAGAAAAGGCCTCTTAAACCAACCTTAGGATCTGGGCAGGTTCACATGGAAAGATATTGAAGATGGAGAGCTAGCAATTTGTAGAACAAGAGCAAACCAAGCAAAAGACCATACACCAGTGGCAAAGGATGGATCTTAGGGAATAGCAATATAATCTGATATTTCTTCCTTTTGGCTAAATGGTAACTCCCAGTTTTTTAGGAAATATTTCATTAGATGAAATTTCAAAGCAGCTCTTCACCTACAGATCAAAATTCTCCTGAAGTCATGGATTTTAGGGAAAAAGAAAAGCCATAAGGGGCAGAAAATAAGCACACAAAATGCTTTGGCTGTTCAGATCAAAGGTGAAGCATTAAGGGTGAAGCAGAGTACATTGTATCAGTGAGAATGGCATAGTTCATCTCCGCTGTGTTTCTTGAGGAGGAGGGACAATAATCTAAATAGTTAATCATTGACAAAAGCATATACATGATTCATATATATTTGTGAATCTAACAGACATAGGAGCATCTATAATTCAAACAAATGAGGCTGAAGGGTGAGTTTAAGTGGATGGAAAATGGCAAATAATTATATCTGCATATGTCCTCTCTCTCTCTCTCTTTCCCCTCTTTCTGTTTCTGCTTTTTGCTATGGCTTTCATTTAACATTCAGGTATTCAGCTGCATTAAATATGTTAAGTCAACATATGTTAAGTACATAATCCTGGCCCTTTTGTTTTACCCTCTGTGCTTCTTTTACTTTCTAGACATTATGGTCTTTAGTTTCCAGCATAATAAGAATGATTTCTTAATTGTTTACAGTGGTTATTGTCACTGCAGCTGCGCTAATTAATTTTATTAATTGGATTTTTTTAATGGATGATTCTGAACATCAGTTTCATTTACTGTTTCTACTCAAGATTCATCCTTCATCTGTCAGCTTAAAGCACCAATGTGATTCTCTCATTCTGCATTAAGCAAAGCATGAAAGGCCCTAACACTAACACTGCAATCCTATACATGTCTAATCTGAAGTAAACCCGACTCAGTTCAATGGGAGTTGCTTTCAGGGGAGTGTGCATAGGATTGCAACTCATGGTTGAGATCCTCATCACTGTGTGCAGAGTATAAAACTCAACAGACATAGCTCCACACTTCTCCCCACTTCACCAGCTGTAAATCCTCTATGGACCACTGCTAAGTCGCTGGGAAAGGGGGGGTGTCAATCCAAACATTTTTTAGAAGCAGCCTGTCTCAGCCTTGAAAGGGAGGAGAAACAAGATTGTTTCTTCCATTCAGAAGAATGTCTGTGTTCCCCCCCCCCCATTTTGACAGCAGGGCTGTGTTGGATTATGTGCTAATCAACATCTTTATCAATGACTTTGATGAAGGAATAGAAGGCATGCTTCTCAAATTTGCAGATGACACCAAATTAGGAGGAGTATCTAATACCCTAGAGGACAGGATCAAAATTCAAGAAGACCTTAATAGATTAGAAATCTGGTCCAAAGCTAACAAAATGAATTTCAACAGGGAAAAATGTAAGGTACTGCACTTATGCAGAAAATGAAATGCATAGATATAGCATGGGGTACACATGTCTTAACAATACTACATGTGAAAGGGATCTAGGAGTCCTAGTGGACTACAAGTTGAACATGAGTCAATGGTGTTATGAAGTAGCTAAAAAGGCCAATGTGATTTTATTCTGCATCAATAGAAGTATAGTGTCTAGATCAAGGGAAGTAATAGTGCCACTGTATTCTGCTTTGGTCAGGCCTCACCTGGAATACTGTGTCCAGTTCTGGGCACCACAATTGAAAAAAAGATGTTGATAAATTAGAGTGTATCCAGAGGAGGGCAACCAAAATTGTAAAGGGTCTGGAAACCTTGCCTTATGAGGAAAGACTTAATAAGCTGGGTATGTTTAGCCTGAAAAAAAAAAGAAAGTTAAGAGGTGATATGATAGCCATGTTTAAATATTTGAAGGGATGTCATATTGAGGAGGGAACAAACTTGTTTTCTGCTGCTCCAGAGACTAGGACTTGGAACAATGGGTGCAAGCTCCAAGAAAAGAGATTCCACCTCAACATTAGGAGAACTTCCTGACAGTAAAGGCTGTTCAACAGTGGAACACACTCCCTCGGAGAGTAGTGGAGTCTCCTTCCTTGGAGGTCTTTAAACAGAGGCTGGATGGCCATCTGTCAGGTGTGCTTTGACTGTATATTCCTGTCTTCTCACTAGAATTGCCACACCATTTCTTCTTAGATTTTCATTTCCTGAATAAAACACTTTGTAATTATATGACTCAAAACATTCAATTTCTGTCCATTTTAAGTTGCTCACTCCAAGTACTGCAGTGTTAACATGTTCCATTTCTTGTTTTACAATGTCTAACTGTCCCTGAGTCATGGTTCTTACAGTCCATGTTCCTATAATATGCATTGTTCAACTTCAGACTTTCTTTTCACCTCTGGGCACATCAGTTGCTGAACCTGAGTCCAGTTGCATTATTAGTTACAGTGTTTCTCATAGTTGTCCTCTGATCTACCCCAGTAGCTTGCTGACCTGGGAGTCACATCTTTTAGCACCATCTCTTGCTTAATTTTGGATTGTTTCATCATAGAGTATTTAAGGTAAAAGTTCTTCAACATGAGGTTTACTGGTGCCTCCCTCTGTGCAGTACAAATAAGAGTTAACTATGCTGCCACTGTCATTGTCTCTGAGAGATTCTGGACCAGCTTTCCCAGCTGCTGCTGCTGCTGCCATCCAGTAGCTGTTTGATACATTTAATATGGCTCCTCAGCAAAAGCCTATCTAACAGCAACACTGCTCCCATCAGCATAGCTTCTTGCCTCACAGGAGTATGCAATCCCACCACCATGGAAATATTAATTACACCATACACCAGTTGTACTAAAGGTAAAGGTATTCCCCATTGACAAGGTTATCAAGTTGTGTCTGACCATAGGGGGCACTGCTTATCTCCTTTACTAAGCCAAAGAGCCAGTGTTATCAGAGACTACTCTGTGATCATGTGGCCAGCATGATTACACAAAATGTTATTTACCTTCCTGCCGAAGTGGTACCTATTTATCTACTTGCATTTGCATGCTTTCAAACTGCTAGGTTGGCAGAAGCTGAGACTAGTAATGGGAGCTCATCCCATCATGTGGCACTGGGCCTCAAATTGCCATCCTCCTGATCCTGCAATCAACAGAGTCAGAGTCAGTATCTTAACCACTTGAGTTAAGCTCTTAACCACAGAGTTAAGAGTCAATATCTTAACCACCTGAGCCACCAGTTATACTACATACTAAATAAATGTTGTGGATGTTTCCCCCCCCCCCCCTCCAGTGCACAATTGCTTTCTAATAAGGAATGAAGGGTGAGTGGGAGTATTTTTCCTCAATTGTTTGAAGACCCTAAAGAATGTTCATAATGAAGAACATTATGGAATTCTTCAATTAGAAACATAATACAGTGCGTAATTATTTGAATTATTTTGTATGAATTAGAAAAATGTAATCGCTATCTCAAAAGGATGCAGTATACATAATGAATGGGGGGGGGAAGGGTATGAGGTAATGGGAATCTGTAGGATGTGTTAATCATCAAACAATGAATGAATAGATTTTCCAGATATGAGAGTGCTATAACGTGTTTTGTAGACACACATAGTAAAAGAAACCAATTCCTTTTATCCACATATGTCCCCATTTTCCTTATAAATTAAATTGAGCTAGAAAATGAATATTGACAAATGTGTCTATGGAACTGTCTACATGGACAAAAAGAAATGGTTTCCACCTATTTTGAGCCTTACCTCTTTAAATGAGGTATGAGACCAAAACAGGAGGAAAATGGGGTGAAACCATATTCTGCAGCTAAACCCCAGAGCAAAATAACCCCTGTTTTGCTCCGCAACAATGCATGAAGTGCACATTAGCACAGCAGCATATAAACTGCATGACATAAGTATGGGAATACAGGAAAGCCCAGGAAGCTTACAGAAACTGCCCGGAACATCTACCCTTGGACCAGCATGACACTTTCACTGCTGGATTTTCCTTCATTGGAACTTTTACTTTTCACTTTCACTTTCTGCTCCCCATTCAACTGCCGGTACCATTGCTCACCATAGGAGTTCCTTTGTCCACCTCTTCCTTGTTGAATGCACACACACATTGGTGCCTACTTCACTGTTGGCAATTTTCACCCATGTGCAGTAGGGTGGTAGTGTCATGAAAAAAGAGAAAGAGGGTCTACTTCACCATTATGGAGGCATCTGAACTCATAGCCACATGGGGATAGAGCACTATTCAGGAGGAACTCCAGAAATCCCACTGGAACATTGAGCTGTTTGAAATGGTTGCAGAAGGGATAAGGGCCAAGGGGCACAAACACACAGCTGAGAAATGAATGATGAAAAACAAGGCTCTCAGAAAGCGCTATGGACAGATGCATGACTACAACACACATATTGTGCCAATGTATGCCTCAAGTGAGTGGCCCACAGCACCAACATTCACTGGGTCAAAGTTGGTTCATTGCTCGCCACCACCATTGTTGGTGCCACCACCACAACCACCACCACCACCACCACCAATCTTTACTTCTCCTGTCACTGCTTGCCATCAATCTCTGATGCTTCCACCACCACTCAGTGCAACTGCTTCTGCCACCTCTCATTGCCACTGCTTCTAGCCACTCATCACCACCAATGGTTGCTGCTGTTCATTGCTACTGCTTCCTCCATCATTTGTCACTGCCACTGCTAGCCACTATTCATCACTGCCTGTTGCCATCACTGCTGCTGCACACTGCTTGCTCAGTCTCACCACATCTCCATCACCACATCTCTGCTCCCCCCCGATGCTGCTTGACCGATGGTCAAAGCAGGACTGCTGGTCAGGCAAGTGGGCTACTGCTTAAATGGCCCTCTGCCCAACCAGAGTGAAAACTTCAGTAGTTTCATCTGGCTGGGGTCACCAGCCAATGAAGCAGGTTCAAGCTCATTGGTTGAGGCCTCCCCTATCCCAGGTAGTGCAGCAGACTCTTGTGAGAAGGAGAAACCGGCATCCTCCAGAGGAGAGGACCACCACCATTGCTCAGAACCCTGGCCAGCAAATAAGCTTAAAACTCTTAAAACTAATTCCTCTATATCTTTTAAAGTCACTAAGGGCAGAGAACCTTGAGGGATGAAAACTTCTTAAAATAGATAGGGGGCGACATACAGGTTGCATCTTGCCCAGTCCTGTTCTAAATTCCATTCCATGTTTTATTTTACTTGTTTCAGATGGACTTACAGGCTTCCCTTACCATCATGGTGTTGTTTTACTAGAGAATGGTAGTTTGTTTGTTTTTGTTTTTTAATGATATTATACATTACTTTGTATACTTCAAAATGTGGTAAACCAGTCCTACTGCATTTGGGGGCCCTCCTGGTCATTCTTTCACACACAAATTCCCTGCATTTATCATGCCAAGAAGCCTTCCCCTTCGTACCCCCACTAGTCCATTTCCACTTCTGTTGCTTTGTTTATTAGCTGTTATACACATAAAAATATTCGTAAGTCGAGACTGATGCACATAATCACATATCAAGTTTAATACAGAAAGATTTACTATTATCTTTTTTTTTTACTTTACTACCAGACTTTCATGTTTTTGATTACATTATTTGTTCATATGAGAGTTGTCTGCTATTAAAAACCAATACAAATGAAATCAGAAGAGAAAACTTGAGAAAACAGAAGAGAAAATCTCTTGAGCTTTCTGGCAAAAATAAATTATATATATATATGAGCATACACTTCCTATATTTGTCTTAATGCAACATCAAAGTCCAAAATTCTTACCATCGGGCTTGTTGTTTTTTTAAAAGAAATTTATCTTCCTGGATGTTTTGTTCTCATTGTTTTTCCTTCTAAAATGTTGGCCCAGTTAACCAGTAAAACAGATGTGTCAGACATGTGGACACCAGAGGAGCAGCTTTAAAGTAACCACATGAAAGCACTTCATTTTTTCTACTTATTCAGTGCTACACTTTACAATTTTATTGAGGATGGGTCAAAAGAAATATAGGAACTAACAGCAATATACAAAGAGTCTGAGCTTCATTCTGGATATAAAAGCTTTTTGTTTTATATTTGATAATCTCCATTCTTCTTATTCACCAAACCCTCATTTTAATTATTTCATGGTCCTTAATCATTATTTAATATATAACTGTTAACTGACATTTACAAATAAAGCATAAATGAAGGTTAATAATGTTTTACGTGATACTTCTGGGGAACTAATCATGGTTTGAATCTAGTATTTGAAGATGGTGACTGGAGTAATATATTATAATAAATTATGACTTATCATGATAGAAATAAGCCCAGAGTCCTCTCCCTCTAGGTATGGTTTATAAACCTGGCTTATTTCAATAAATTATAGTTAAGATGCACATATTTTAGGGTTTGAATGCAACCTTGGTGAAATCCTATGCTCATCCTTCTTATGATAAACATATATTGTGAAGTCTAAATACAACCTAAAAGGGCATTTTCTCTCCTTTCTGTGTTTATTTATTTATTAATTTACTTCATTTATATGCTGCCTTTCTCCCAAGATGGGGCCCAAGGTGGCTTCCAAAAATCAGTTGCACATTAAAGGTGTTTTTATGGATTAGATATACATTAAATTATACCACTTCTCAAAAATAATTTCTAAAGTAATACACAATATATTTTCAACTACATAAACATATAAGGAAAGCAGAAAAGCCACTGCACAGGCTCAAACTAAACAGAATAGCTGTAGAAGCAATAAAACTGTTAAAATGCCTTTGAAACAGAATCTTCCTGACCTTTGTCAATGAAAACACTGCACAGAAAGGATTGTGTATTTTTCTTATAGGAGGTCATTGAGACAACGTAGTTAGGTAATTTTAGACTCTGCATTCAGTGACTTATGGAGGGATTTAAGATCATACTTTACTGACTTTAGATTCAAAGCACACACTAAATATTTAATAAGATAATCCTTCTTCCTCCCACTCATTCCATGCTTTTAAACTACTGCACTCCTGGTTTGTTGGGATAAAAGGAGAATCCAAAAATGCAGGCAGCTATGTTGTTTCACATTAGTAAATGTTTTGAAGAGCTATTTGGTCTTATTTACACTTTTAAGTGACAGAAATATGGATGTGAGAGCTGGGCAGTGAAAAAAGTGGAAAGAAAGGAATTCAATTCATTTGATTTGTGGTGCTGGAGAAGAGTGCTGAGGATTCTGTGGAAGGCCAAAAAGACAAACAAATGGGTCCTGGAACAAATCTGGAAGCCAAGATGATGAAACATATCATGAGAAGGCATGACTCATTAGAAAATACAATAATGCCAGGAAAGATAGAACAGAAAAAAGAGGAAGATCACATGCCAGATGGATAGACTCAATCAGAGGCCATTGGTCTGAATTTGCAGGACCTGAGCAGAACAGTAGAGAATAGGGGGTCTTGGCAATTTATCATCCACAGGGCTACCATGACTTAGGGTAGACTAGAAGGCAGTTAGCAGCAACAACAACAGCAGAAGAATACTTTGGACTACACAGGAATTGCTGTTGTAGTATGCCTTCAAGTTGCTTCTGACTTAGGGGCTATGCAGACATCTAAAAATAAGTGCTTTGAGGCTGATTTGAAGGCATGACGTATAGATGATACACACCTAAAAGCCAGCAGGAAAGTGCCCTCTAAGTGTTGTATGCCAGGAAAAGCCACTCCTAAAAGGAACAACTTTTTTCTGCTTCTTTGGCAAAGATGTGCACTTTTGCATGTGCGAATGTATGCAGTGACACTGGTGCACCAGAAAAAGGGTTGGCAATCCAGAGTATGTATGCTACGATGCAGGGTTTAATTTAAAGCATCCTATCCTTCCAGGTGTGGATGCACTGCCACAGGTGCACTTGAATATTAGAACCCTAACCCTAATTGTAACCCTACACATGCGCCTTACCAACTGTTCTGTATTATGACAATAAATGCATAAAATGACAAGTCGCATGTATGCTTGCTGTCAGCATGCACAGTAGTTTGCAGGAAAGAGGCTTTTGTGACCTCTTCTGCACAGATATGCATAAGACCAGCACACCACTTCCTTGCATGATTGGAGGGGGCTCCTGGAGTAACGTTTGTCCATGTGTCCTTTTGACCATGTCCCTTGCATGACCACCAGCTACATGTATCATGTCTGTCCACACAAACATCCCTTACATCTACCTCTCCATTCCCCCTGATCTGTGTAGGACATGTTTTGTGGAGGACAACAGAGTAAGTGTCTTTTGCCCTAAGGGTGGCACATTCAGACAGTGGCACCTGACTACTGCACCCACTCCTTGGGAGAAGCCGAGGTCAGTGAATCCTTGCATGATCTGTGGGTATGTAACAGGTCCTGCACAGGTGTGCAGGCATGCTGAACTTCATTCACTTTTGTACACAGAGAGTGACAGACTGTATACCAGCCTATAACATGTTCTACACAGGTGTGCAGGTGTACAGAGATGTGTTCCTACACATGTGCACATGTGTCTCAGAGAACAAAAAAATTAAGGCAGCTGCTGCTGGCCCATGTGGTTGCTTTGCCTTCCTTTATGGCGTCCTTGGGGCTGGTGCTGCAGTTGATGAGGCTTCAATACAACCTCAGAAAAATTGCATTAACTCCCCCCAGTGCAGTTGCTCCATCCCCATTTAGGGCATCTTCAGGACAGGTGGTGTGGTTGCTGCAGCTTAGGGAAAAGGCAGCTTCAGGCCATCTTTTCCTGCCCATCTGCATTGACCCTTAGTGACACTAAAGTGAACCTATCATAGAGTTTTCTTGAAAAGGGTTTTTTCATTAGAGGGGGTTTGCCATTGCCATTCTCTGAGGCTAAGAGAGTGTGACTTGCCCAAGATCATCCAATGGGCTTCCATAGCTGAACCAGGATGTGAACCCTGGTCTCCCAGTGTCCTAGTCCAATGCCTAAACCATTACACCACACTGGCCTTTTATAACAGGAATAGCTCACCACAATATATTGTTGTTGAAAAGGTCTATCCCACAGGTACTGTGAGGATTTCAGCTGAACTCAGGGAAAACAGAGAGGAGTGGCAGATAGCAATAGCAAGTACATTTCTATACCACTTATCAGTGCACTTAAGCACTCCTTAAGTGGTTTACAACTGTAACCTAATTGCCCCCAACAAGCTGGGTACTCATTTTAGCAACCTCAGAAGAATACAAGGCTGAGTCGACCCTGAGCCCCTGGCTGGAATTGAACTCACAACCTTGTGGTTTGTGAGTGAATGGCTGCACTACAAGCATTTCACCACTGCACCACTAGGGCTCCTGATATCACTTTTTCTCCTTATGAAAAAATCCTGATACTTTGCCCTTGAAAGCTTGAACTCCAGTACATCACTGTTCCTTTGCATCTTGTATTGAACCATGGCAGATGCTTGTTATATGCCCAACAAGCTATTCAGGTCGGCTTTTTTATATGGGGTGTTTGTTGTAGGGAGTGCATATCATGGTTTTATTGTGGTTTTCAAATTTGTAATTTTAAATTGTTTTTATGTGATGTTTTAGTTGTTTTATTGTAATAAGTTTTTAGAGTTTTTATTGTGAGATGCCTTGGGTCCTTTTCTGAGAGAAAGGAGGCATAGAAATTAAATGAATAAATATTTAAAAAAAAAAATCACCATTTTATATGTTGAGCACAAAAATGCAGCAGGCTGACTGAAATGGATAGGATAATCTATGACTCAAGATTTCTAATGTAGCTTTGCCTCCTGCTCACCTAACGTAGGAAATGGGATGGCCAAAGTGGTGTCTCCCTCACCACACTGCTGCACATATGTACTGGACATTCAGCAGGCTCCATACTTTTCACTGAAATTGTAAGGGGACATAGGTTTAATTAAGGATGTGTGGCTGCAGTACAGGCATTTAACTGTACTGTACATGCATGCACACACGCACTCTCTTCTGCTCATTTTAAGACATGCCCTTAGATCATTTCATGTTCAGTTGGTTGTATGAAAAAAAAAATCTCTACATATGCATGTACAGGAATTTACATTTAAGTAGATATAACTCTGCACAATCATGTGGAAAACTCTATGCATGCACAGGAACCCCCTTTCTGTTCTTTGCATTCAGTATGCACATCAGAAACTTTGTGTCTAGGCTTAAAGAATGCAATTGGAGGCAAAGTGAAGCTCCATCACATACCAATTACTTGAGAAATTTCAACAGAAACTAAAGAGTTTTAATAACACTAAAAATTTACCAAAAGATTTTACAGCCAATGGTGGTTGAGAATGGGAAGTGTGTTGGTATTTTGAACTTATTTATTTATTTGTTCATTTATGTGTTTATTTTTTTAATTCATTATCTTGTCTTTCTTTACACATGGAATCCAAGGTGGCTTACAACAAGACAAAAACAAATACACATTTCAAATGTATGCTTTTTAATCAGAAGAGCCCTGGTGGCACAAGAAGAGCCCTGGTGGTGCAGTGGTTAAATGCCTGTACTGCAGCCACTCACTCATAAAAAACCACAAGGTTGTGAGTTCAAACCTAGCCAGGGCTCAGGCTAGACTCAGGCCTGCATCCTTCCGAGGTCGCTAAAATGAGTATGCAACTGTTGGGGGGTAATGAGCTTACAGTTGTAAACCTCTTAGACATCCCATAGCACAGTATGAAGCTGTTTTACTTTGCTTTAATAATATTAATTTGAACTGAAATTTTATATTGCCATTTCTTCATTCTTTGTGTCTAATTCTTTTATAATCTCCTTGATTCATATTCTGAAAAGACAATAACAGCTGAAAACCTTGGAACAAATGTGTCTGGGCTGAATGTGCAACTCTCACAGAAAGAAAGAATATACAGTTCCTGAACAAGTTATTCCAGAAAGCTGTTTCATGTTCATTCCTATGTTAGGTGAGCAGGAGAGATGTGGATTCGTGAGAAATTCTACAGGAGTGATTCTGACTTAAGGCAGAACTGTCCAGGTTCTAGCACATTTTTTTAAGAAGTGCAAATGTAGCTGATGGAATGAGAGCAGATGATTCTGAATGGGACTGTGATGATACAAGAGGTGGTTTTAATTTAAGCCCTTCTGTGCTACTTTCTTATCCCACATTTTGTCCTCTCCTTTCTAAAATTTGGATGTGTTCCACAGGACTGAACTTGTGTTTTACAATTCCTAATGTTACTTGCTCTTCATTGTCTGTCTTGCTAAATCATCACAGCTATAATGACAT